>JAPQRQ010000006.1:21252452-21294009 GCA_037367365.1 Apogon talboti | reverse complement strand
TCTATCTATCTATCTATCTATCTATCTATCTATCTATCTATCTATCTATCTATCTATCTATCTATCTATCTCTGTCTGTGTCTGTCTGTCTATCTATCTATCTATCTATCTATGTCTGTCTGTCTGTCTGTCTATCTATCTATCTATCTATCTTCATGCATTCAGAACTCTTCATTCTAAACACTCTTATGACATTTTTTTATATATTTCAAAGTAGAGATTCTACATATAGCCCATTTGAAGCGCATGTTTATCTGCAATGAGGTTTAAGACTAGATGTACTTTATTTATCCTCTAACGAAAACTGTATTGCTCTTTACCTTGAAATGAGATTAATTATTATTGTATCTATATATTATTTATAGAACAGCCATCGTCACGAGGAAAAGTGTGTGTAATTAATGCGGTGAAGTAGATGGATACTTATTACCTTATTCAGAATGCATCTCTTCCTCACAGCCCCCACTGGCTCCAGTTTCCGTCCAATCATTGACCACAGCGTGAAAAAGCATAGTTTCCACCTGTGATAATATCATCATACTTTTGAGTTGAGTCATATCGAAAGCCAGTAACAGCCTGGGTTATAAAAACTTAATGTTATTAAAAGATATTGTACTATCGCCACTGTTTAGAGAAATACATTTATGGTTGAGTCATCCCTGCAAAACCATGCACTTAAGTTAATGACAGAAGTGACGTAGGATACTCAGAATGAAAAGAAAACCCTCACATTATCTTAAAGGGTTGGGTCACAGAAGTCTATTAGTTTATCAATACATCAATAAGACGCTTGGAAATAGAAAATTCAGTTACGCTGGGGTTTTTTTTGTTTTTTTTTAGTAAAGCTGTGAAACTCCTGCCCCCTACAGAGGACAACAATGGGTTGCTGGGTCTCAAGAGGATGAGAAAAATGGCGAAAAATTGCATTACAGTAAAACTACACTGCAATGGTAAACAAAAGGCAGAATAATAGGGGATTATAAGGGGTGGGGTGAATAATGGATCCTGTGCTCTGTGATCCCACTGTCATGGGGGTGAGCTTACATAAGTGTTACTGTGAAAACACGTTAGATCACACTTAGTCTGTAAGAACAGTAATAACAAGCAGGTACATTTAAAAAAAAAAGCTACAATATTAGGTGATCTGTGAAATGTTCAGGTTTTCATCTGATACGTTCAGTAGAGAGAGAGAATGACTTACAACAAATGACCTGTGGCTTAGACTGAACCCAGGCCACTGTGATAAGGCCTTAGTCTGTGTGGAAATGTGCACTATTAGATGAAGCACTGAAGTACCCCATAATAAGAGTCTGTCTAAGTTCATAGTTCCATATTTTACACAGCAGTTACATATACATACAAAACATATAAAATAATCACCTCATTGTCCTAGTCCCTACAGACAAGTATGGGTCCAGTATGTGTTAGTACTGTACATTTTATAATTATAGACAATAGCTTTCTTCTTTCTTTCTTTCTTTCTTTCTTTCTTTCTTTCTTTCTTTCTTTCTTTCTTTCTTTCTTTCTTTCTTTCTTTCTTTTTTCTTTCTTTCTTTCTTATGCTGAAACCTGATGAATCTGAGCCTAATATTAAATGTAATGTGATGTGTGTTGAGAATAATAACAGTCTAAATTGAATACACTAAGCAACATGACACGTTTCAAAGACATGCAGCCTTTGGTTTCATTCATGTTACACAAAACCATTTGGAGTGCATGTTTGTGTAGTTTTCGTTATATATTATATTATTATTATACATTATTACATGCCTCAACATTGAGAGCTAATTGCCAGTGGATCGAAAACAAATAAGCACCAAAACCTGTTGAAATATTACCTCCTGAACGTCCATAAATGATGGTCACTAAAATAACAGAAAGGCACACTTTAGGAAGTTTTGGTTCTTTCTGCTTCACAGTTGATGTGACATTTCACTTCAATCAGTCGTTTTGCTTTTCATGTTGTAGCACACAGTATGTATCAGTTTCAGAGTTTATGCTGGTTTTTTCTCAGTACCATCACTGTTTTTTTTTTTTTTCAGTTTTTATTTCTTCAGCCTCCAATGCATAATTTAGCATATCTGTGAAAGCCTCACTTTTCTTTCAGACAAATTAGGACGTACAGTAAGATCTGTCAACCACAAAAGGAAACAGTGTAACTGTAAATACGTGCCTAAAACCCACACCACAGCCTTTTCCTGGAACCCTTTCAATGCCTCTCATCTTCCTGGTCCCACAGAAACTAAATGTGACATTAGAAAATAGAAAGAAGAAACAATAGACACTGATCTGCAAAAACCGACAGAAAAGGACCAACAGGTGCTTAACAGAGAAGCAGCTATTGATACTGATTTGGATGTTGGACGTGGAACTGTAGCTCAAACAAGATTTTAGGGATATTACATCAACACATCTACACCCAAAAGGAAAACACCTGACTCATCTCATTCTCATATGTGTGATTTTGATATCAGGGTTTTAACAGGAACACGTTGAAAACTGAGGCTCCTGAAAAAACTAATCTTAGTTAGCAGGAAAACATCTTCAAATTCCATTACGGTCTCAATTACTGCAAACAAGGTAATCCAAAGCAGGCATGGCTCATTATCTTTGTATTATAGGTGTCTGTGTATTCTCTACTGAATTGGGAAAGCCCTGTCTGTTACTGTGTAAATTTCCATCGTACCATTATATTATGGGTGTATCCCTGTATATGCCTCCCAAAGAGGGTTCTATATTTCACCAGCTTTGAGTGAATTGTTAAATCTTATTTGTTTATTAAAGATAATGACGGATAGGAATACATGAATCTGCTGAATCTGAAATGTAGCCAAAAATGTAGGATATGTTTAGGTTTTTCTTTTATAATGTACAGTATATTGATGAAGAAATTATTTATAACAAGAAAAAGTAAACTCTGGTGACTGTATGTGGATCTTTTCATTTAACCAGGAAGATCCTCGAGAATAAAATGTCTTTTTCAAGATAGGCACATCAGGTCATCCAAAAATTTAAAACTCAAGTATGACAAAGATGCACAGAATGTAATACTGATAAAAAGTAAAAAAAAAAAAAAAAGACTGGTAGGAATAGAAAAAAGAAGAAAGAGTACATGAGCCAAAATTCAGCTAAGAATAGCAATTACATTCTTCACTTACGTAACTTACTTTCACCCAAGGACACACAATCATATAGTTGTACAGTTTTTGAAGGTTATTCCAAGGAGCAAAACAAAGAGTGTTGTTTCACCAAGTGCTGTATAAATATTATGTAGAGGAGCAAAAGTTATAACAGCGGAAGTTACAACAGGATTTTCTCGCTAAATATTTTATTATCAGATATTATGTCACACTGAATTTCGTTAAAAACAACACAGTGCAGTGCCAAACACAATGAAACTGGTTTTACAACACTGGGGAAACTAATGTATTTAAAACCACATTTATCAAAATCAAAACTTTCAGCTTTTCAGTTTGTGGGGGAGTCAATCAGCTGCTGACTCACCAGATCAGAATCAAGATACGTCTATGCATATTGGAGATTGGTTTAAATGCATCCAGGTTTCAGCTGTGTCTCGTGATCGTGTGCCTGGTCTCCCTATTTCCATTATCAGCACCTCCATCACCATTCACATCTGGAGTTAGTTCTGGCTCATCAGACACGGTTTACATCACAGATCTAAAAGTCGTTGTGATGCTGATTTTCTGTGTGCAAAAACAAACACGACTCAGACATGCTCAACAGAAAACTGACAAATTGACTTGCGTGTCGATTAAAATTTCCATGACATGCAGACTTGTTTGTTTTGGTGGTGGTAAAATTAAAATTAAACTATCACACTATCACTATCATGTCTGTATCTGTGGATTAGTACATTGATTAATTCGAGGGAGAGTAAAAAATTTCTCAGACAAACGCTGGAGCAGCCAGACCTGTGGAATTCAAGACAGAGAGGGCTGTTAAATAGATAAATAAATAAATAAAAATAAAGTTTTTATGACATTTGCCTTGTATAATGAACACAGATTCCTTTAGCCTCCGACAAACCAGAAGCATCTAACTTTTTAACCACTAATCCTATTAATATATTTGAATAATTCATGTAAAGCGCAGTTTGTCAGCTTTTCACTGGCATTAAATATGTCTTTTTTGCACATTCAGAGACTCCGTAGTGAATGTGGAAACACCATCACCTTCTGCAACATTGATTTACTATTAAAACCCTTGTAGTTTGACAAATTACAGTTACACTTGTTTGATGTTCAATTAATGATATATTTTGCTGATGCAGTCACTTTTTCTTCAGTTTTCTCTATTTTTATATCATAACCAAACATCTACATGATCAGTTAATTAACCCTCAAAGACTGAGACCGTCTGTGGTTAAAAGATTCAATAATCTTTACCCACTGATCCCTGCCATATGCTTTAAAAAGTCAGTTCATCTGCAGTTTCACAGCTTTTCACTTATACAACACAGGTCTTTATATGTACGTTCAGACACTACGGAATGTGTTTAGGCCCTGACACTGCACAGTATTAACTTATAATTTCTGCACTTGAGTCAATGTACGGCTGTAACTTGCAAAGGAAAGGTCAAAAAAGGAAACCTTCCTTTTTAGAAAAGCCTTTTCTGTTTGATTTTATCTGTTGTTTTTTATTGTATATTGTTGTTATTCTTATTTTAGATTGTGCACTTTGAGATTTGACTTCAAATGTAAAGTGCGTTTGAAATAAAATGTATTATTTTTATTTATTATTATTGAATATAGACAATAATTCATTTGGAAGTCTATAACATCTACCATATGTCCAAACAAACTACTTACAGGCAACACATTAAAAAACACTATATTTTTTTATGGGATTTTTTTTGCAGGAATTGATTCATTCTCAGACAAAGCAAATGGAAAATATTGACTTAAAATGAACCAAATGGAATTGAGGTTAACCTGAGTTAGACTGAGACTCAGAGAATAACTAAATTACCTGATAAAGGTCATGCACTAGAAAAATTGTGGTCTTTAAGGTCTCTGAGGAAAAAAAAACACCTGATGTTCAATGAAAAATGAAAAGGATAATGTTATATTAAGGTTAAATGTAGATAAAGATGAATTCAAAAATCGCCACAAAAATAGTTGTAGGTTCAACTGGGCTAAACTGCTGACAGATGCTCTTATTTTGGTAAATCTGTTTTCTTGTCTGCCTTTTTCTGCGGCTCTGCTGAAGTTCAACCACCCAGCATCCAGACAGTTTTGTTTCTGTTGCGCTATAATTCATTTCGCTTCAACAGATGCAGCCAACTTCTGGAAAACCTGGACGAATTCAAATGAAATGTCTGGTGTTGTCTGCTATAAATCATGCATCAACGTACGTATCAGCCAGAAAGATCTAAAACCTCAAATCCCCACACTCATCCAAATGCCTCATCCCTCCAGCCAAGACTGATCATCTGAATGTCGTAATACCATTCTCTTCTTCCAGGAATTAGTTATAATTCATACGTTATACCCATGTCTTGCCTTTTTAATTCCCGAAAATTTGCGTCAGTTACTGTCTTTCGGTGATATTCAGTATTATCATTCATTGTTCATTAGTTATGTCGACACCAGTTTGCAAACACTGACAGAAAACAAACCAGATGATGATACATGACAACTTGTTCTCTATAGTGAGAAATCTGGTTTTCTCTGAGACTTAATGACTGGAGGAAATGATGCTTACCAGAAAAACCACATTTGTCTTATGATGAGATAGAGCTAGACAAAACATACACTACTCACATGATTTGACAGACTGTGTGGATTATACTGAATACATTTTTTTTCAACATAATTCGGTCAGATATAATTATCCATTTATCCAGCTTCTATTAACATCCATGCTCTGTCTATTATTATCCATAAACACCTGTTTCACCTGTGTAATACCTCGAGTCATTATTTGATCCAGCTCCCCATCTCCATCATCATTTAAAACAGAATAGAATAGAATAGAATAGAATAGAATAGAATAGAATAGAATAGAATAGGTGTTTATGAAAATCAGTTTAGCGGCTCTGTTTCTGTTTAGCCGAAGATTCTTAAAGTGCAAAAACATCAAAATTATACTTAAAACATATACTGAAAAATACTGAAAATATACAAAACTACAAAGAAACACTACAATATACAAACATTCAACTATGTAACACAGATAGCAGAAATATATGCAACATATAAAGGATATATACGTAATATAGGAGCACAGATTTTACCTGATATACATAACTGCATGTCTGTGGACTCTACCAGAGCTTCCCGTCTTGTTACTAATTATGAATAAACAACATAAACTTACAACTCAACCCCAGCAGCTTTACTGTAAACTGTTTGCACTTAGTGTAAAGACCTCATGAATCATAATAAAAACTTGTTTGTCAAGTATTGATATTGTAGTGTCTTGATTATGTATGTTCACAAACTAGCATCTTGCTTTTGGGAAGTGTGCAAGTATATCTTTGTTTGTTTTAATCACCTGTGTCTGTTGTTTAAAAGCTGCCAGCCTGGTTTGTTTTATGGGGAATGCAACTGCAAACACCCCATGTCATCTTCCCCTGGAGGTGGTTACATGTAGGCTACTGCACACTACAGACTTGTTTTTCTGAGAGGCAGTAAAAACAGAATAGATGGAAGGAATCTGAGAGACAGACAAAAGACAAAAAAAAAGATTTTCTTTTTAAATGCATGGATATCAAACTCATTTTAACAGGCTGGACCAGTCAAATATTAGCATAATAACTTGTAAATAATGACAACTCCAAATTTTCTGTTTGTTTTTTTTTTTTTTAAATTACAGTATGAAAATGTGTATATTTACAAACTATCCTTTCACAAAAAAATGTGTGTAATCTGAAAATCCCTGAACGAATTGAAATTTCCTAAGAAAATTAAGTGCAATTTTAACATTATTATGTCTCAGCTTCTCATTTACACATGTGCATTACAATGTACAGATCGCAGTGGATCTACAAAGGCACAAAACATTTAGTAACAAGCATCTGAAACAGAAAAACATAGCATTTAACTTCATGATCAAAACAACTTGTCGACTGTCAATGTCTTCTGTGTAAGTTTTGCATTTTGCAAATTCTTGCTGTGGGCCAGATTGAACAGTCTGGAAGGCTGGTTTTGACCCATGGGTTACATGTTTGACACCCCACGTCGACGCAAAAACTACTGTAGCTGTGTGATCACAAACAGCCCGATAAGTCATGTCCATTAATTCCACATTATCACTCTACTGTTATTATTATGCTTTGGAGGCAGCGATAGTAAGAATGAGTGGAAATTAATGAGTATATTGATTAGAAAAATTAATCATATTAATTCATGTTAGAGGTTTGAATGTATTACTATTTTTATTCTATTTTTTATTTCATATTTGTTTTAGCGTTTTATTTTTTATTGTTTTTAACTGTACAGCTGTTTTTATGTCTTATTACTTTTAATTATACAGCTGTTCTATATTTTTTTTATTTATTCTTGTATTTTATTCCTTTATTTTGGTTTTTATTTACTCTGTATACAGCCCTTTGGCCCACTGTGGTTGTTTTAAAGTGCTTTACAAATAAAGTTGGACTGGATTGGATTGGATATTAGTTGTAGTTACAGGTATTCTTAGTGCAAAAGGTCTATTTCCTGTGAGTCACACCATGTGCAGTTTGCAGTTTGTTGTAGCTTTTTGTTGTTAATCTGAAATGTATCAATGAACTGTTAAAGCTGTAAAAATATTGAAGTTATATCTTTAAAGATATGTAAGAAAGTAAAACGTGAACACTTTAGTTGTCTATAAATGATCAGCCAGTGCACATAACAGTCTGACTCATGAGTTCTCTACATTTGTATCCTTAAGGTGGATTTTACTGATAATACTACACTTACTATATGTTCCATGAGCTTTAATTGTGTCTTGAGATTGAGTTTTCTTTGTCTCCTACTGTTCTCACACACAGTAAGTCGTTCAAATATTTGCCAACGGGAATATTCAAAGCTCCGAGTACAAAATCCAGGCATTCATCCTCTACATTTCACTCAGCTGGAGTGGGTTAAACACTCTTTCATCACAGGTATTTCACCAAAAGTACAAGACGGAGCAGCTTCCAGGATGTAGACGGAGACCAAAGAGCGCTGCTTTTCTCGCTTTTCTCGCTTGAGTGAGAACCAAAGGCTGCATGGAAATGTAAACCAGCTGAGATTAAAGCTATTCAAAACACCTTTTTAAAACCCAAGGAGGGACACAGCCAAACCAAATACTTACAGAAAGTGACTAATTAGATTACATATTTCTGAGCAAGCCAACACTAACCAAGCTTATGTCTCAAACAGACAGTATCCAAAATGTTCACTCAGTTTTTTTTTAGTCGTTTGTTTCATTTCTGCTGCAGTGAAATCAAGTATCATATATTGTTTAGTTCTATCCCCATTTAAGGTTTTGCTTCAAATTTAAAAAAAAGAATTATGTTTTATAGTGCGGCTTTATTTATTTGCATGTTTTTTTCTTATATATCATAGTCTTTTTTACAAGTACAGATACGTTCTAAGTTCCTATCAACACTTCATATGATTTCACATGTTGTTCTGAGGCTGTGGTGTCTGTGGGAGCGTGGGTACAGACGCACCAGTGCAGTGGGTGGGACCGTGGTGTGCGTTAACTCGGAGGCGGTGAGAACGGCCAAAAGCGCACTTCAGCGGAGCTCCGTCATTCTGTGTCTGCGTGGATTCACTGCGTATCTGAACTTGCCGGTAGTTTTAAAGTCCGGATCAGGACAATTCGGCGAATCTAAAGATTTTACCAGAAAAAAGCACTTTGATTGCAGGAAAGAAGAATAAAAAGCAACAAAAGAGGAAGTAACAACTCTTGCTTTCCGAGGAAAACCAGTGAAAGGTAAGTCATTATTAGTCAGCACGACTTTAACTTGCATACATTATGTTGTGAAGAAAATTATTGTGTTAGGTCATGTTATCTGCCTGAGTTGCCACTAATAAGCATGTTTTTTCTGGTTGATTTGTCTTATAGATTGCTGGTTTGTTCTGCCCCACAGAAAAAGAAGAGACTGTCAATCATGTCTTAAGTCAGTACATCATCATGGGTCTTCATCTACACCCCTGCCTTCTTTGTTGCCAAATAATGGTACCAAGAAGTCAGGAAGTGTTAATATTGTTCTCTGGAAACTCCTTGTTAATCTGAGAAGGCATCTTTTTTCTGCAAGTCCAAAACATATAGAAGCATGTTTTCAAACAGGTCATGTCACAACATCAGTGATATCACCCTGATTGTGAGTAAGGATGGAAAGCCAGCAACAAGCATCATCATGTTTCTGGCTGGGGTGGTGGGAAACCTCTTGGCTCTGTTCATCCTTCGAGTCCACCAGAAGGAGCAGCGTTCCAGGTCGTCTGTCTTCTGCGTCCTGGTCACTGGACTGGTCATCACAGACCTGCTGGGCACCTGCATCCTCAGCCCCGCCGTGTTCATCTGCTACGCACTCAACTTGTCACTGATAGGTCTGGGAGGTGAACTTCTGTGTAACCTCTTTGGCTTTGCCATGAGTTTTTTTGGCCTGGCACCCACGCTCATCCTGTGCGCCATGGCTGTGGAACGTTGCCTGGCCATTAGCTGTGCCTACTTTTACTCTGGACACATCCGCCGCAGTATAGCCAAGTCAGCCCTTTTTGCTATATACCTCTTTTCATTAGGTTTCTGCCTACTGCCGTTCTTCAGCTTTGGCAAATATAGACAATACGCTCCTGGAACATGGTGCTTTATTGACATGGATGCAACAGACAATGTCAAATCGGCGCTGGCCTTTTCTGTCACCTACTCTGTCATCATGGCAGCGTTGATCTTGGCTGTGTTTGTTTGCAATGGCTCAGTAATTGTCAGCCTGTGTAAGATGCATCGGAGTCAGATGATGCGACGAGGCTCGGTTGGGTCAACAGGAAGGAAAAGGAAAATGAGCCTGGCCTGGTTCGGACAGGGCGAAGAAGAGGTGGACCACCTGGTGCTCCTGGCACTCATCACTGTTATCTTTGTGGTCTGTTCTCTGCCGCTCACTGTAAGTTCACATTTGTCCCTTTTTAAGAAGTATCTCTGAGCGGGTGTGACCTCTGCCCTCTGTATGAGTGTATTTTGTTTGTGTGGTTTTGTGTCTCAAATACTTACACACTTTATATTCTCCACACTCGGCATTTTTTTTGCCTCTGAATCAGCCCTTTTAGTTATATTTTCAATTGTAAAATGAGGAAAGAGCTGTAAGAGAAACACCCTGATGTGTCATTGATTCACTTCTCAAAACTTGAGCCTGACCTTTTCTTTAAAATTAAGACAAGTATAAAAAGAGAAGTGGTATAAGTTTACATTATTATGAAATAATTGTGCTTTTAAATGGAACAGTTGTTGAACCTTCCAACCTCTCGTGTCTGCTTTAATGACATTATTCCTTCCATAGATTACATAATCATACTGTACATTGAAAGCCCGGCTGGCATAGCGACCGTTGATGTTTTTGTTACGCTGGTATGTGTTGTTGGAGTCTCCCTAACTGTAACACACAGTTCTGTACAGGCTGCATTAATATAAGGTGTGCCTCAGAGCGCAGTCTTTGCCACACAAGGCATGCTTTACTGTCTGTGTGTGCATTTTGAAGCTCAGCTCCATATCTGTCGCTGGGTGAGAGGAGTGTGTCAAACCTGACGGCCGAGGACTGGTCTGGCCCCGCCTCCCCCTGAGGGCTAAACTCCTCTGGCAGGAGGCCGAGGTTCACCAGCCTGTGCCACTGAACACTTAGCACAGAGAGTTTCATACTGGCAAGAAAGGTCCGAAGACAGTTCAGTCAGCTACGTAAAGACATCAGTGTTTGGTGAATTTGTGTTAGCACTTCTCACAGTCTGACAATCAATTGTTTACAGGAAGCAGTATAAAGCGTTCGTACATGTGCTTGCTTTTCATCTGCTGCTCATTGTCTGCATGCGGATGGTTTGTGGTGATGGTTAGTTAAAGGGTTTGACTAACACAGAACGCACACATAGGTATTTGCTCCGAGTTGTGGCTCAGAAGCCCCCGGGGGGTTGACTGCAATGACAGTGTACTCTTGTCAGCAATGAGTAAGACTTCAGGAAGCTGAAACCTTTTAACCTTGCCACTGTAGGTGATTAACATTTAAGTTCACCAGCAACAGAGCAAGAACAGTGCACTCATTAAGATTAAGCGGTTTTGTATTGACATTATTTAACATTTATTGCACATAAAGGAATAATTTTGTTTTTTCATTCCTTTTTATACATATCAATAATCACCTTTGACCACATTCAGTGATTACATACTGAGTCCCAGTCACACTTTATTTATCAAGAATAAATCACATTATCACAATTACTTCATGAGAAATGGTAAAAAATTATTTCAACTTTATGGGCAACAGTGTATAACACTATTTTGTCAGCTGAATTGAGTCTATTTTTAGAGGCCTATTATTAGATAGACTTATCAATTCTTAATGTAATCTCTTCGATGAGGCATGAATAGTCAATCCCAAAGAGAGTATATCAAGCTGAATAATTCAGAACCCTGTAATTAATGGTTTATGTGTCACCTCAATAGATTCATGTGTGACTGTGTTAATATACTTGTTTGTTCATGTGCTCGAACATCTGTGTGAGTGTTACTGAAGGTACCGAGACAGTGAAAATATTTTATTTGAGCGCATTGTAGTCCGCCTGAAGCACAACAGATGTTTGTGAAGGCATCTGGTTCTGTGGACAGCAGTTGAAATAGTATAATCCACGTATTTATCTGTTGCTGCTTTCAACACTGACACAGTTCACATTAATGCAAAGTGTTGTTGTATATATACAAGCATACTCGCTTGCAACAATGTGCAAAACACAAACTCACAAGCATTTGTTTCCATTTAATCTAGACTTACCCATAGCACTTTAATGAAACACTACACCATGGAAAGGAGTGTTTTCAGTTTGCTTGGGTGGATGTGAAATTCAAAGCGTGACCTTAAAAGCATTTCCTTCTATTACTGGAGCATTTTTACCCTTTTAGCAGGTAGAAATGAAAAATAATGTTCTTGAACAGTCTTGAACAGTGATTCAAGATGGCAGAATTTTTTTTAGAAAAATGATAAAATAGGACCTAAAACACACATATTATTGTTTTTTCTTTCACTGTTATAAATAGAATTTTAGACCCTGCAATACAGATTTACTATGTGCACCGGCTACTGGATGAAGTAACATATATTTAGTGTATTTTTAGGTGTTACTGTATTTTTTTTAAATAAGTTTAAAGCTAGTGTTGCCAGTTTTAGTTCTACAGTCAGGAAGTGGCTTAAAGGTGTTTTTTTTGTAAAGTAGATAGATGCATGTGGTGGGCTAATTTCCAGGATGAATCCATTAAGGTTAAATGTTTGTCCTCTTCATTACAACCTGAATCACTTTGTTCTCTTCCATCTCACGCTCCCATGGCCTTAACTGTTACACATTATCATAATGTGAACCATGAGTACATACTGTGTAGTTTCCACAGACACCTGAAGATAATGAAACAGCAGCACTTCTGTAAAAGAATGATTGATTTCTTGATGAAGCATAAAACATGACGCTCCACTTCTGTTTTACGGCTGTTGGCCATAAACCATATGGAACATATGTGTACTGCATTTTACCACACCCACAAAACCAGTGTGTAAACTGTAGTCAGAACGTCCTCTTCTGTATCATTAGCTGGAACATTATGTTATGTTACATCTTCAAATTTACTGTTAAAGAGAAGTAAAGATCAAATTTACACACATAGTATTTACTGCTAAATAGCTGCTTAAGGTAATTTCTAATTCTATTCTTGATTTTGAGCGAAATAAGCTGTTTGTCGCTATTTTTTCCTCAATATTCTGCAGTCTAAATTACTTCACTCTTTAACTAGAGATATAATAACATGGGAATCATTTTTCCAAATTCAGATGCAACTTTTGTAAGAATTACTACTCTATTTTACTGGAAAATATTATTTTTTATTTTGTTCATAGACTGAGAGTTGTTCTGGAAAGTTAATGACTTTGTTCCTCATTGTGCTGTCATCTTAAGTTTATAAATGATCAGTGGTTTTTTCTGTGACGTCAGGCACATGCTATAGCCTGTTACCCATCACACTGACGCCTGCTGTTCCTATGGAAACCACTCAAGCTGTCCATGGCACTCATGCTGATCAATAACTGAATCAATACAGAATGGCGTGATCTACACTTACAGTGTGATTTAGCAAATAGTGAAACAGCTTTTACAGACAAAGTTGTGTTGTAGAAGGCTCGGAATGAGTGTTAATTTTTTTGTGCTTGTAGAAATCTTTACAGAAGTTGGATACGGATTGGAGTCACACTTTAGCTTAATGATTAAAGGCTTCCGTTAGTGTAATCTTAGCCAGCTGACGAATATTTACTTGTACTTGCTGTCTGTCAGCAAAGCTCCATTAACAAAAAACATATGGAAAATAAAACAGTGTAGGAGCATTAATGTACTAATTTATTTGCTTGACGTTACTGTAATAATAATGATAATAATAATAATAAATTTTATTTGTAATGCACTTTTCATTCAGGGAATCTCAGAGTGCTACAGACAAAAACAAGGACAGTTTAAAAAAAAAAGTATCAGCACTTATAGGCTTTCTTAAATAGATGCGTTTTCAGTGTACCTCTGACACTGTAGAGTATCAAATGCTGGTAAATTAGAAGACAAACAACAGTGGTTTTCCTTCATGTCATATTTCAAAATCATAATATCAAGATGTGGTCTGCCAGAGTATGCAAATTTTAACATTTATATTACACAAAGGCTGCGGCTAGCTGTTAGTTTCTTTAAGGATTATTTATTGTTATGTTATTTTTGTACCATTCACGTAAATCCATTCAGTCATGGGATGCAATGAAGAGGATTGGAGGTTCACTGGAGAAAGGCTTGAATCAAAGCTTTGAGGACAGAAGTCAGTGAGACAGTATACAACACTGAGATCTGACAATGAAACAATGACAGGCACAAAGTTTTGCAACCCCTGTGGCACAGAACAGCCTGTCCTTATACAGCACTGTGCAAATGTCCCAGACAGCCTTTAGCTTTGTTGTTTCGCAGGGTTGTCATGGGTGTGTGTCTTCATTATTAACAAGAAATATGCAGGAAATATGTGCACAGTATTCACACACACACACAAACCGCAACTAAACAGCGTCAGCAGGTAAAGTCAGTAATTAGTGTGATCTCCATTTAGATTCAGTAAATGTAGGGTCGACTGTCTGCATGTTTTTTTTTAAATAATCTTGTGTTATATTACTCACCTTCAGAATATCAGAATAGGCTTTCATGGTCTTTTAACATTTTCTTTGTCCAGATAATCCCATATTGCTTCTACAATATTTTTTCTCTTCCAAAATGCCTTTTTGTGGTTAATACTGGTTACATATTTGCTGTAAATTCCAGTTGTACATATACTACAACAAAGACTGACAAATGAATATGTGTGCTCATAGTCTTACTCAAACAACATTGCTAAAGGCTGTCTAAGACTCTTCCACAGTACCGTGTCTTGTCAGCGGGGCTTACATAGGTGAGGTGTATTTCTAGTCAAAGAAGGATCCATGACGAGCCCCAGGACATATTGAAGATGAGGGGGTTAAAAACAGAGGGTGCTCAGTGTCCTTAAAGTGTAAGGGTCATTCTGAGGCCACATGCACAGAGGGTTATTAATGAGAACAGACGAGCAGCAGGTGAATGTAGAAATGCCACGATTACTGTCATTTTTCAATGTAATAGATAGATTTGGATGATGAGATGTTTTACAAACTGTTGGTATTGGTTCCAGTACTGGCCTAGGGTTGATATTAAGCTTCTCAACTGAAATTACTGACTCTGAAGAAAGAAGAGAATTAGAAAAACATGAAATACTACACCTAGACTTCCCTGTTTTTATTATTTTGCTACATATTTTCAGATGTATTTGTTACTTTGTTGTAGATGTTCGGTTTAGCAATTATCCAGTTACTAAAAGTCAAAACTCAAACTTCATTTCCTCTTTGGTTTCAGCCAATTAGTCAGTTAACGGGATAATCCTAATGTCAGCCGCTCTTTAAAATGTAACTTTAGAAGCAGAGCTGTGTGGAAGGCCTACAACTATTGTCCTTGGTTTTGAGCTGTCCAGAAAAGCACAGTATATTGTGTGATTTAGAAAAAGGAAAGTGTAAATAGCAGAACTCTTCCAATACCTTAGAGAAAAGTGGGCAAGAGTAATGATTGTCAGGAAAAAGATAAACAACAGCGAGTAGCTTTGACACATTTACAGTCACAGCATCATGCCTCCGAGACTCAGTTTAGCACCTCGTAAATCTTGGCTTTGTGACAGATCGGACAGTGGGAGGGAAACCACCCTGAAACCAAAACACATGTTTACGCAACTTAAAAAACAAAGTCATGAAAAGCTTTAACCAAAACATTGTCTGCAAAAGATTCATCATCAGCCTATTCAGTCATGCTTCACGATTGAGTTGAATTTCAGTTAAGGTGATTAAACATCAAAACAGAGCAGAGATGAATCCACAAGCATGGGATTAAATCAACACTATACTGATTTTATCCAGGAGATCTTTAAATCCCTCAACAGGCACAGACCCCATTGAAAATATGCGGAATGGCAACATGATGATTATTCAGATACATCCCATTGAACAGCTTCCAGACTGAATTAATCAGAATGACCAAAGAGGGGAAATCTAAAACCAGACACATCCAAGACGACTCAAAGCTCTTATCCCTGTAATTCCCACAACAGACGTCTCAGATGTATTTTAATTTTGCACCACGGAGAAATGTGGAAATAATGGTTGCAGGCTTTGTGATGCATTCTGTAACCATTGAGTGAGCTGTCAAAGACACAGGAGTTCATGTAGAAATGTAAAGAGACGTATGCCTGCGTTAAAATTAGAGCCGCTCTTTTCTCCCTATTATTCTTTGTAAGGCGCTGCAGGTTTTACCCTCAGAAAGATGTGATTATCAGCATAATCCAGGAAACATGACTCTGCTGATTATAATCTTTATGGACTGAACAATAAGGATTCCCTCCTTTAATAGGTGGATGAATGAATCGTCCATTCAGTCGACACAACACAAATATGCCTGAAGCAAATGGAAGCACACAAAGACACAGGACATGAGCCCAGTTCAATGTTCGGGTCCGTTCTTACTCCTGTTATTATCCTAGCTGATGTTTTAGACTACGGCACACAGAAGAAGAAGAATGCTTAGTTTTATCGCATGTCGACTACTGCCCTGCACAACGGGGCGTTAATAAGATCCAGTGCACTCAAAACAGAGCTGCTGGACTCACCTTCACTGCTCAGAGAGAAGAAATGAGGATATAATGCATGCCAGGCTTTCATGGATGACAAATGAACAGAAACTGGCACCCAGTCTGGATCATTTTATGTGAAAAATATGTCTTAAAAAAACAGCATAGTTTTAGTTATAGTTCTCAGTCAGTACACACAATAATAATGTGATATGCCTTTATGTTAGCAAAAACAAAGAAAACTGAACTGCATAGGGCTGCGCGAATGTGGATCAATCTACTAATGTTAAAGGACCCAAACAGTTATGACTAAAAGCATCTACTGATCTAAAATGTTTAATAACTGTTGGTCCACTAATTATATTAACACATGTAAATAAGGCAGGTAAAGTGCTGTTTTCCAGCTTTGCAGTCACATCGGATATGACTCATTTGGTTCAGAGGGTCTTCTACAACATTCATTTATGGGAAAAACACATGTAGTTTGATATATGACAGTGGTGGTAGACGCGTGTTTTTATGTTCAGTTAATGATATTTTTTGCTGAAAAAGTCACTTTTTCTTCACTTTTCTCTGTTTTGATATAATAACACTTGCATTTGTATTGAACACCTCCATGGTCCGTAAATTAAATGTAAGAAAATACCCGATTTTCGGAGAAAAATGCAAAGGGTAATACTTTAATAAATGATGATAGATCCCTTAAAAAAGGTTAAATGTAGTGGAAAAATATCCCACAAAAATAGTTCTAGATCTTTAAGGGTTAACTCAGATTAGCAGTGACAGCATCTTAAAAAAGATCAGCCTTTATTCAGAAAGAACTCAGTTTAGGCTACATGTGGTTATGATGGAAGGGAGTTTATTGGGCAATCACTATAAACTAGTATCCATAAGCATCAATGACTTATTTTAATGTGGTGGTGGTGGTGGTTAGGTTTTAATGTGATTTTAACTGTGTATGAACTAAATAGGTCAATTGTATGTTCATTTGTTACTGTTTAGAAATGTCTGTTTTGTTTGTTTTTGTGATATGAACTGCTGTGATCTAAATAATAGACTTAATTTAGTATTTATTGTCAGTTTTCAGTAATGTTTTAACGACTTACCCGTTGTTGTGTGGACCCATGAAGACTAGTCGTTACTGTGGAAATAACTAATGGAGATCCTAAGTAAATTAAAAATAGTTCACAGCAAATGACAGCAGCCTGTAGGATATTGAACCCCTGAAATGTGTTAATGACGTAGGTTAACAAACACGTACTGTGGCTTTATTCAGTGGACAGTAAGAGGGGAGCAGGTGCCATGACTTTTAATGGATGAAGCCCAGATGAGGCAAAGATACATGAGGGGAAAACACTGGAGACAATACAAGACATGGTTTGTGTTATCCAAAAGGAAAAAAAACCACATGCTAATTGCTTCAGTATGTGCTCACTTAGTTGTGCAGCATAATTTGCATGAATTTTGTGGTTCAGATAAATTGAACCGCATCACCTGCTGGCAAAACACATGCATGTATGGCCTTAAAAATTTTACATAGTTCATGGGTTTGACTATCCCCAGTGTATCACCGCATTACACCGCAGCTATGAACAATATCCTGTTTGGATATTCACATGTGCACGTATGATGCATTTTTATAGTCTGTCCCTTGAGTTGTCTCTGTTTCTTCCCAGTCCAACTGTTCACCACATGTTCAACATTCTCTGAGCTGCATTTGGAAAACAATAATGGTAAAATAATGTTATGGTTTGTCCCTATTCTGAACTTGTGACGTAGAAGCCAGTAAATGCACCATAGATGCTCAGAATAACTGCACATGAAGTCCGGGTACAAACCTGATATTTCACTGAAATGATGCATATGCAGTATTTCCATTTTGTGTCTATTAGTAATTACATTTTGGAAATATTGGAAACTCCTCCAACCCTGACAAATACACACACTACATGTCTTTGGGATTGTTCGCATATGCCTAGTAGTGTTACTAACAGATGTGTAGTCTGTTCCAGCATCTTATTATTTATAGATGTATAGGGGTATAATCTTCACAATGTCTAGATATGTTTTAGAACCACTGAGCTAATGGTAACTTCATTATTGTAATAACAGTATTAATATACTGACGTTCAACAGGTGTGGGAGTTTAGTGTATTAGCAAGCTATCGTTAAAATAAAGGTGAAACTGTTGAGAAATTCATAGTTTTGTAGTTGTTTAGTCGTAATACTGGACAAATAAAAATATCGAACTAATTATGCTGTTAGATAAAATGTGGGGTTTGGGATGCAGCACTGTCACTCACACACTCACAGGGTTCAACAGTGGGGGAAGAAATGTGGGCAAAAAGCTCAGTGAGCCATCTGTAAATATTGTGATATACCATGGAAGTTTAATGTGTTTTTATTTCCTGAATGCCAAGAAAAGATACTTTAAAATGTGTTGTGACTGATCAGGACTTTTCAGATCAGGGGAGTGGAGAAAATGTGAATAGAAAGCTGCATAATGGAGAATATACATGTTTACAAGTCACTCTGAAGTATCATCATGAGGATATTTTAGACCAACACAGAGCTGTGTTTCCTGCACAGTTAAAAAAAAACAAAAAACCATCAGTCTCATATGGCTGTCCTCAGTACATGAAAAGACAGATAGGAGGTGTGTTTGCCTTGTGTCTACAGAGGGTTTTGTGAGGGGTTTCTCTGTTGATTCCAGTAAGCTCACATCAACAGGAAATGAAGAATAAATCTGTCAGTCATGAATCTTCAGACTAATCCATAATTCAGATGGATTAACTGTCATCTGTAGGTTACTTTAGAGCCACGTGAGTATACTGTAGGTATCATATAACATACTACAGGTATCATATATCAGGTATCTTATACTGTAGGTAAAAGGCTTTACCCGGGTACCACATTTCACTTGACAAGTTTGCTTGAATAAATAATAGATAGTTGAATAAGTAGTTTGTACAGAAATGCAAAGGTTTTGTTTGCAGCTTCTGATCTTCAAGGATTTGCTGCCTTTTTCACAAAATTAATAATTATTCATAGGGTTCATATAAATAAAGTGGTAACTATGGATGTATTGATTGCAAAATTCTTGGCAAATAGCGATATTTAAAATGTCATTTTGGCTGACAGTGGTCGCTGATACCCATATTATATTTCTTTACTTTGTTTTTGTTGTTATTTAATCCCCCCTTAACAATGAAATAATTATACTATCATCATATAAGTTGCTATTTCAAAGTCTTTCAGCTCTTCAGTACTTTCACTTTCGTTGAACAAACACTCAAACATACAAATTTATGATAAAACTTTTAATGTAATGCATCAGAAAAATATCTGCCACTGTCATTGGTGAAAAGACATCTTGTGCTGATACTGATAATGCAGTACACTCGTGGCCAAAAGTTGTGGGATTGACACAAGTTTTGTTTTTGCAAAATTTGTTGCCAATGTTGCCCCCCCCCCCTTCATTGTTTCTGGGGTACACTGAAGAACAATTAGGAGCATTATATAGGTTTCAGATAAATTTAGTGACAAATAAGTTACATTTAAGCAAACAATTCATTTGTGTCATTCTCAAAACTTTTGGCCACAAGTGTCCATTTTCCGGTTTCTATAGTGATGTATCCCTAGTGGTAACTGTTGTGTTTGTTTGATAGAATTTATTGAGTTCCAGAATATCTCTGATCTCTCCCCTCCTGTTTATAGGTCTTTATTTCTCTTCTGTGCTGCTGGGACTAGAAATGTTTTGATCTTTGTGCAGTATTACAGCCCTTTTATAAAGTTTATTAAAATACTATTACAAAGTTGTTTTGTAGACGAAAGGAGCTCATAAATACTCCTTCAAGCTGGTTGTTACTGATCTGGATGAGTGAAGACTTAAGTGAGGACTTTGTCCTTCGCAGGCCTTGTGTCTAAATATGATGTATTATAAATGATCTGTGATTTATCGGTGAGGTTTGTTTAAATATTTGCCAATTTGGAGGTATTGCCAACACATACAGAAAACACTTGATCATTTTTCTCTTGCACATATTTATCATATCTACAAACACATTATTTAATGCTCAGTTATTGGCTTATCCATTAGCTCATTCATTGTTCACACAGTGTCGTGTGAAATGTACTCCACACCCATGTGTGGAGTTTCTCAGCTGGGCTGAGACCCACTGTGGGGGTCACAGATATGTAGAAATGGGATCCGAAATCATGGGGGGAATATATATCATATATATATATATCACATATATATATCATACACACCGTCTGTCTGCAGCTCTCTCCCGTCGGTCCAAATAAAAAGACTAAATGTAAATACAGATACAAAGCTTCTTTTCCACAATGGGAGACACAGATCGCATTTGAAGGGATCTGATCAGTGATTAGTAATGACAGCTGTCAATAATGTTCACCCTCCCCACCTGTGACCTGTTACGAGACAAACACCTGGGTGATATTTAAATGTATTGGATTAGCAGTTCAAAGACATTACAGTCAGCTTCATTGTACATAAGGTCACCCAGGAGGAATTATCAGTTCTTTGTAATCTGGTGGTGATGATTTAATAATAAGTAGAAAGAACAATAGGATTCTTGTTTCCTCATCCATGTGGGCTGCGGTGTTAGGTGGTAAATGACCTAATAAAACTGCCTGAGACCTGTGGTGAAATACAACGACCTCACATCAAACAAACCATAAGTGAATCACAACGTAGGCGATCATCTGCTGTTGTGGGATGTGTTGAGGGGAAATATCCAGTTCAGTTCCAAGACAAAAAAATTAGGAAAAACCAGTGCATATTTTAGTTAATGCCAGATGTGTAACATTAAATCTTTCATGATGTAACTGAAATACCATGTGGACTTTTTGGTCCAGTCATAAGTTTGCTCTTAACTGTTTTCCATGAAGTTGACTTCTGGCTGGCATCAGGTTGTTGTGATTCATAGGTTTTAAACCATTTCAGATGCTCAGTCATGGCGTACTGAGGCGTGGCAGGATGTACACTTTTCACAACATGAAAATAATTTTAATAAAAACTGATTAGACAAACTGCATGGCAACACAATGAATCACACACAATCAATCACGATGTTAAAACAGCGCAACAGCAGAAAACTCAGGTTTTAGTTTTGCATCAGGCCATATTAAATCCTCAAAATGATTTCTAATGGACACAGAAATAAAAATCTTTCTTCAAAGGGCGTCTAAGCCAGAGTAAGCAGACAACAGGGACCAAACAATTTCATCCTGATAATTACAAACAGGCCATGGAGGCAGATTCTTTGGTTTGGGATTTAAGGGCCCATTGAACTTAATCTGATGTTTACTAGTACTTTTAACATGAAAATATATTAAGGGAACACATTCCCACAGTCTCAGAATAAACTATTTACTGCGCTAAAAATGTAGTGAGTAACATTGGACATTTAATTACAGGGAAAAATAACTCTGGAAGGAAATATTTTGGATTGGCAACTGGA
Source organism: Apogon talboti (assembly GCA_037367365.1). Classification (NCBI taxonomy): domain Eukaryota; kingdom Metazoa; phylum Chordata; class Actinopteri; order Kurtiformes; family Apogonidae; genus Apogon; species Apogon talboti. The sequence goes on along the minus strand of JAPQRQ010000006.1, from coordinate 21,272,143 downwards.
AGAAAGCAGATAAAAACTAAGACAAGATTTATTCTTATTTATACCCACCAGTAATCACCTTTGACCTGGTTTGAGCCCCAGCTACACTTTATCTATTAAGAATATATCATATTTTGTACCTACATTTTTTTAAAGCATTCACCCTTTTACATAAGTCAATTAGCAGTGCTTGTTCTTCACTTATTTTGTGTTATCATGTGCGTATGTGTTTTTTTTTTCTGTTCACTTTCATCAGGCAGTAAAAACCCATCCCAAAAAATCATCTTTCAGATTTATGTTCACCATTGTTATCGTACCTGGTTTTCATTTTCTTAAAGTGTGAGTTCTCACAGTGACATTTTTAATTGGTTAAGAGGATTTGCATTAAGGTTTGATATTAAAATACTTTTATTGTTAAATGTAGCAGTGACAAAATGTGCAATAGATAACAATAAAAAGACGGAAACTCAAAGGGGTGCATGTTCGCGACATACTTGAACAGAAAGATGCAGCTGAATGACGGTCAATGAGGAAGGACATATTTTCTTTATTATTTACATACAATGAAACATCAAGGTTAACATTAGGTTTGTTGGTTTAGTAAAGTCTGAATGAGCATACATATTTATTTATGTCAAAGCGAGTGAGTGAATTAAAAATAAAAGTCTTACCTTTACTAATGTACATGTTTATGAACTATATATTATGTGAATGTTTGAGGAAATGAGGCTGAAAACTAGAGCTTTTCACTAATGCAGCTCTATTCCACATATTGTCCTCAGATGGCCTTTATGCACGGCGGTGTTTACCACTGCTGATGCCCAGCAGGGAGATTAATAGTCCCACAGACGGCACAGAGAGGAACGCTGGATACCCACTGTCCTGACACACACTTTAATCATCTAAATTTCAGAAGAATAATATTAACATGCAAACACGGATACAAGTGCTTTCTCAACAACAATCACTTAAAAGAGCAAGAAGGAAAAGGGGAAGATGATTTGTGGGACAGATTATGCAACCCTGCAGCAATGAATCAGCCTTTTTTTCCCTTCACTGTGTATTTAACCTGTAACTCACATATTAAATCCACTCCACCTGCACTAGGTTGGCGTGACGCCAGCATTTACCAAAATCAAACCAAGTTCAGGACGCCATGTTCCTGACTTTGGATGTCGGTGCTTCAATATTAGCAGACAGTCTAGGTAAATGTAGGGTACGTCACAACTTGTATTGTTTTTTTTAACTTCTAACACACTGCTGATTGATATGTTCTGTGCATGCCAAAAATAATTATGTCAGATGCAAGATGTGAAACCATGAGAGAGAATTGCAATACATCAAATTAACAGACCACAGGTTCTGTATAAATATTTAATCAGGATCTTCGTGCGAAGATGTCAAATGACAGGTACAAGTTGACTGTGGCGGTGTTTTCCCTATGAATGCAGGTTTGTTTAAATAATTATCTCCACAATGAAAGCTTTATTAGGAAGTGATGAGTTAATATAAACATGTACTGAAACGAAATATTTATCTCAATGAGGGAAAGTACGTAGCATATCTGTCATCAAATAAGAGTCACATATGGGATATGAACACACTTTCATGGTATTATTAGAAATGGAAGACCGACCAGTGCAGTGAGAGATAAAATAGAAGCACATGAAAAGTCAGTGAAATCCCCAGAAATACGTGTCAAGTTTTATGAGCTGAGATACAGTTACCACATTTTATCTGCAAAGTATGGAGTTTATTTTAACAAATGAATAATGAGAAAGGCTGTGACACATTGAAGATTAATCCCATAAAGGCAGTCTTAGTTACACACCAGTCAGCTATAGTATTCTAACCACTGATAGGAGAAGTGTTAATAGTATTGATTACTCCATTACAATGTCACCTTTCACTGGACTGGATATATTAGGCAGCAAGAGAACATGTATTCCCCAAAGTTGATGTGTTGAAAGTAGAAAAATGACCAACATCAGGAACTGAGTGATGTTGACCAGGTCCATATTGTAATGGTGATGACTGGGTTCACGACTGCAGGTCTTGTTGGCTGTTCCTGGTCTGCAGTGGTTAGTACCGACCAAAAACAAACTAAGGAAGGACATCCTAATCTCAGGACAATTGATCATCGGTGGGAGATGTTGGATAAATAAATCATGCAGGTCCACCTCTCTACTTCCAGGACTTCAGGGATCTGCTGCTAACATCTTGGTCCAGATACCACAGCACACCTTCCGAGGTCTGGTGGAGTCCAGACGTTGGGTCAGAGCTGGTTTTATGGAAAAAGTGGACCTACACAATATTAGACAGGTGATAATAATGTTATGATCCCATAGATGCTCAACTGGTTGAGATCTGGTTGTTGTTCTTTAGATACTTTTTACAGGTACTAACCACTTTATATTTGGAATAAACAACAAGATCAGGGGATGCTCTGACCCAGTGATTTGACCATCATTATTTCTCCTCTTTCCCATGTTGCTGTTTCTAACACATCAACTTCAAGGTCTAAATGTTTACTTGCTTCCTAATATATCTCACCTACTGACAGGTCCCATTATAATGAGATAATCAATATAAATACCACTTTGCCTGTCAGTGGTCATAATGTTATGGCTGATCCATGTAGTATGTCACTATAAAGACCTCCCTATAGGTTCAGGTCAAACCCAGCGGTATTATTGATAATCATTTTCACAGTTCTATTTTCTTCAACTCAAACATACAAGCATATTTATTTATAAGTACGTCCTTCTGTAAAGTGTCACTGGATCTATTTTTCCTTCTCTTTCTGCAATTAGATCACCCTAAATCTTCCAAAATTTAGACTTTTAAATAGCACCCTTCTGAAATTACACACTGATATTACAGTTACAATAACAATTTGATCAATTACCCTAATATATGCACAGAACATAACCTGAAAAATGTTAACTGATCATCTTGTTATTTAACTTGCATTATTTTATCAACATATGCTGTTATCACAGATGTTCTTACATTGTGCTGATGTCAGTAGAAATGAACATTGAAAAATCAGACCCAGGTATTAAGACAAGACAAAAATAAAAACGTGCTTCATGTTCAAGCCGTGGCCGGTTGTAGGGAATGAAAACTATGAAAATTTATTTGTCTCAGTGTTAATTGTAAAACCTAGGTGATCACTAATCACACTTTAACTTGACTGTTAAAAGCCATGCCTTTTTGTATCACTGCTAAACCACCTTCAGTCAACTGAAACATCAGTTCCACTAAAAGAATCTGATAGTTTCGTCTGAGGAAGAGGAAGTGGGGTGAACGCCTCCTGAATTTCTGTCTGTTGCAACAGCTTCAAGGTTTTGCAACCCGGGCACTGTTGCCCTGTTCTTATTATATCAGCCATCAAGTTGAAAGCTGGGTTTTCACCTCTTTGCAGTTGTTGTTTCCACTTTGTTGTTTCCACTTGATGCATTGTGGAGTGCGGTGAGTGTGTTTTCTCGTCAGCAGTTTTTTCTTATCAGCTGACAGAGCTCACGCTCACAATTAGAGTTTGTTCTAAATTCTTTAACTCCATAAATAATAAATGACTGCAACGAAAAAAAAAGCGAAAATGATAATTAGAAATCTTTCAGGTACAGAAGCAATATTTATCATCAATATTTCCCCCAAACATACATTATTCTTAAAACATTCCCCCCATTCTTTAACATATACAATTTATTTGCATTTTTTACTACTTAATCTGCATAAACTGACTTAACTTAGTGCGGACAACAGCATACGAGTGCCTAAAAAAACGTTTTCCTCTACATCTTGCACTATGGTAATTTTCTTTCCGGTATAATGGGCCTGATGGAGTTTCACAAGAATGACTGACCTTTCAATATAACCTCAACAACACTCACTGAAGTCAGTTTTGTGCAAAGCTAGTTAAAGGTCTAATGGCATCAGGTAACTCACTCACACACTAATGGACACTCAGACAGTGTAATTCCCCTCAGATCACCCATCAGACTGGCTTTTGTCTTTACTATCAGTCAAGATGTTTCCAAGTTCCTTTAGGTGAAGTCTCTGTTGCTTTATAAATGAGTAGTAAACACAAACATATGGCCAGGAAGACAGATATGTATTATCTAAGTTGAAGAAGTCATTAAAAACAGCTGGAGGAGAATTAAAATAATGAATATTTTCAACACATTTACACCAGATGCCCATAAACCCTCCAACCAGAGCACGCCCACTCATTCTTCCTGTCAGTAGATCATATGACACACACCACCTCCTCACTTACTTCCCAACTGACGGGAAAATTCCCCTTCACTTCAGAAACATACAGCATGTATCTCCTGACCTTTGTCTGACTCACCACTAGAATATTGACTAAATCTGTTGCAGGCATCGAAATGGCACACACCCTCAGGCAAAACTTGCATTAAATTTTTGTCTGACTCATAATATGGCACAGGTTGGACATAGAAAAGGTTGCCTTAAAAAAAAAATGAAGATGGAAAATCCAATCAACTAACCTTAACCCTCTAACACCCCTGTCGATTTTCTATCAGTGCACTTTATTGGATAGCTCTGTGTTTTCTTTATCACTTTGAGCAGCAAAAAGCAAATGCAGTCAACTGTAAATGTATATATCCATACAGTAAATGTATGGATATATATACCTATATACTGTATATGTGTATGTGCTCTGACCTTTATTTGAACCTCCGCTACATGTGAAAGGTCAACTTTAACACAGAAACTTGATAAATTAGTGAGGACTAAGGAGTGTCTGCTGTTTAATCCCCAAAACAAGGGCTAGGCCAGCAATTAGAGAAGTATTATTTACTCTGTTACTCCGAATGAGCACATCAGAATTCCTGAAACTGGTTAAGACTTTGGTTTCATGGGTATTTTCAAGCTTTAATTATCTGGTGAAAAACAAAAACAACCAGGCCCAGTGACTACGTGCAACATCCCACAGTCTTGTCCGTCACAATAGGGTTATCAGCTTTGTTGCTATGACTACACAGACAATACTTAATTTTTTTTTATTCATGATGTGCCTTAAGAAACACCGAAATGCCATTTTGAACCATATGTGTTAATGGTAGATTTCCAGATAGATGCATGTTACTGCTGTAAACAGCCTTGTCTGAACGGCTGGTCATGTCAGCGCTGCCTCCTCTCATCCCCTTGTAATGACCCGTCAGTGAAACAGGATCAGGAAGAGAGACTTGGTAACAGTCCTCCAGGACCCAAGATGGAAAATAATGGATCTCAGAGTGTGTACATCCATTATGCAGCCTGCTGTTTCCTGAAAGTTGTGGCATCATCAGCCCCAAATAGCCTCTGATGAGTGTCTGCTTGCACAACATTGGAACTGGGTCCAGGTACAAGAGGAGTCTCAGTCCAGGGTGTTGAATATGCAAAAGACGCAAGAAAAAAACAGTCAATGAATTACTTTACATAATTTATCCAACTGTGATGAGTTACAGATTTTAAAAGTTTACATTTTGGGGATATATACTTTAAAATGCTTAATAAAATGGTGGGATATTTAATGATTTTTAGACATATTTTCTGATTTCTGGAGTGCAGTTTTCCAAGCAGCATGTGTGTTTGCAGAACATGTAAAAACATATTATCCTTTAACATATTATCAGATCTTAATATAATAATAAACTTATTAACATAATATCTTCTAACATTATCGTTTGCTAGTGTTTCTAAGGTACACTGAAGAATAATTAGAAGCATTATAATGGCTTCGAAGAAATTTAATGACGTATAAATTTCATTTAAGCAAAAAATCCATTTGTGTTATTTATGGAACTTTCGGCCGTGAGTGTACAGGCATGAGAATAAGAATATTTCAGCTTCATTTTTGTTTAACAAATACTGACACGGTGGATTCTGTTGCATGTTTATGTACATTTGATGTTAGATTTAAATCATTTTAGAACTAATTGAAGGACCGGATGATTTTGAGATATAAAACTGTAGGCTTCAAAGAGGGTGTACTTTCTTTTTCTCTTATGTTTCTACTTTCTGCATCAGGACGACTCACGCGATTCTCACAGTCCTCAGCTGCCTCTGGTCGGCTCTTTAACAGTGGCTGATACATTAATATGCTGCTGTTTAAGGAGAGTCTGACACGCCATCAGTTTTGGCCCCACAGCCTGCGGTGCTTGCAGAGGACAGCTGCTGATTTGTGTCCTTCTTTGCAGGACTTGTGGTCTGCTGAGAGGACCATAAGAGGCAGGGTGGCATGTAGAGGCAGCAGTAAGGGTGAGGGTGGTATTGTGGAGTGAGAAAACAATGGCAAGGATAGTAGCAGAGCTGAAATGTTTATGGGAACACAGGATGATAGATAAAGTGTATGATAACTACGCGTGGAGCATGGGAGACATTCATCATTGTGTTGTTAGTGTGTTTTATGCCAACAACATTAATTTTTACTCAAGTAATAAGTCAAAAAATAAATTGTTGCCAGCATTATGTCTTGAGGTCTGGATCTAAAATAAAAAAACATACTTGGTTGTTTTTAGATCAGTCTTTGATGTGTTGTTGATATTACTGACTTGTGCATATTCAAGAAATCACTTAATAAGGTATATATAGTCTTCCTGCATAGTACAGTGACAGAGAAAAAGCGAATTGTGGATACAGTATGAAATGTTGAGTAGTTCTCTTGTAATCACTGTGAGGGCTGTAAAAAAAAGGAAATGTGCAATTCTGTGAAAGAAAACAGAAACTGTAATTTTTATATATATCTTTTTTATAAACCACTAATCCTTCAGCGTTTCCCATTTGTTTCCCTGGGTATTTAGCCTCTTAAATCCAACACAAATAATAGTCATTGTGAAAACCTAAGTTGTGTAATTCATGATTTTTTTACACAGCCTCAAATACCATGATTACTTCCTAAAAAAACCAAACATAACAAAAAACAAAAAGTCATGAACATCTGTAGGTTGTTGTGCTCAGCTCCGGATCATGAGCCAGTCTGACACATGTAGATGACAACCTGTTTCCAGGGCTTTTATGAAGCTGAAAAACATTCAATGTGGAAGAAGACAAGTATGATGAGAAAATCTGGTGTGATGGGGTTTGCGTGCATTCATTTTCCATCTCAGTCGTGGGTGTATCTGCTTATCGATATGTGAGTGACCACATACGAGTGAGTTAAGCAGATAATGAGCACACACAGTCCGTGATTTGACATGGTTCTGGTCTGGTCCCTCAGGCCTGTCACGCTGCCAGTACATTATTAGTTTTCTGTCCAGACCTTAGCAACAGGGAAACATTTACACCAATGCACAAAACCACTCATTCAGCACAAGTCATTAATTAGGCCACTGTTTGTTGGATATTTCGTGGAGGAAATGGAGAATTGTTGATAGAGAAGAGGAGCGAGGTGAGAAAGACGCTTCCTGGGCCAGCTGCTGCTTCTGTCCCCGTTCAGGATGAATAAGCAGCCACATGCTTCTGTCTGGATTCTGCTGTCTGCTGTGTATCATACTTTAAAGGTCAATGTGAGAAAAATCTGTGTTTTTTTTGGTCATGCAGCGGTGTCTCCATCACTATGGACATCTGAAAGATGTGATGCTCAACACTGTGAATGTGGTATTGGTGTAAAGAGATGGATGTTGACATTTGCCCAGCGCAACAAGAAGAACCACAGGCTTAACTGACAGTGATACTAAACACAGTCGTGTTCTCGTCTGGGTTTAACACCAAGGTGTCAACAACCCCACTATGTTCAGGTGTTTAATCAGGTTTAATTTGACTCATGGTTTAATCTGAGAGGATCCTGAAACTCTATTTATGGAACAAGCTGGCATATCATATGTGAAAATTCATGATTAATATTTTCCTTTTTTTCCTGTCAACTTTTTTATTTCTACATGACTCTTCCGTTTCATTTGTCACTTATTCAGACATACATAAAGGCAGTTTTTGTCACATGATCAACATGATTAGTGTTCCATGATGCACTGAGGTGTTAATATTGAGTACATCTATTGAACTATGCCCTGATGAAGACTGTGTTATCAAAACGTGGTAGCAGTAGCATCCTTTTAGATAATAAGGATACTTATGTATGTATGTATGTGGGAATGTGTGTAAGTATGTATGTATGTATGTGTATATACTGTATTTATGTGTATATGTATGCATGTATGTACTGTATATCTATATGTATGTATGTGTGTATGCATGTATGTCTGTATGTATACATACAGACATACATGCATACAGACATATATATCTATGTGTGTATGTCTGTATGTATGTATTCATCTGTGTGTATGTATGCGTGTATGTACTTATGTATGTATGTCTATATTTATGTATGCCTCTATACATATGTCTGTATGCGTGTATGTATGTCTGTATGTATGCGTGCATGAACGCATGTATGTCTGCATGTATGTATGCGTGTATGTATGAATGTATTTATGCATGCATGTAGTTATTTATTATGCATGTTGTGTTTTTACTTTTTGAAGGCTAATGGTTTATTTTTGTGCAACAGTTCTTTTTGCCCATTTTATTTTTCAGGCATTCTGCCCCCGATTCCTTTATATACATTTACATTTAGATTTACTTGACCCACTGAAGTGCCAACCACCATTTTTTTTTGTCATCTGTGATTTGTGCCTGACCACCAGTCCAAATACTGACATATGATCACTTTGTATGATCACGTGCTTCACGTGAAAGACTCGGGCACATGATCAAAATCATCACCAAAAGCTTGTCTTGCAATCTACAAACTGTCTGAGCATTGTTTTGATCCGTTTTGTCTGTTAGCTCAGTCATGCTTTGCCTTTTATTAAGCAGCACAAGTCAGACAAACCAAAAGAGAAAATAAATCCAGCTTTAAATGTGATTACACACTCCAGATCTTGCTTGCCCAATATCCTTCCATCCATATTCATAGAATTCCTGAGGTGCCATCAGATATCCCAGGTGTCAAAGATTATTCCTGTGTGAACAATGGGTGCTTGAGCGGTACAGACTGGTAGAAAGGCTCAGGTTTAACAAGTTGGGCAATAAGGCGGGCTTTTCTACATGAGCCACTGAATAACTACAGATAATAACTGTATGTAAATATAGCAGCATGGACAAAATAGTGCTTGTCACTCTGGTCTGGACTGTTCTATATACTTATGCACTGAACTCTAACCCAGACCTTCTCTTTCTTCAGATTGCAGGCTTCATCAACGCTGTTCATCCATTCTGTGATGACAGTGACAATCTGAGAGCCTTCCGCTTCTACGCCCTCAACCCCATCGTAGATCCTTGGATTTTCATCATCTGCCGCAAGTCTGTGTTTAAGCACCTGTGCTCTGTGCTGAGCTGCCGCTTCAGCAAAAGAGCTGTGAAGACGACAACACACTATGCAATGTCTTTACCCCTTGACCATCACATACAGCGCAACTCACCTGATTCTGGGCCAGTGTCACAGTGCAACATGTACCCCAGTATACCACTGTGACTCAACCGGAAACCCTGAGCGGTGCAGGGAGATGGGGTTTGAAAAGACATCAGAACATATTTATAGAATGGTACGACTCCTGCACTCAACAACATAAGACACAAGATATAAAGACGCATGTGTCGCAATGGAAATATTCTGTGTGTGGTCATTAGTTTTTTAATGGACTAATTTTGGAAAGTGATTGCACTAGGTCTTAAATGTCCTCGACTGAGAAATGAAATGTTTCAATTTTGTGCCATAAAACAAATAGCACTGTAACTCAGCACTAGGAAACACATCCAACCATATCATGTCTGTGAAAATTATACTGTAATATCAAAATATATGCACTTGGGTAAATAGTATGGATGAGCGCATCCTGTCCTGTTCTTTCTGTTAACCAATTTGCTTTTTTTCTTAGAGTAAACCCCAGGTAACTCAATGACAGGTGGTCTCTACATCTACCACCCTCACTGTGGTTAGGATGACTTGCCTGCATGGTTTGCTTTAGTTTTCGGTATCATCGGCGCATCAAAAAAAAAAAAAGCTATTTTTGTGTAATTAGTGACAATGTTGGACCATCCAAAAGAGAGATTTATTAAAATAAGATGTCACACTGATAATTTCATATTTTTAATAGATATTGAACTGGCCCATTGCAAGTCACCATTTAAAACTGAGTATAAACCATAACTGGGTTTTAATATTGAGCATTCAGACATAATTGTATTGTGCTTCCTGAAACACAGCCCTTACCGTCATTGTCTATACAGACGTCTGAGCTCTCGCTGTGCTGCATTTACATGTAATGGTTTTTGAAGTGCTCTTGCTTGTGGTGCTTGCTTTCAAAGTGTGGTTGTAAAAGTATGTGACTTAAAAGCATGAAAAAGCATTGTTTAAGAGCTCATGTAATGTTGACACTGCTTTTTTGAGCTGTAAAGATGGAGATTATTCGCAAAATAGATGTACATTAGAAATATTCTAAAGCGTGTCTCACATTTGAGTTAATCAGGGTTAAAACTTGACGTCTTGTCTGTGATATATTGAATGTATGACTGCTCCCGTCTCACCTGCCACTGCTTTTTAAGCTACCTGTGATTTTGTGTGAAGCCCTTTAAGAACCTCCTTTATGCTCTTGATGCACTGTAATCATGTTAATAGTAACTTATTTATGCCCCTTCACTATAAAATGTGGTTGTGCCTCGTGAAAATAGTTTATTTCTGGTCAACTTTGTAAAGTGTTGATTTCTAGGCATAAAAGACGGTGAATCCAGTTTTAGGCCACATTTCAGTTTGTGCGGTATCGCCATTAATGCTCAGTCATGATGGGCCTGACTTTAGGCGAGTTACCACTTGCACATTGTGTTCTTTGAGGGTATTTCTGTACAGTACATATTATCCCCTACTCAAAGGAAAGAATACATACATTTACAAAAATGGTACACATTTTGTTCATGTTAAATAAAATTCCATGAAGAAAAATTGCCTCAAAACCCAAAGAGACTTTTTTTTTTTTGGTTTAGGTAAGTATTCCAAGTCATGGGTTACACAATGTAATAAAATTCAGTTTGTTTGATTTAGTAAAAGTGAAAGCTTACAGGTTGCCTTAGAATTTTATATTGTTTCAAGTATTACAACTACATTCCCCGTTAAATTCTGGATTTCTATTTTTATGGTGACAGTTAAGTTTTGAATTTATGTGATGAAAGCCTATTTAAAGAGTCGAATTTGATCAAAGCATTATATCATATAAAATTCTAATTATTTCTGTTCATAATACTTCTTTTGGAATCTCTGTAAGAAGTAAATAGTCTCCAGCTAAATGACTGGATTGCTACAGAGGAGCATTTGCTGCTGCAGCGCCCCTCTGTGGTGAACCAGTGTAACCTTCAGAATTCAACTCAACTTTGTCCTCAGGCATTTACTTGTAACAACAGCCAAGAAGAAGCCACAACGATTAATTTAAAATCAGCACAACCTTGAATTTCTTGCCGAACTGCTTTAATCTTAAATTGCACAACATACCTCTTCAAGTGAATGACTAATTGCACCCCTCCAGTGGTGGTTCCGCTCTGTTTTCATTTCAGAAAAACATTTTCCAGAAGTGATCCATTACATTTAAAGACTAAATTAAAAAATATTTGTCTGCCCATCGTGACTTGAAGCACCAGTGAACAAAGTGGGCACATTCCTGAGATCAAACGATGCCACAGAAAACAGAGCTATTGTATAAAGTTGTGAGCACATCACAGCTTCATAAAAAAAACTCTTGTGCTTGACTTTCTCCAATCTGAGTGAAAAAAAAAAAATTCTGGCAGCTAACTGTTGGCATGTCGTCTGCTGCACAGACGCTTTATGAATAGCTTCCAACCTCAAACAGTTTGATGACTATGGCTTCTTGGGGTCGCAGCTCCAGTGTGTACAGAGATGTTGAGCCTACGCGGTCCATTCCTGTGCTTGCTATAAACACTCCGGCTTCAGGCAGGCTCGGAGCCCAGGCAGGATCCAGAGGCCGAGGCTCAGCCCCAACGTTAAGCAGAACCAGGAAATGGACGCAGCCCCAGGAACGCAGAAAGGCCAGGACGGGAGGGAATGAAGGAGACGGAAGAGTGGAGTTGGAGGAAGAGGAGGAGGCGTTGGTGGAGGTGTTGAAGGGGAGGAAGGTGAAGCTGCCGTACAGGAGAGCTTCTTCTCTGGCTCTGGAGTGACTGAGGGAGGTAAACAGAGCTGCTGCTGCTACATGCTGCTTCTGCTTGTCCTGAAGGGTAAACAGTAGATCATTCAGTACATAGTTGGGAATTATTTAAAACCAGCTTTTAACTTCACCTGCACTAAAGGGGCAAAGTCCATAAAGTCTATTTACAATTTAACAAATTTATTACAAAAGCAAATGAATAGACAAATCTGTGGAAGTTATTACAGAATAAATAGTAGATATTGAAGTTTTTTGCCTCATTTAATCCACCTCTATATGGGCACCAGTAGTTGCACAAACCACATCAAGACATTACTGGATTTCTTGTCATGTTCAATGTAGCATAGCCTCATCAATGGTATCAGTGATCTTTTGCTTCAGGTCGTTGATGTCCTGTATCCTTGTTCAATACCCAATATCTTTAAAATTATCCCATAGAAATAAATCCAAGGCAGTGATATCTGGTGAACAAGGTGGTCAGGGAACTTGAACATCCCTTCAAATCCACCAATTTGGAAAAGGTTGATTTAGGAACCCCCCCAACACACAGTCCCCAATATTGGGATGCATTAGCTACCTGGAAAATGGTTGGTTGAAGGTCATCTAGTTATGGCGACACATATTCAGTCGAAAGGTCAAGGTAAACATTAGCAGTCATTCGTCTCTCATTGAAGAAAAATGAACCACTGATTGACTGAACATGATCCCACAATGTGATTAAAAACATTGATAACCACTGAGTACATACAACACATCTGATGAACATCACATCTCGATTGCTTTTGTAATAAATTTCTTTAATTGTAAAGAGACTTTGTGGACACCTGTATATACAGTATTTCCTCAACAGTTGATGAGCTAAATTACTCACTGCTTGGGATTCTGATGGTTCACTGTCCTTATCTTCATGCGAGGACTCAAGATTTAGAGAGGCAGTCTGTACAATGGAAAGGATTAATGCAGCAACAGAATATTACATGACAAATAAACTTCAGAGTCCCCGGGGAATAAAACTGGTATTTTCCTATGACACACATCACCACAAAAGGGCGTTTTGATATTCTTCATGATATTCTAGAATTTATATCCCAGTAAATGACAAAAAACGTGTTACTCATAGTGTATTCAAGGGTGTGTACTAATTTCGTGTCCAATGAGATGCTTAGATAAATTTTTATGTCCTGTGCCGAGGGCCTGTGAGTGGTTAAAACTTGTCACTGGGTTGTTATGGGCCTTTGCTTGTGTTGCCCAATCAGAGGAGCGGGGTCTTTTTGAGAGGGGGACATGTCATTTCATTAAAGCTGCACGGCCTAATAGCTTTAATTACCTTTCAGCATATTGTCATTCAAAGGGTCTAAAAGGACATGAGACCTCTGCATCTATTGTTTGTATGCGTTGTGGAAAATCTACACCATGACACTCAGATTTTAGCTCTTCACAGGTGTTTTCAGGCAAATAGGAAGGTTAAATATGTGATTGGAATTAATGCAACGCTAATCAGAATGGATTAGACACTACTGTTCTACTCTGTCAACACAGAAGCTCGAAAAATTAACATCAATTAGTGTCAGGCTTATCTGCATTTACGAGGGTAATTCAAAAAGTTTTAAGACAAATGCCATAAATTCAAACTGAGTCAAATTAGTTCAACAAAATTCTATCAAGAAGGAATTTTTCAGTGGAAACATTGCTTGTAGAAGTGTATTGACATAGGTGGATGTTATGTAGAAAAATAATTGTTACTTTCAAAAATAAAGGGTTTTTTTTATTTGTCTTAGAACTTTTTGAATTACCCTCATACGTTTAGTCTGTTGGCTTAAGGGGAACGCTGCAGAAGGAAGATGGATATTTCCCTATTTTGGCATTTTTTCACCCTATGATTCTGGCTCCTGCAGCTTTATTCATTTCATGGGGACTTTAAATTGTGTACTGAGGCTTTACCTGAGTTTGGTCGATGTCTGAATCATGCTGGATTGCAGGTGACCCGGGCAGAGTCATCGTCAACACCAAAAGTAATTTCTTTAAGTCATTAGATGCTTTGCCTCCAACCTGAACAAAACACATTATATAATAATAAGGCCTTACTGAAACATTTTATTGTTATTCTCTGAGTCTTCACATAACAAATGGTAGATAAAATAAATGTTTCTTATAAACACAAGAATCACATTAAAACATTCTTCACACTTCTGCAAAAATCAATATTTACAGTTACAGTCAGAAAAAAGGTTGGACCATTGAAATCTTTGGCCGGCAGCATTTTTCACACTGTTCACACTCAAAGCAGTATGTCCAGATGTGTAAATTTACAGACTTACTGTCCAGCTGGTCCATATATCTTGCTCTACTGTATGCAGGTGTGTCTCTATGGCATCGGCTACTTCCTGGGCTGACAGGATGTGGTGTGAAGCTGGCAGAATAGACTTCATGACCACATCCACTTGGCTTGAGTTACTTAGAGGAAGCAGAATGTCTTTTGTCTGTTTCACCAACACAATCCTGCAGAGACACAGTCAGAGTTAAAAAGAGCTTCACCACACCTTTACACTCATGTCTGCTCATTGTCCTCAGTACCTTTCCACCTCCTCCTCCTCCTCCTCCTCCTCCTCCTCCTCCTCAGCGTTAAACTCTTTGAAGACATCTCTCCACTCCAGCAGAGTCTGAAATGTAAATGATGTTAAGGTTTTCCTGGAACAGAGAGCATGGTACTGCTTATGAGAAAGAGAAAGAACAACAACATTAAATGGTGCCATATTACCTTTTCTGAATATGCTTCATCTGTGTCACAGATGGTAAAACCTGCCACACCTTGTTCCAACCAGAACCTGAGTGTATACTATGGAGAAAAAAAAGTGTTACATTTCAATAAGATCTCACTGAAAATGTAAAATACACCGTCTTTATTTACTACAAAGTGGTTTTACCTGTGCTTTAGCTGAAGACGCTTCATCTGCGTTTCCTGCTACATCCTCAGGTCCCATCAGATTCACATTGCAAAAGTCCAGCACTACTTTCAAGTCTGAATCCCAGAAAATATCCATTTATTCTACCATAAAACATCTATTTATTCTTTCTGGTCTTTTACTGACCTGCTTTGTTGCTCTGTTTGAGTAGATGCTGAATCTGAGGGATCGTCACTGAGCCTTTTCCAGCCGCAGTGAGGTTTAGAGCAGATGCCTCTTTCTCAAACAGGCCTTCCAGGATTAAAGCCCCTACACCCAGGGACCTGAGGTAAGGCAGCTGCTCACACAGCGCTACAACAAAGTAGACTATTAGTAACACTAGATTATTTAAAAAAAACATATTTACAGTCAATCTGTATTTATTTCCTCTTTCTTTTGTTACCATAATGATTAAAATTCAATCTGTATTTCTATTTATATGCAAAATTTAGTAGGATTGTTTTGTGTCAATTTTAAAGCCACTGCAATTGTAAGAAATCCTATTATGTCAGCACACATTAATACATGGTTTAGATGATGGTTTTCCTCTCTAATGTGAAAAACATGTTCCAACTCTTCCTAAACTTTGATACGATGGTTTGTATTTTCAGGATAATACAAGAGATAAACTTCGTTGATGCCCATGGGGAAATTCACTTTTCCACCAGCTCAAGAAAACTAAAGAAAACCAAATAAAAGCAAATTTAACCAACCATCAGTCTTAGGTATTGTACAGTCGGATGAGAGTAGGGATGAAGCATTTTCTGGAACGTTGAGTCCTGCATCTTCATGTCATGCCAAGATGCCGCATTTGGTTTAGAGTCATTTAAAACTTAACACTGAGGCTTCAATGAATGTAATGAGACAGAGTTAATGTATTGCATCTCCTAGTTTAATCAGTTACCTGAAACTTGCATGGCAAAAAATAACAAATGCTAAAGCACAAACTAAAAGCAAAGTCACCTAGTGCTTGAGTCCAATACGGCACTATGCACCAAATCACCTCAGTGGACCCCGTTTCTGCTATTTAATGTAGCTCCATATGTAAAAAAAAAACACTACATAGTCACTGAATTGGACTCCAAATTTTACAAACCTTGTCAGGAAGGTAGAGCAGAAAGTGTCTAAATCCCCTTTGGTCCTTTTCAGACCTCTACAGTTGGTTAGTGAAGTCTTATTGGCACACTATGGCACATAAATAGTCCCTGTGGTATCAGGACCATGTTTAGGGCAAGTTGGTTTATGCAGATGCAGAAGTTTTTATTGGCCTACACATGTAATAAATCTGTGCAGTATGACAGCCTGTAAAAAGTTTTATGATAGTATTTGATTCCAGCTCAGTTTGTGGAGGCTGGTTCTCTGTGAACCAACAGGAGGCGAAGGCAAAATGACTACTGGATTCATGGCGTATTATTGAAATGTTCATATTTTAAAGCGCACTGGTGTGTCATTTAATGGCTGTGTTATTTATGAGCAGTGTTGTGCAAGTTACTTCCAAACTGTAACACATTACAGATTACTTGTTACTGTTGTTTCAAAGTAATTCCTTACCTTAGAATATTACTGTCTCAGAATTGTTTTATTTTTCATTGTTTTTATGTCTACAGCTGTTTTTATGCCTTTTATTCTTGTATTTTTATTGACTCTGTACAGCACTTTGGTCCACTGTGGTTGTTGTGAAGTGCTTTACAAATAAAGTTGGATTGAGTTGTACTGCGTTACATGACTTCTGTGTTAATTTTGAGTTACACACTGTTTATGAGTAGATTTTTTTTTTTTTAAATTACTGGTGATCTTGCTCACCGTTGATGCCTCCTGACCCCTCCGTCCTCGCCTCCATAAACAGCTCTGGCTGCAGCTGGTAGAACAGAGACTTCTGCCACCACCGGAGCGGCTGCGCCACGGGCCGTGGACTCTTCACTATGATGGCGATGGAGGTGGCGAGGATGGTGACCCAGGAGACCCAGAACAGCAGCACCAGGTAGCAGCGCACCCTCCTCCATCCCGGACCGTCCGCTGCAGCCTCCAGCTCCTCCTTGGTAAGGGGTCGCCATTCGGGACACGGATCCGGGTCCGACTCCGGGATCAGCAGCGGCGCCGTCTCTGCGTCTGCGTCTGCGTCTGCGCCAACGCTGCCCGGCAGTCCGGGGCCCTCCATGCTGCCATACCCGGGGCCCCCCGCGTTCAGAGGCATCCTACCTGGCTGCAGGTGAGTGACAGGAGTTAATGAATGGGCTTGGCTGTGCGTGTCGGTGGTCATGTTCTAACAGGCAGGAGTTGGCCAACTGGTGTAAGGCTCCAGTTTTGTCTGGACATGTTTGTTTGGTCTGTTTCCATACCGTGAAGTCTGTCTCCGAAGCGGCCTCTGGCTTCACAGCTGTACCTAATACTGGAACATGAGCCCTGCTTACACCCACTTGCACATTTTCTTACCAGTACCTGCTCGTCTTTTGTTAATGATTAACTATTTCCACATGGGTCCCTTCAGGTGTTGGCCCTCACAGGCATCTGATTGGACAGACCTGGTGCAGCCCCGAAACCAAACCCTGACTCAGAGACAAACAGGTCCGAGACTATGTCAGAGGTATGCAACTTATTTTAATACGTCCTTGTTAAGAATACAGGCGTGGAAGCAAATATTTATTATATATTATGTTTTATCCACGAAGGTTGCTGTTTTGTTGTATTTGGCGTCCCCTATAGGTGTTAAGTGGTAACTACAAGTTTGCTGTCACCTGTGTGACGTAGTGCAGCATCATCATCAGCTGACAGTGAACCTGTGCCATGTTTGTCTCTGACCATCAGTAGCACCTCAACATAGGGTGCATGTAACTTTACATTCAGGATTCTGTTGGTGTTAGTAAGATATAACAAAGAATAATAGAAGTACACCATCCCCTATTGGTACAGTGTGTGTTTGTAAGCAGGCATGTGGGACCCTGTAGAAAAAACACATCAGTTTGGGCCCCACCACTTAATGCCGTAAATCATGCAAACCCTACAAATGTAACACTCTGCAGGCATGGATTAATTTTCTGATTTCAGTAGATTGTATGATTTCATGCAAGATTGATGAGAAAGGTGCATGCTGTCTTTTACGTTTAATTTTTAATTTTTATTTTTTTACAATAACAGTATCATTTTTTTCCCCATTGATTATCAAATACAAATAAAATGTAGTTTTAATTTTTAGGTAGGAGTATTTTTCCAGGGGCAGAGGCTGACTGGATTTTGTTCTTTTTTTGTTTTTGCCAAAAACAAAACAAATGCAAAGAACAAATGTGATTGTTAGTGCCTTGTGAAGCAAACACGCTTTTATGGTGATAGATTAATAATTTTATTCTCGTACATCGGAAATAAATTTGGCTAATGTTCTACTGTTTTCTAGGTCATTTCCAGGTCAGCCGTGGGCCCATCATCACTTTTCTCCCCCTTACGTTGGTTATAATGTAGGTAAGTGAACACAGCAAAAGCTTCACATGTGTTTTTCTTCTGTTTCTTTTTTTTTTGTATTTAGTCTACTCAGGCTTACCCATGACTCATAATTTTGCCAGTTGCATCAGATGTGTCACAGTTACTGATTCATATTTTTTCAGAATGAATCCAGGTGCATAAAATGCCTCCAGCACCAGCATGAAAAGTTCTAGTCTCTGAGTAAAGCCACAGTTCAGGACAGTTAGTGGTCAATAAATTAATGTATGGGTGGAAAAGGGTAAAAATACTTAAGCAGCTGTTCATATCAGTCAAACCCAGTAAAGTCTGTGTGTGATAAACACTGGGACACAGAGTCTGCCTCACCTTTGTGTGATGGCTGCATATGAATGTGTGTGTTCAGGTCTTACATTAACACAAAGTGAAACATCACTAGTCACTAATGAAACACACATCACTACTGTGTGCAACTGTTGACATCCAGATCATAATACTGTAAAATGCATGGGCTTTAATGTAATAATATCAGTGTTTCATAAACTCAGTCATATTAGTTTGAACTCATTTATTGATAGGGAATGATTTAACAGGCAGTTTTTACTGCTTACTTTAGTGTGAAATCGGTAATAGTTCCATTGTTTTTAAATGATTTCTAACATAAAACTTTAGACTTAATTTAGTTAAGTTGAAATAAGACTTTTCAAATCAACTAAGTTAAACTGAGTGAAATGATATAGTTCTACATGATGGATATATAAGGTATTTTACAGTATCTAATATCTACAACTGAATTTTAATTAGAAGTGTTTAGTTATATTTGAAAGAGTTCACATTTGCAGTGTAAATGTAGAAAATGGTCAAATGCCCATAATATCATATAATAGACTAACACATACATTAACAGTTATAGAGCAGTTAAAGTTTCTGATCTGGACCTTGCTGTAAAAACCATTAAAACATGACATTTCTATTTTTTTCCTATACATTTTTAACTGTTCGCTCTCAACAGCTGCTGGTTTGTGTGTCCTCTGGTGGTGTCTGAACTGAAAACAGTCTTTTCATTTGCTACTGGTTTCTTCTGCCCTTCCTTTTTTTTTTTTTTTTTTTTAATATTTTATTTTGGATTTTTCACATAACAGCAATACAGTTACATACATACAAGATAAAGCGA
>JAPQRQ010000006.1:21239032-21252414 GCA_037367365.1 Apogon talboti | reverse complement strand
TGATCAATCTGATGTGCTGGTAGATTTTCCATATAGTTCAAAAATGGTTGCCATATCTTATAGAACATCCCACTTCTCTTCTGCCCTTCCTGACCAGTGTAATTAAAAGGAAACCAGCAAACTCACATACACTCCCAACTGGTTCAACTGTTTGTTTTCTAACAAGCACAATCAAAGTCAGTACTCACTCTTTATCTCTGAGGTCCTCTTTGTCTTTTTTAACTTGTTCTTCTTTGCTTTCTCTGTGAGTGTTTGCAGCTTCAGTCCAGAGGTGAACATATGACTGATCTAACTTGTTGGGAGTGGGTAGGTGAAGGAGCGCTCTTGAACTTTTAAAAACTCTGCTGAGTTAATTAATACAGAGGTGCTGAGCGTCACCACACCCTCACAACACATTCTGAGAGCCAGTGACTGCTGAAGGGAGCCCCTCTGAGCTCCCATGTACTGTCTTTCCTTTATTTGATCAGTATCTGTAATACTCTGCACGAATCGAGGAATCGAAAGTGTTTTTATTTTTTAATTTTTAAGATGAAACTCTGCTGAGTGCTGCATTTCATCACCAAGTAAACTCATGTTTAAGTGGAATATACGCTTGTAAAGTCAAATTCAACTCAGCCCCCAATCTGACATGTTTTTAGGGGTAAAACTTGAATTACTTTGTGTGTAGAAAAGCAAAAATAATTAAATCTAGACTGATTTTATTCATAACTAAGGCGATGTTCCAGTCACAAACATTAAATACTAAGGAACCACTTATTTATCATATATATTAGTATTTGACCCTGACTTTCAAGCTGTAAAACTGCACTATCATAAATCTTATTCACTTGAAAGCTAAATGCTAATGTAAGACATCGCACATGCACTCGAAAATACCACCGTGTGCTCTTTTAATGAGGTATGTGTGCTAATTCTGGGAAACATTACGTTTCTTACCCCAGTATTTCCCTTAGCGCCCTTCATTTCTGTCCCTCCCTCATGCGTGTTTACTTTTGCTTCTTCACCTCTGGCTTTCTTCTCTTATGGCGTACGTTTATGTTCTTGATATAACGAGTCACCGCTAGCCATGTCACCTTTGCAATCTAACAGCATTGTGCAAAGTAATTATGAGACATACTGTGTTCTATCATGGGACTCTGATACACATACTGTACAGCCTCATGTGTGGAGCCAGTGGTGTGTTTTGTTTTTACAGAGCCGTGTTATTTTTATGTCTGCATGATTTATTTCTGCGCAATAAGGAATGTCACGCACATATACAGAGTGTGCAGCATCAACCACATGTATAATGATGAACTGCCTTATATAGAAGACACTAGTGCATAGAAGACGTCAATATCTACATAGACCACAAATGTGGAGTACATTAACCAATACTCTTTGTGAGTAGATGTGGAAAGTACAGTTAACACAAACACCGACTGTACATTTGAGTCATCGTTCATTTTTATTGGCCAGACCCACCGTCTCAGTGAAATCATCTCTATCAAAGAGAAAATACAACATAAAGATTCATCGTTAGTGTAGTGCTAATGTTTCTCCTTCAAGCAGGTTTCCATGGAGATGAGGAAACCATTTTTTTTCCACATGGGCAGGGTTTCAGTTTGAGTCCTCCTCCGATCCTTCAATGTCCTGAAATGTCAAAGTAGTATTACTACATATTTATCTATTATAAACAAAACCGTTTCCTATGAAGGAGAATGTAACATGTGAGTCAGTAAATATGTTAATATAATCTACTGCAATTTAACCGTTGACATTATAATCCTGAACTTTATTTGAGGCATGTTTGTGTCTGTTGGTGGACTTTTTAATAAGTTATTATCATGGCTGTTTCAATAATCAAATTAAGTAGTCTTTTTTTCTGTTCTTGCCACTAGTGTGGTTAAACCTCCATCCTTATGACTAAGGATGGAGGTTTAACCACCATCCAGCCTTATGAGTAATTTCATTGTGTATTTCAGTATTAGATTTGTGTATTTAAGTCACTTATGTTAAACATGACCTGTGCAAAAAGGCCAAAAAAAAAAAGTTCAATGACATTAAATTACCTATCTTCACTAACTGCACTGCATGTATACAAGCCCAATTCCCAAAAAGTTGGGACACTGGAAAATGTAAATGAAAACAGAATGCAATGATTTGCAAATGTGAAACCCATATTTTATCCACCGAAGAAGATAAAGAACATGTTGGTGCTGCAATAATATTAAAAAAAACATTTTTTTTCTTAAAATGGTACATGTTAGTGTAAACACTCGGGTCCATGTTTTTTATGTTCCATTTTGAGTGAATATGAGTTCATGAGATTTGGAAATCATTGAATTCTGTTTTTATTTACATTTCACAACTTTTCTGGAATCAGACTTGTACGAATACAGTGTACTTAACGAAGGAGGATTTTCTTGCATAGCATAAGTATCTTAATACACGAAGTCTAATACTGAACAACAATTTACTGTTAATGAATGGAAGTCAAGTGCATTAAATTACAAGAGGTGTAAATAGAAAAATGATGTGGAAATAATGTTTAGATATGATATTTATCGTAGTTTCATCCAGCTGTTTTTCATAAAGCTGAATGGAGGTGATGTACTTTTACAACATAATTGTTATTAGATCAAACTATTGCGATAAGGTGATTATAATGATAATAGTGACAGGTCTAGTCATCTAATGATGCAGTTAGTTTGTCTTACCATCGGCTCCTGATTTCTTATGCCCATGATGTGTTTCTGATAAGCAGAAAGGATACATTCTCGCCTGAAGAGAAAAACAGCAGTTCAATATCAGGCGGATTTTGTGTTTTGGATTCATCAAAATTAACTGCACCCAAAACTAGTCAGTGTTTTTGCTCAGACTCACTTGCTGGTGATGCCTCCTCCTGGTGGAAGCCCCGGCATTTCTTCCGACGCCAGGAATTTAATCACATACAAAAGGTCCGGATCTTCATCTCTGGATCTCATCATCTGAATTATTTCTAATGATTAGAGGAATATATCAGTGACTGGGCAAATCGACGTTGGCGTGTTTGTCAGTGGGAAAATTGAAGTGACTCTAAAGGAACAGATCACCTTCTACTTTCACGTCAATCTGTTGCTCCAGCTCTGCCTCCTGCTGCAGGGCCTCTTGGGATACCTGAGGGGCCCCGGGGAAGCAGATGATGATGATGCTGATATTGTCCAAGCTGCCCTGTAGAGGGAGACAGAGTACACAGTAAACACCAAGTACTATGAGTGTAGTTTTAGTTCAATAGGAAATATCTGGGAAATACCTGATTTCTGCATCACGTTTGATGGTCAGATTTGTTTCGGTTGATCTTATGGAAGACATATGTGGTTTAGTATTATATAATCTCAACTTCATCCATGCATGTTGCTCTAGTCTGTAGTTTAGGGGAAAGCTGTAGCAGTGTTATCACCATTATCCCTGTAGTTATCTCATCATTATGTGTATATTGAGGCCTGACTGTACTAGAACATGTAATCTCACAGTACAGTAAGCCTTTTTCGGTGAAATAAATAGAAGCTGTTCTTGGCTGGGATAATTCCTCTGAGCTGGTTTGTGCTGAGCCATAACACGGAGCGCCATCAACACACATTCAGTTTTAATCCCAGCCTTGTGTAGATTTTCTTCCCTCCCATCCCGCGTCCTGTAATGCCTTAATACAGCTATTTATAGAGCAGGCCAAAGGTGCGTCAGTATTCCTAACAAGCATTTAGAAGACCTACTTACATAACAACAGGAGCATAATACCTACTCACAGGGAGCTCCTCATAATGTATACCTGACCCACATACACTCCTCTACACACTCACCATTCATAAATCATCATGCTGGAGGAGGTCGGCTTATATTCTATAGAAAAGGCTAAATGTTTGTTGTATAGACATGCCAGATAAACAAGAATACAGGAGTTTTAACTTCTGAGTTCTTTGTGCACATGGAGCTCTGGACACAAAACATTATACTGTATGACCCACTCCACCTTTGGCCCATAGTGTTGTGTTTTTTACTTGCAGATTATAATTTATTATTTTTCCTTAATAAATACACCTACAGTATAATCATTTTAATTCTGAGAGATATGCAGTGTGTGAACGCCATTCATTCACTCTGTTACATGCAGTAATAATATAGGACAGTGCTATCTCATCAACTCATTAGTGTATTTTCGATTGTTCTTGATGAATGTTAGTGTGTAATTAGTAATTGGTGTAATTGTTCATTTTTTTACGTTTAGCTATTTGGAAAAACCCAAGTATAATTGTTGTCATATACGACAAAGAATAGTGGGTCTGGACAAAGTGTGTGAAGATGCAAACTGTTTTTAGTGCCGTCCATGCGTCTGTGTAAGGATGCATCTATAGATCCATATTTAAGATCAATTTTCTCAGCTATTTATGTCAGATTGATGAGAAACCTTGAATGTAGATCATTCTAATTGAAATGCAGCTGATGCAAAGATACTGAATGCATCACTGAACTTATGGTTCTTGTTTCAATCTGGTTTAAATAATGGAATTAACACTGATTATCAATGTTGTCTCTAATTAGAACTAAGCTAAAAAGTAAAACACTTTTGTGCTCTGTAGAAAAGCATGTTAATGAATGTCAAACTAAATTTTATCAACAGAAGCATAGTTAGTACTGGTTCTAATAGTGTAAAGTTCCATGGCAAAGTGTGTTTTTTTTGTTGTTCATCACCGAGTAAACTTATGTTGAAGTGGAATATACACTTGTAAAGTCCCTTTTGCACTGATTTTTTTCAGTACAGTTTTAATATTTCAGGGCAGAATCTGAGGTTATTGTGCAATTGTTTTGAAGCACAAAAAGTTTCAGTTACATTTAATTACCTGCACCGTAACCTTTCCTCTTTTTTTTCTGTACTGATTAATTGCAGAGTTTGTTGACATATGATCCATCTCACCTTGTAGAGGCATAGATCAATGACCTGAGTACAGATCTCTCTCAGGTCATCGCACACCTGCAGACGGCTGCGCACAAAGGCACACAGTTCCTCATTTCCAATGGCGTCCCACACGCCGTCACAGGCCAGAATCAGGAACTCGTCTTCAGGCGTCCTCTCCATCTCATACACCTCTGGCTCCGGTGACACTAGCTGCTCAGTCTGGGGTCTCCAGTCCACCTCCTTGAAGTCAAAGTCCCCCAGCGCCCTGGAAACGGCCAAGGAGCCGTTGAC
The DNA here is from genome assembly GCA_037367365.1 of Apogon talboti. Classification (NCBI taxonomy): domain Eukaryota; kingdom Metazoa; phylum Chordata; class Actinopteri; order Kurtiformes; family Apogonidae; genus Apogon; species Apogon talboti. The sequence goes on along the minus strand of JAPQRQ010000006.1, from coordinate 21,247,211 downwards.
TCTCTGCAGGGTCACTGAGCCTCCAGCGTTCTGGATACGCTCCTTCTCTCTGGGATTGAAGGGCTTGTGGTCCTCCGTGTAGAAGACCACCTGGCCGTTATGGCAGAGCAGGGTGCGGGAGTCACCACAGTTGATGAAGTAAATGTATCGTGGTGAAATCATGACGGCCGCTGCAGTGGAACCACTGCGGTCCCAGTTGTCCTGGCGAGCGAGTTTGTGCATGTGGCGATCAATGTCCAGGAAGGCCTCACGGACCCCCCCCTTCACCTGCTCGGGGTCCTCCGTCGGCTGAATGCCACCTGGAGACATTTGTTTTCTTTAGATGGACACCATAGTCTGTGGCATTAAAGAACTGGCTGTTTATTAACACACATGGACCCTGCATTTAGACTAGAGGATGTGTCTTGTGATGTAAATGAATCAGAGCACACGTTTGTCGCAATCAATGACATGAAAAGTCATGGCTTTAAGCTGATTTTAATCTGCTGCGTTTCAGTCTCTAAATCATGAACACTGTACAATCTAGAGATTTATTCATAATAGCCCAGACTTGGATAAAGTACAAAACATTTAAAGGAAATGTCTGTATCTAGAGAAAACAATGCATTTTTCAGCTAATCCAAGTGTTTCATGAGGTTTTCGTCAACCCATAAAGTAACACATAACCCTCATTTGTCAATATTCTAAATGATGACTTCATAGATTTGCATTTTTTTATTGCACAGGATCTGAAAAGCTAAAGCTCTCAGGCAATGTAATGGAGAGACTAAAGAGTAATGGAAATACTTAAGTGCTTGATTACATAACACAGCTGATTTTCATTAAATGAAGCACATTCACTGTGCAGATACTTTAGCCCTGACTGATGTAAGCTTATGTTAAGTATGTTTACGACCAATGACAAAAATCTGTGTCTGTATAAAAGCATCTTGACTAATGAGAATCTTAGTTATGACCTGTAATTGTTCTCATTCGTCACTAATTGTTTTGTACCTGTTGCCAGGATGTGATCCAGCAGATTTCTGGAGCAGTACTGTGCCACTGTGGTGCCTGCATGTCCATCAAACACAGCGAAGTATCCCCACTCCGTCAGCTCGTTCCTCAGCTCGGGCATGCAGGTGTGGGCGTCCTCCATCTGTGCCCTCCAGCCCTGCATACTCGCCACGGCGTAGTTCAGCCCGGACTGGGACCCCCCCTCTGACACATGCTTCTCTAGGATCGGATGCTCCAGGTACGGGCTAGGCATCAAGTCCTCGTCATCCAAGCTGTCCTCCTCCTCAGACCCTCTTTCCCTTGACCCCCCTTTGAAGAAGAAAGTCACCATCTTCTCCGTCTCTCTGACCAGCTGGCGGAGGAAGGAGGGCACCTCCACGTTACTTGCCCGCCGCGCCGTCCTCATCACGCCACGGAGCCTGTGTTCAAGCTTCTTACTGGACCTGGCAGCCGCCCGTCTCCTGCTGGTGCCCCTCCTCCGGTTCTGTGTTTTCCTCAGCAGGTCCAGCGCAACAGCTTATCTGTGGCACTCTTAACAGGTAAACACAAAGCGACAGAATCAATTTGAGACGGTCCTGTCAGATGAAAAACTGACCTAATTTTCTGTCAAAAATCATTCCCATGTCTCTACCTCCCCGCTGGGTCCTGAGCAACCTTCTTATATCCTTTTAATGTTTTGACACTGAAGTTGTTCCTGTTTCTGCATATGCTTCATCCTCATCTCCTTTACCTTTGTATCAGCCCTGTCTCTATTGGCCCATCTATTTTTACTGAATTATCCCTCAGCACTGCCTCCACCCACTGCCTCTGTCCTCATCCCTCCCACTATCTGTGGAACACTACTGGATAATCACCTGGCCTTGCAACCAGCTGACCTGCGTCTGCACACATGCGTGGATTATGGCCATGGCATTTTGCACAACACAGACAGCTCCAAGAATTAGCTCCACAAGCCTTTACGCATATTTCATGTCAATTTTGCATCCAGGCAACTTAATTATAAAACAGTTCCCATTGAGTAATTGTTGCTAATATCCGCCAGCTCTGTCAGAAATTAGGAAAGATCCATTCACTCAGTGAGAATCTAAAACTAATTTCCACTGTTGAATTATTTCTGCTTTGCAGCCCAACGGTCTTTAAAGCTTTCTTGCACAATATCTTCTCTATTTAAGTAAAACAAGTTAATTAAGACTGGTGCGATTCAACACTTTCTGAATGTACATTCAGTATGTTACCTGGTTACCTTTGAACCCTGACCTTCAATTCCCTGTTTTTATAATGGTGATATTAATTTTATGACATCCCACTGACTTTTTTTATTTTGTTTGGATTGGTCACTGAAATAACAGATCAATAGCCGCATCAATAAAATAACATACATACTTGAAATTGGAAAATTTGTTTAATTAATTTTATTATTTAATTGTTATGATAATTATGCCAATTACCCATAATGTCACTAATTTGTATAGTTATTGTAGGTGCCATGTTGAAATAAACAATCTCCACTTAATTTAGTATCTGCGCCACAGCAACAGCACAATTTTTTTTTCTATAATTGCAAATAAAATTACACCAGAAAATCTATCTTTTCTATACATTATAATAAAATAATTAGTTCCTTTCACAATAAGGTAATTTACTATGATTAGAAAGGATTTAAAACAGGACTAGAGCTAAATTATGTAGGGACTAAAGATGGAAATTAGCCTTGGCTATAATCTTACGTATTGGCACGTAATGTGTTTATTAATATGCACTGTCCCTTTTTAAAAAAAAAAAAAACAAAAAAAAAACAACAAATTAAATTAGATGTTTGTTTACACACACTCAGCCAAACCCAATCTGTGTGTGACTTACAGATTACATGTTTTCCTCTTAGAATAGTCGTGCATCTTAATCTCATTATGGGCTATGCATTTGGACCCCTGACCTGGTTTACATATAGGAACCATCTATCTCTGGATAGATTTCAGGACTATATGTGCTATTCTGTGTTCTTAGACACCTATAAGTAGGTCTAAACCTTTTATGTGCAGTGCCGTTGGTCTCTTCAGGACACCGTCACTTTCTTTCTGGTGAAGTGTGTTTGTTTATGTTTCTTGATCCAGTTAAGACTAAGTATACATGCTGCGGCCAAGACGTCCATCATCCCCTGGCCAGCTTAAGGTGACACTTGAAGCACTTTAAAATACCAGCATAGCACAGTCAGTAGAGGTCAACACACTGTGAAACTTTATAAGGTCATATTTAAATAATAGTTTGGAGCAGGAAAAAGTTGTCAGTTATTCAGCTGATGTTGACCCACCCCTCCTCATCCCAGAAAAAAATTAGACACTGTAAAAAAATGAACAATCGTTATTAGAACCAAGACAACTACTGAAGTGAAGGTCCAAGTCAAAGAAATGAACAGGTAAATAAATCTGAATAATTGAACATAAAATTCAAAGTAACTAGACCGCACTCAGAAGACATGATGTCCCAAACCTGGTACCTGTTTAGAATACAGTAACACGGGAAAAAAATATACAAACACTTTGAAATTGTATAGTTTTCTATGTGAGATGGTCATAAAGTGTGATCTAAGTCACAACTATAGACAAACATAATGCCCTTAACCGAATATCACATAAACAATTGTAATAGTTTATGTCTTTATTGAACACAGTTATTAATATTCACGGTACTATTAGAAAAAGTGGAAGAACCCTTGGATCTAAGAACTGGTTGAACCTCCTTTGGTTGCCATAACCTCAACCAAGACCTGCACAACATCCAGGGTGAATTTTGCATCATACTTCCTTGCAGAACTGTTTTAGCTCATCTTCTCAGGATGTCTGGTGTGAACGGCTCTCTTTAGGTCATTCTTCATTGGATTCAGGTCTGGGTTCTGACTGGACCATTCTAAAAGGTCAAGCCATTCTGTAGTAGATTTACTTCCACATCTATGGTCATTGTCCTACTGCATCACCCGGCTTCTACTGAGCTTCAGCTGATGAACGGACACCCTGACATTATCCTGCAGGATATGTTAATACAATTGGGAATTTATTTTCTCCTTGATGATGGCAAGTGGTCCAGGTCCTGAGGCAACAAAACAGCCCCAAAGTATGATGCCCCATCTACCAGACTAGCAGCACTGTGAATGTTTAATAGCTGTGTTAGTTGTCTGTGTGGTATTAGTTTTAAGAACATTGTCTTTGTTTATACTTGTAACATAAATGCAGATCAGACCACATTTTGTGACCAGTTCATGCAGAAAACTAGGACGTTTCAAAGGAGTCACATATTTTTTCTTGTCACTATATCTAATCAGTTTCCCTTTATATAAAATTTTTATTAGATACTATTCTATTTTCAAAAACAATACACAAAATATAGTTACATCTCTACAGACAGAAACACAGTTCTTAAAAATGTTTTATTTTTGCTTCTTAACAATAAGGTCAAGTCAAATCAAATTTTATTTATATTGCACCAAGTCATAAAAAAAGTTATCTCGTTACACTTTACATTTAGAGGTGGTCAAGAGCAAACTCTTATTAAGCCAAAAGTAAAGCTCACAGTACTTAACATACACACACACACACACACACACACACCATACAAATCACTCCCTAAAACACTGAACATTGAGAACCTGTTTTTCATGGGCTGTAAATGCTCTTGTCCTTTCAGATCAACCTGAAAATTATTAAATGACAGTCTGGTTGGATGTCAGCTCCATATTGTTTAGAAAACTAGTTAAATGTATTACTTTAAAAACCTCCCAGTACTGAACAGTGCCAGAATAAATTCGCTAGTGATGCTTCTACAGTATCACATCTGTCACACATAGAAGAAACTGAATCCCTTATTTTACTAAATTTGATTTTGGATAATACTGTCTAACTTCACACTGAATTAATCCATACCTACAGGCGGCGCGGTGGAGTAGTGGTTAGCATTGTTGCCTCGCAGCAAAAAGGTCCTGGGTTGCCTGTAGTTGTGAATATGGGAGTGAATGGTTGTTGGTCTGTATATGTCAGCCCTCCTGCACCATATTTCTTTGTCCATTGGTAGCCAGGAGGGGCTCAGACCCTCTGGAGGACTAAGAGGCTTGGAAAATATGAATGAATAATCCATACCTAGATTTATTAGAGAAGCTCTGTATATTGACCCAGCAACACATTAAAAATTAAGTAAGCATGTGAGTCTGGATCACTACAGGGGCGTACTATTCACTGCATAGTAAAATGTACGGGGGGGGATTGGATCCTATAACCTCAAAATTAATGTGACCAGGTCACAGTCAACATTACTACTGAGTTTGATCACCTTAGCTCTATTTAGTATTGAATTATGGTGAAAAGATACACACAAAAAAACATATACAGACCAACAGTGCTCTGCCGTTGTCCCTGAACATCAGATTAACTGTAGGTGGTTTTTATTTTATCTCCAATTGTTAATCTTTTCCCATGAAGGCAATAACATTTGCCTTAGCTCTTCTCTTATCTTTTGACTAATATTTAATAATGGCACACAAATGGTACAAAATAAGTAAATAATAATGCTTTGTCAAAGCCTCTCACATCATTTCACATCATTTGGAAGGAAACATTGAGAAACTTTTTTTTGTGCTCTTTGTTTCTTCCATCTGCTTCATTTAATTTAATGATTAACAAAGGTGAGGTTTTGTTTTGTCTTTCACTGTGTATGTACTTGTATGTTGTGTCATATATTATTAATAGATTGTTATTCCTCCCCTTAAAGCCCATCCCTCAAAAATACTGTATAAAATCACAGAAGGAGGAGTAGAAGGTGGGTAAAGTAAGACAGCCTCAGATTGGCTATAGATGGGAAATGACAACACAGAGGCACACACGCTGTCATGCTTTTCTCTCTTCGCTCCAGCATGCGCTACTACCACTGCAGGCATAGTGATGGAGGAGCAGATGCAGAGGGGAGGATGTGGAGCGAGGCAGGGCGGGGCTGCTGAGTGACGGAGAGGGAGGAAGCTGCTCGGCAACATACGACCAAGAAACAGAGGCAGAGGAGGAAGAGCGAGAGAAAGAGGGAGTATCGCCACAGGACGTGAGCGCCGGCAGCAGAGGAGGGAGGGGGGGGCTTCCAGACTGGATGGGCCCAGCGATGCCTTGATGGAGTATGGGCCAGGTTTTAGGATTCTCCCACTGCCGTGAGTCTGCTTTTGATCTGCTCTTTCCACCTGTAATTCCTGCCAGAGTGTCTGCATGTGTTTATCTCACTGTGCCATCACCATACGTATTCCAGCTCAGCATCTTTTCTTGCTAACTGCTGTGAGCATCGTATGTGTTAGCTCCCCCTCCCTCCCTCCCTCCCTCCCTTCTCTGCCTACTATCCATTACTCGTCTGCTTCTGCCTTTGATAAACACATGGCTGAATGTATGGATGCAGTGCAGAAGCAGACATATTCTGCTCTTTTTGTCTACCATTGATTTGTGAATGTTTACACAGCTGTGAACATGGAGGAATACAGACAGGGATAGTTTGATTTCCCTTAAATACCTCTGTTATCCTATGTATGTCTCTGCTTCCATTTATCTTTTTTTTGCTTTAATACACTTTATAATCTGTGCAGTTAAAAAGTGGTTTATGATTATTTTCAAGTGCATATGTTTGTGTAAAAAGAACCATGTTGCCCTCATTGCTTTGCCTTAGTAGATTTATAAGCTAATGTCATGCTGTATATATAATACAGTGTAGGCCTTTACTGCTACCTATGTAGCTTGCAGGCTTTTATTTTATTTAATCTCTTCATATTAATTTATCTACACTGCATGTTTGAAACATCATTGCAAGAGAGTCACAAAGGAGTCGGTAGGATTTGCAACAGGGACAAAAAGTGAGGATTTTTGTTATGACGTGCCTATGAATGACATTAACTGTGTCTTCTTACAGAGGAATATGGCTCAGTGGCGTCTACACCAGACTCAACCCCTCCATGCACAGATGGTAAGAAGAACAACTGCAATACTGTGCATCCATTGAGAAATTTTCGTCACCCAGCGCTTCCTATTTACTGATGCATCAGTGAAGGGAATAGACCTAAGCTACTCTTTCATGTGACTTTCCTAAAGTGCTAGACAATCCACAGGTGAAAACGGAGGTGCCGTTTGATCACTGCTACACTCGCTTCACAGTATGTCAGATGTTTTTGCATTTATAACCAGAGGGTTTTATATTTAGATGCGCAACTTTTCTCCCAGACTTCAAATTACACACATGGATGCTTCTAACAGACATACATTACATACTTTATTTACATAACAGACATTTATTAACAGCAGAATCACACACACCACACATAACTAGTATTCATAGTACGAGCAGCACTCTGTAATTAAATAAACTGCTAAGTGTTATAAACTGCCACACTGCAGAGTGTATTGGTCTATATTTAGTATCTGTGTGGAATTAGTTTCTCCCTGTTGAGTGTCTGCATGTTCCTCTGTGCAGCGGGATGACCACTTTTGTTTTTGCCTCCATTTAGGCGGAAATGAGGAGTCTGAGATGTACGAGCTGCAGACGGCCAGGGAATGGTCTGAAGATGAGGAGGGAGCGTCCGGAGATCCAGATGATGACGAGGGACTGGCGTCGTCCCCGTCCATCTGGGGTACGCCGCGTCAGAACTCCTTTGAGCTGACTTTCTCTTACATCGCCATCGCGGAGGCCGAGGCAGTGGGAGTCTCACGACATCTCCGCGACCGACGCAGCAGAGGCGGCTCTCGGAGCAGCCGTAGCCCTTTAATCCGCACGGACACCCTAGAAACTCTGCTGGACTCCCCCGATGTAGACTGGGACCCGCAGGCCTTCCTCAGTCGAGAGGAAGATGAGGACGCGTCAGAGAGGAGTGAGCAGGAGAGGTTTGAGCCGAGGAGGGACATAGAGAGGGAGCACCACGGACTATCTGAGACCATCACAATGCAGCCCTCTTCCCAATACCCAGACCCAGAAACTCAGGGGAGAGACACAGAAATCCAAAGAGATGAGACTCAAAGCAGTCCGACCCAGACTGTCCGTCCTCCCTCAGCGCCCCAACAACACAGCCCCTCACACACACTGCAGGGTGAGATGAAGAATGACAGAGGAAGTTGTTTTGAGCCTGTTTTCTTCTTAAATTACCTTGGTATTGTACAATAGATGGTTTGTAGACATATATATA
>JAPQRQ010000006.1:21213172-21224182 GCA_037367365.1 Apogon talboti | reverse complement strand
GATCAATATAACCAGGAGCAGCGCACAATAGGAAAAAAATACCCAACATCTTATTGAAGTTGAGCATTTGTTTTGCAAAGTCCACTAAGTGACCTGTATTTAAATAATGTAAAGTGATTTAAATAGACATTATACCCCAGCAGCTGTGCTCTGCGGCCCCTCAGTGCTCCTTAAAGGCTCAGCTGGCCAGACCCACGAGTTAAAGTAGGTCAGCAGGTCTGAGGAGGTATGAAATTTCACTACTTTATCTGCCATGTTCAAAATGGATAGTCAAGGTTACCCCTTCTTACTGAAGAGGACAAGTTGGGACCTGCCCACACTGAGATAATTTAGGATACTCATCCACCAACTCCAGTGTGTAGTTAAAAAAAAAAAAAAGACTGTGTTTATTGTATGGTGTATTTACAACGAGTGTCCTTTCACAGACAAAACTAATAAACACAAAATAACACGCAACGAGATGCAAATATGAGGTTCAATGCTTCATGTTTTATGCTGTACTGGATTTTTCCACACTCCTAAATGTACATCCATTAGTTTAAACAATATTCCATGAAGAATAAATATTTCTATTACACTCCACAACTTCAGACCTCGAGAAGTTCTTCAGAGTTGAAGTGGGTGGGATTAGTCAAATCTGTCAGAAGACCCGCCCTTGCGTTGTAAAGTGCAGTCCCAGGCTGCGTCCTGATGAGAAGACAGTCAGTCTGGATTTGACAACGCGCAACGACGGCAGGAGAAGTTTTACGCACGAGTCCCGATCACTGGCACAACTCACAGAGGAGACCTGTTCTCATGGTGGGAGCTTCACCTGCCCGTCGACGAAGGAGAGCGCTGGGCAGTACAAAGTGATTGAATGTCACCTCCAGTCACCATGGATTACGGAAAGACCATAGCCCCTCCGGTGCCCCCGCATAAACCCGCACCCGCACGGCCGGGCCAGGCGCAGGAGCGGCTGCTGAAGTGCGTCCTGCTCGGCGATGGAGCGGTGGGTAAAACCAGTCTGGTGGTCAGTTACACAACGAACGGCTATCCAACCAAATACGTCCCGACAGCATTTGATGACTTCTCAGGTAGGTCAAGATTTTACTCTAATATTTACACATTTACTGGTGGTTCTATACATAAATATCCGCATATTCAAGCAATATCATATTTGCTATTTTATTGGATTCTCACTGACTGCATGTACACAGTTATATATTCAGATGCAGCAGTATATGTCCAGTAATAAATAAATAAAACCAGATTGCATTAATAGATACAGTCTAGTGCTATAAAATGTACATGCTTTCAGCTCTCTGACCTCTCTGTCACTCATTTTCAATAAACTATTCACTGAACCCGTTACTTCCTCTATTTCCCCTATTATTCCACTGTCATGATAGATGTGTTTGTTTCCTATTATCTGTCTTCTATCAGTGCTAATGTACCAGAGTAATATCCTCCAAATGTAGCCAGGTTTCCATTTGGCATGGTTCCATTTTCCAACCACACAGGTACCAGCAAGCTTTGTTTACTGAAAAATAAAAGGAGAGAACAGAAGGGCACACCGGTTTTAAACTGATCAGGTGTGGCAGAGCAAAAAAAAAAAAAAAAAAACACCTGAGACTAGTTTACTTTTGCATTAAAACATTTTAACATTTTTGCTTTTGTGGTTATTGAACATTAATATTAGTTAATTATGTAACATTATAACTGATGAGCTGTAAAACTACTAACTGGGCCAATACAAACCTCATAAAACACCCAACAGGGAGCACACTACACCCTGAGGCGAGCCCTGGCTTAACCCTCCCATACAGGACGCAGAGTGTCTCTGGTTCAGGGGTTTTGGATTGCACAACTCTGCCTATTGTTGTCAGCCTTGACCCGTGGGCCCTTTCTTCTATACTGAAATGGGCACATCTGTTGCAGAGGCTCTGAGGCAGAGATTGTCTTTCGGCCGGTCTGACAGAGAGTGATTGTGCAGTTGGGGCCCTTAGTGGTGATGTCATTTCTCGGTGCCTGGAATCAGAGCGTCCTCTTGAAAGCTGACTTTGAGCAATTACGCAATGCCACAGGTGGCAGAGACATAGAAGAGCGGGAGGCTGGGAGAGGGGACGATAAGAGGGACTCTGGGTCCAACTGGGATCCGAAATCAAAGAAGTATCATATGTCAGGGATTAGGAAACGATTACACAATACCAGCACCCTCGATTTTTTTGTCCCGCTCTTTCTCTTGGCTTTTGTTAAACCAGGGTGCGATGGTGCCTGTCCTACTACATGAGTAGTTCTAGAAAACCCTTTGATCAGGTGGCATGACCGACCACACAGTGTAAATGTTTCCATGTGCCCGCTGTTCGGCATTGTGCTCCCTCTTCTGAAAAGGATAAATGGCTCTATAATGAAACTGGCTGTTAGAATGACTCATCCACTTTTCCAATGTGAAAAAGAGGCCTGAACAAACAGAATCCGCTTTGTTTTTACCCGCTATTAGACAGCCTTGGAATGGCTTCTGTCAAAACACAACAGGACACAAAGCTCACTGAGTGGTCCGAGTGACAGTAAAGTGTTATGGTCTCAACAGTAACTGTCAGAGTGGGTGGGCGAGACAGAGCAGGCTGTCTGCGAGCCGGACGAGCGGAGCAGGGGGTCTTTGTGTTTTCAACTGGCAGGCATTTGTTTATTTCACAGAGTATTCACACTGGTAGAAATGTCAGGTGGGTGGGTGGAAGGTATGTTGACAGCTGGACTTATTTTGTGTGTCTGTGTGCTTCTGTGTCCACAGCTGTGGTTCAGGTGGACGGAAACCCAGTCAGACTACAGTTGTGTGACACTGCAGGACAGGTGAGTGTTTTTTCCACACACAGATCAAACTGCATCACATTCTGCTACCTTTCATGGATGTAGAATAACACTGTAGATCATGTGGAAATTACACTGCTATAGATAACACATTCTAGGGAAGGTTACTGTTGAAATGTCAATGGTTGCACATTACTATTATTACTTTTTGATTACTTTTGTAACAATTGTTTTAAAGTTGGGAATTATTCTGAAAAGTCCTAAACTAGTCTAAGCTCTTATCCGATGACATCACCTGGTCAGTCAGGCGTGGCAGACTCAGAGTAGAGGACATAGATTTAGAAGACAAAGGCCAATCCAATCACAAACAATTCTCAAAATATCAGTGATCGCTGTAAAATTAATGGAGTCTTTCTAGATGTAGAGATATGCTTATTGATGTTCCAGTGAAATTTGTCCCACTGGCTTTTTTGATCTGTGTTGTCCAGAAAAAGAACCTGAGCAGTCCCCCGCCAAGTTTTAATATTCTCTGTGAAATTTATGTTGAGATTTAATGACATGACACTGTTGCGTGTTAAAAGTTACTCACCAACGCAGCTCCATGGAGGTGTAACTTATGTAACTGGAAAGCCGTTGAAGCAGACAGAGAAGACAGTAGATACAAAAACATTTTTCCAGCTGCATTTATGAACCTATTAAGTTGCCAATCAGCGAGAACAAGTTGTGAAACTGTTTTTATTCCTTTGGGCCATGGAAGGATGTTTCATAATCAAACACAATAGAGCCCTGCCTTGGGAGCAGCATATTTGACATTCACGATCCCTGTGAGGGCACTGCCAGTTCCCCGCAGAATCAAAGACAACTTGGCTGTAAAGTGGAGCGAGGCTTTTGAACAAGCCCTTAATACAAGTAAAACAATCCCAGCATGTTGCAAACTGCACACAGCGCTACAACCTCACACACACAGATGCACACATGCCGACAAGCTTGGGCAAATATGGGCAGATAAAAGTCGGCAAACACTTACTGTACTGATGCAATTTCATAAGTGGGGATCTTGGCCCAGAAACGATATGGGGTGAGGAAAAAAAAAAAAAAAAAAGTGTGTGTGAGTGAAAGAGAGAGAGCCTAGACAGAAAGAGGGAGAAGGTCTGGAGAAAAATGATAACAGCTGCCGCCAAAGCCGATAAACAAAGTTGCTCCTTACTCCGAGATGTTGATACGTCTGTATATTCTACAGATGGACCTACGTCATTAGATTGCAAAGCGGAGCCAAAGCATGTGTAGCAAACTCACGGGTTGATAAGTGTGTGCTGCACTTGTTAAGCCCACATGTTAATCTTTATAATAACTGATTGTTTCTACAGTTTTGGTCTGCAAAAATCAGTGCGGAGCCAATTCACAGCATTGTTTAGACAAAGAGGGATTAGGAAATGCTTGCCGGGAAGAAAAGGGTTAAGAGAAAGAAGGAGAGGTTTGTGTCAAGTTTCTGCTGGCCTTAATCTGTGTACTCAAGGATGTGGGAGGCCCGTGTTAGTCAAAGCTGCGTGGCTCCAAAGTGTTAATTTAAGAGATTTACTGTAGGTGATATAAATGAGCAGGCAGCGCTCATGTATACATTAGCGCAATATAAACACTATTTAGGCTGTTTGTTATTGAGCGATGACTGGCACAGTTTCCTTTCCTGCAACGCTACGGCGCCTACGTTTGTTGACCAGTGAAGCGATTACATGCAGTTGTGTGTGGTCAGGCGAAGCGAGAAGTGACTTGAAATATTAATCATAAAGACTGAAGGACAGGTCTAGCTGGAAAAAGACAGGTTTTGGATGTTATCACATTACTCAACCTTCTCTGTCTCCATCAGGATGAATTTGACAAACTTCGCCACTTCTGCTACAGTCGGACTGACACCTTGCTTCTGTGCTTCAGCGTGGTCAGCCCCGCCTCTTTCCAAAACGTCTGGGAGAAATGGGTGCCCGAAATCCGACGCCGCTGCCCTCTCACACCTATCATCCTGGTAGGCACGCAGTGTGACCTCCGGCAGGATGTCAAAGTTCTGATTGAGTTGGCGAGGCGGCGGGAGAGACCGGTGCTGGAGGAAGACGCCCGCGCGCTGGCAGACAAAATGGGAGCAGTGACGTACGTGGAATGTTCTGCGCTGACCCAGAAGAATCTGAAGGAGGTGTTTGACGCAGCCATCGCCGTGGGGCTACGGCACTCCGACAGGAGGGCGCGACGGGAGAGGAAGGTCCGCAGCACGGCTGATAAGATGAAGATGCTCTCCAAATCCTGGTGGAAGAAGTACGTGTGCGTCCAGTAGGGAGGCGTTGGACAGACCGTATGAGACTGAGGATACAACTGGAACTGCTGACTGTTCAGAGTGCGTCGGTTGGATGCTGGGACTTCTGTTTTTCACCTGGATGACCCAGATGCACTGGCCAGATTGACTGTAATTCAATGGAGTAACAATTCGAGAAGGCGGCGTGTGCCCGCCTGAGCTGCAGATGGGTTATGGGATTGGGATGGCCACAGTGGGACACAGATCCCTACCTTATTTTGTTGATGCCTAAAAGATGGAGAGCTTAAGGCTGTAACCACCATCTGCTCCTTACTGCAGCAGACTGCGCCAGTCTGAACTGTGAAAATGACTGTGACCAGCATTCAACCAAGAGCTAATAAAGTTTTATGGCACATGGACTGCATATCATGGTGAACTTATCCAAAGGAAATGTGAGCCAACTTGGAGGGGAGGTGGCCAGATGGTGATATTATGTACTAAAAGTATATTTCTCCTTCTTTTGTCTGATTTGAAAGCATATTATTTTTATGTGCCCCCGCTACTTGTGATGGATCGTTTTCATTTCACTGAAATCAGATCACAGATTGCTCAGCTTAAACCCCCATACAGAGATTTAATAGTTATACCATTGAAAATTAAAGCCAGTGCTGCACTTTTATTTCCAAAGCGTCTACAATTTCAATGGCAAGTATTAGATGTTTAACATTTAGATTTATATTAACTCATTTTGTGTTGAATCACAATCAAATGTAAATGAGTATAAATTTGGAGGAGGGTGCATGGTTTGAACAGTGTATGTTTTACTATGAAGTGCCACACTGGTTTAGCTGAAACATGGCCATTCACTTCTAACTCTAAGACTGTGTAGGGATTTCTCTACTGCATGTGCCTCATTTTATAGTGTTGTTACAGCTGTCACACTGTTTCTCAGCCATACAGTTATAGGTTTTTAAGCTGCTCACCAATACATATCTACTGGTAGAAAACATAGACACGTGTTGATTATCCATCGTATAGTAAAAATTACATATATAATTTTGGAAAACTTGAGAGATTCCTGTTCACTTCTGTAGTTTTTTCAGGGCTTATGTTACTGTTACAAGGCTGCAGCAATAAGTTGGGTGGTGCCAGTGTACATTGCACTTATCACGTTAAGTCCAAACACATCACTATAGTCATGCCATGCATATTACCTTTGGACCAGTGGTGTGAAAAAGTAAGAAGTCTAGTAATGATGCCACAAGTGTGTGCCCTTGGAAATAAAAAAGAAGGTGTTGACCAGGTTTATGCGTCAGTGAAACAGAAGTGGCTGATGTGTATGTTCCCTGCACTGCACCTCTACTTTGGATGATCACAGGGTCTTTCTTTGTCATTGTAGTCAGGGCCTTAAACAGATAATTATCCGTCTTTTGTCGGTCAGTACGTTGGAGCTCTCTCCTCTTCTGAAATTACACAGTAAATGAGGTGAAATCACCAAAGAGACTGATTCTATGTTTGCTTCTTATTTTTCAGAAGCCTCTCATTCAGCTCTGTCTATTTATCTGTTCCTTCTGGGCCAAAAACTGATCAACAGCGATACAGAGCAGAAGTATGAAATATCGTATGTTCTTATGTATGTTACATAGTAATCATTTATGGTGTTTGTGATGTCATTGTGACTCAGTCACTGACTGTGCTCTAATTGGTACTTAACAGTATGAGTGTTTCAGTTGGTGTCTGAATCGGGCTTGAAAGCAGTTTGTTGAGCTGTATGAACGGAACAAAATAAAATGTGAAATATTTAACCTCTTTCCAATGATTACTTTTTTTTATTATATATGTGATCCCATCTGGCGTATAATACAGAAACTGTTAATAGATCAGTTGCATAGCATCTAAGCTCAAAAGTCATTACAGTAAGTGTGATCTCATATTGACCTCATATGTGTTTGATATGGAGGTTTGTAGCTAATATGTACTGCACTGTGACATTTTAATATACCTAAAGTAGAAAAACATTAAAAAATGAACAAAAATACAATCTATCTAGACTGAAAAGCTACTTGATGCACACTCAGTTGAGATGTTGTGGTTGTGAGGGCTAAAGCATTGGATTCACATTATCATCATTATAATCATATTATTCTTTAATTTATCATCCATCCATGTGTTGACAGCATTTACACAATTTTCCAGTGTTATTTGAATGTCTATTAAAATTTTATACCTTTATAATAGCAAGTTAAATGATCTTACAGTCCATCACAGGTCCATACGCACCACAGAACCATCTGACCACAACTAAAGAAGTAGTTTTTGTATTTTGCCGTTGCTATAGAGAAAGGATTCAATAAGGAAACAATTTTAGATATTGCCAGTCTCTAAAACAGTCACCGAAAATAATCGTGCAAAGAGTTAAATCCAACTTTAAATATGTAACCTCAGGGGTTTAGCCGGCACCAAGACTTCTAACTATGTTGGATCAGATGGTTATAATTGCCCAAAATAGGCTTTTCCTCCTATTCATAGCTACATGTCTACACCACAGTATATAACAATGGGCAGAGAATGACAGTCAGCTAGGTATCTTGTACTTGTTTAGAAGCGCTAATGATAGGGTTGGCTGCTAAAAGAGAGTTTGTGTTGTCTCGCAGACTGTAGATGAATACGTTGTCCAGCCTTGCAGTGGGTAAAACTAAGGTAGGAGCCTATGGGTAGGAGTGATGCCAAGTCGTCTAATTATGACAATCAGGATGGCTCCACTTTCCACCAATATTTTAGAAGGAAAAGCCCACTGTTGTGTCTGAGCAAGGCCGCCATCTTGAGTGTCTGTCTCTGGGTGATTTAACAGTGTGGTTTCTGTGTTTTTTTTAATGTAATATCTACCTGTCGGCTGGAAATAAGGGGTATTGTCTGTGGGAGGAATCTAGAGCTATCAATCATGAAACCAACAAACAGGAAACTTTAGAGGGGAGGCAGACACTTCGCACGTGTCTCTTTGGTTACTTAGATTCCAGACACTAAATACCCAAACTGATCCTGAGGTATGACAGAGAATAATTTCCTTGTCCTCAGTTTTAAGCACGTGTACATACCAAGGTGTATTCTGTGACTGCATGTGAACGGAAAACCCACCAATAAGCTTACATGACCAATTTTTTGTGTTGATCAGGCAAAATATTATCAGTGCAAATCTAACTGTATGAGCTAGCCACAGGTTTCATTTTAGAATAACCTTAGTTGCTGATTCAGTTACAGCAGTTTTCTAGACAAATAGAGACATACAGAAGCTGGAGCTTGTTCATTATTGGATTAAAAACATTAGCAACAAATTTCATTACATTTACATGGAAGAGGTTGATGCTACTTTATTGATTCCTGGAATACAAAGGTTATGGGTCTACATTACACCATTAGCCTGTTTCTAGAATGTTAGTGACAACAAAATGCTCCATCTCTGGATATTACATTAATAGATATCCCTTTTGAGTTTCTGTTGTGGTGGGTGATAGTGTGAAGTGAGTGGCCCACTGAGCTGTAGCCTCATTCAACTGTAAAACATCAGACAGCCACTGAACCTCACTAACGTAAACCTACTTCCTTACATAACTTACTCAGAATCATTTAAGTAACAGATGAACTCTGACTCTACATGAAAGAGCAGCTTCATAATCAGTTTTGATGTCTTAAAGTTGGTGAAGGATTTCTCGAGCGCCCTTCTGGTAATTACCAGCATAATGACTGGAGTTCAGCCCACGGGGCGGGATTATCGTGGGACATTAACCACATCGGTCAAGTCTGTGGGGTGGGAAAGGATCCAACCAGTAGACTGTAGACCACTTTGTACATTGTCTTTAGGATTAACTGTTACTCAAGCTCTTGTAATACGATGCAATATGTCTGGGGCCCTGATTACAAGACATTCACATGTAGACTTAAGTAACAATTAAACATAGTTCAATATTTTTTGACAGAAATACAGAAAAAGAATTTGTATACTTAAATGATTTGTTCTTATGCAATAAAATAAATGTGTTTAGTGCTGAGTTGCTGGGATTGTAGCTCACATTTTGTACTTTTTAATAAAATAGGAATAAAATTAATAGCTCTTGTATCTGAAAACATTTTTTTCTTAATCCTCCTGAGTAAAGCCTTCACAATTACACCTGCTGTACTTTGCACTTTATTGTTCCTGCAAAATTATGTTTGTGTCAAAACTGTTCCAGTTATGTGGTGGCGACACATGGGGAAGTGGAAAGACTGGACACCGAGTGTGGAATATTGTGGATTTAGCAGAACAGGGAGGAGGTCAGGAGAAATAATTGCATTCAGGATGAGGATACAGTGTGGTATAACATAAGGAGGCATGTATACACGCACAGTAAGCAATCAAAACTAGAGAAATGATGGGCTATGTTTTTGTTCTATCACTGGCTGCAGCACAGGTGCACTCCCCATTATTGTGGCTTGTGGTTCTCAACGCTGAGTTTCCTGCAGTGGTCGGAACCTCTGTGCATTAGAGGAGAGTATGGTTTCACACTGTACTATCAAAAGTTGAACCCACATTTAAAGCTACATTTTTAATAGAAGATGATACAAATACACTATGCTATACGGACAAAAGTATTGGGACACGTTGAATTCAGCTGTTTCTTTTTTAACAGGGGTCTGGGCTACAAAATAATAATGCTAGATGTTTTATTTTGGGATAAATATTTTTTCATTGCATTGGTTAGTTTTGTTTAAATTGTTATCTTTGTTTCCAAAATGCCTTAGAGACGTTTTTTTTTACTCAATTTCTCTCAACATTGATTTTGTTTTTTTTGTTCTTTTTATCCACGACTATGACAACTAACCATCTACTTCCTTCACATCTCACTATTGAAGAAAAATCTCACATTAAACATTGAGGAAATATTGATGTTTATAAACTATATGGACAAAAATATTGGGACATGTCATGGCTACAGCTGTAAGATGTCCTGTTCATGCTGATTTGAGATACAAACATCAATGTTAATAATCAATATATTTATCGCAATATAAAACTATATTATGACATTTGTCATTATTGTCTTGTAGCCCTGTTAGAAAAGAAACACCTGAATTCAACATGTCCCAATACTTTTGTCCAAATAGCATATGACTTAGTCAGTTATGCTATGAGGCTAACAATATTTACAGTATGTATCAGATGAGGTAATTCTGCAGCTCCTTTTCTTCTGCCACCAATCTGCTGTTAGCTAACACTGTCACAGTAGGAGTGGCCTGTCTGGCTACAGTATGGAGTTTGCGAGTAGGATTATGTTTTAATAAGCTTATATAAACACCCCCCACAGTGAAGTCTCATTATGGGAGGCTAATTGAGTCGCTGTGTCTCAGGGTCAGCAGGGCCTCTTTGAACATCTCAATGTTTTGCTATAAAGAGGCCCATCTCTGCCTCCAGAACATCTGTCCTGTGGTCTGTACAACATGTGTCTTTGCTTCGGGCACAGTATTTGGACATGAACATCTTTGCCTTTTTGCATCTGCACATGTACAATGTGTGGATGTATAGGTGCTTCAAATGTAGCCTTGAGGTGACACTTGGAGAATAACCATGAAAATGACTCCACTTGGAGACCTTATTGCTCACAGAGTTAACTTGTAAAGCAATTTAACCAGTTGTCAGCAGGACATAGTTCACATTTTCTTAATGCTCCTATTTTTCTTTGTTTCCAGCGGCTCTATTGCATTTCAATGTGATTTTAAGCAGTGGGTGAAGGCTAAACCTAGTTTAACACGTTTTGCATTTGTTTGTTTCTGTTCATTCTGTCTTTACCATTTACATGTAACCTACCAAAAACTAAGGCTACGCATTTTTAAAGTACCGTATTTTTTTTACTATAAGTCGCACTTTTTTCATAGTTTGGCTGGTCCTGCGACTTATACTCAGGTGCGACTTA
>JAPQRQ010000006.1:21157312-21195804 GCA_037367365.1 Apogon talboti | reverse complement strand
ATAGATAGATAGATAGATAGATAGATAGATAGATAGATAGATAGATAGATAGATAGATAGATAGATAGATAGAAGTCGACCGTGGGAAACACAGGACAACTGGTTATCTATGTGTCAGGCATCTGCCCATATGTCACATGTGTACGCAACACACATAACATGTGCACAGATATGAAAAACACACACATACCATGTTCCCCAGCTGCCGTGGGTCACCCTGTTACTGCGACCCGTGTCGTCTGTTGCCTGGTAGAAAACCAGAGCCAATCTCCGGTTTCACACAAACATCTGCCACATTTGATGTTATCCTCCCAGTACTGGTGGTGTCAGAAGAAATACTTGAGTAAAAGGAAGACAACTGCTCAGTAAAAAACTAATTGCATGAAAGATCTCATAGTGTGATTGCTGAGTCATTGTTTGCTGAACTAACTACTCACGTCTCCAACCTCTTATCCTGACGCTCTAGTAACTTTAGCACTAGATCATCTGAATGTTCCCAGGGTAAACTCTGAGCTATTTATGCACTATGGGAATGGAATGAATTGCAAAATACCATAGTACTAGAGCAGTCATTTAACAAACTGGCTTGAAAGATAAAGATAAAGATAAGATAAGATAAGATAAGATAAGATAAGATAAGATAAGATAAGATAAGATAAGATAAGATAAGATAAGATAAGATAGGGGAAATTCCAAATTTACAGCAGCTAAAGTGGAGTAAACAAAGTACACAAGAGTAAAAACAGCATTCAGTCAGTACAGTGAATATATACAAATAATATATAGAAATGTAACTTACAATCACAGAACCTATAAATACTGTTTTCAGCTGTTATGTAAATGTTGAATATATTACAGGTTGGATAGGGGAGATATTTATATGTACACTTATATACACATATCTTCTTACATAATTATATATATAGACGTGTACAGATTATACATATGAGTGTGCTTTATTGCACAGATTATTTGGAGCAGATTCTGTTGTGGAGCCTAACAGCTGCAGGGAGGAAAGACCTGCGATACCTCTCCTTTACACACTTCGAGTGTGTAAAGTGTATGTGTGCCTCTCTCTTACTGTATTTACTTCTTGGTCTTACATATTTGGTATGGTCATCTGGACCAGGACCCTCTCCAAGATGAGATCATATGTCTAAGTGGGGCCTTCCCAGCTATATAAAGAATGAATGAATAAATACATTACAAAATACAAAAAAAAAAAAACAAAAAAAAACATTCAAGTCAGAAATGTATGCTCCCATTGATGTTAAACACATTTCTCCAAAACATTTCCAGTAACATGTTTTTATCAGAAGAATCTGGCTGCGTGGATGTGTTTCCACTGAGCCACATGAGCATTAGTCCACTCAGTTACTGATAGTGGATGATAAGGCCTGATTTGCAGCTCATCCCAAAAGTGACGACTTTGGAAACTGAAACATACGGGAACAGTGATTTCTTAACTTGTTTTTAGTTTGTTAGCATGAGATGAACTTTGGCCTGAATTATTGCCACAGAAAAGCTGTCTCCTGTCCAAAACAGAACTGTTTGCTGTAGCGCTGACGTCCCTCAGTCCTGGAGCAAAACAGTAAAAGAGAGCCTGTAATTAAAACTGGTCAACTCAATTCTATACTCGACACATTTTATAAACCAGATAATGTTAATGTTAATCTAAAAAGTATCTTGTGACTATTTCTGTAGAGGTCTCCTAATGTAAATATGCGCACTCGTCTATGACCTCCTCTTTTTATTCCACTGGGTAAAAATATACTGACATAAAAAAATTCATATAAACTACCTGAAAATCATATGTATGTATCATGTCAATGTACTTGTCATTACAGTGTGTTTGCAGAAATAAAATCTAGTCTGCTCATTCCTTATATTGCAGAATTGGGGAATTTACTAAAACAATAAACAAAGACCAATACATTTGTTTCAGGGGTTTTTGGGGATTCATATATTTATATAATGTCAGCTTTTCTGTAAATATGAGAAAGAAAAAATATCATTTTACTTTTTGACAATGCACCAAAATCCCCTTGGTTTCTCCAAGAAAATCCCCTATTGTGTTGATATCCCAACACAAAAATACACACACACACACACACACGCCCTCCTCCCTTTAATTTTCTCAAACCAAATGTTCAGCTCATATGATATAACATAGACTGTAAATAAAAACGTAGCATATTCAGACTTGTACAAAGCCTTCATTACCTTCACTTCTAATTGAGATATTTGAGTGCAATGAAGAGCCACACAGCACATTTAATGACCTTCCCTCTGTATGCAGTGCCAGAAAATGTGTTAATTTACACTGTGATTTAGTGTAATTACGGTAAAGAGCAGGCAGAGCAGTTCATTTACAAGAGTTATTGCACAAAGGAAAGTAGATGTTTTCAGGGTGCTTTTGCAGTCGGTAGAAACGACTCAGGTATTTCAAAGACTGCTATTTATTATAGAAAGCATCTGACATACGTCTGAACCATTTCCTCCACACCTTATCTTTGCATCAATTAATCAACGACTCACGTCTGTTGGGGACATGCACACACACATGTACACACGCATTCCTGTGGTTGCATGAATAGCAGCCATTGATGAGTCTCCCTTTGAGGCCTTCACCCAGAGTGAGTGTTGTGCTGAGCAGGTAAGTGGTGGTGGGTAAACCGATCCCCCCCTGAGCTTAGCAGCACCCAACCAAGTACAGTACCCACCCAACCGCACATGCACACACACTCACACATACACACCACTACTATTGTTCCTCCCCTCATGTTTTCCCATGTCTCCATGCTTCCTGGGCCCCTGCACTACCTGCCGGCACATTCCTGCCCGGCCCTGTCAAACCCCTTTGTGTTCACACTCTTTGTTGCTCTGTTTCCACTGTCACTCTTTCTTTATTACCTTGTTTGCCTGATTCTCTCTGCCCCCTCTGTGTGAGTTATCTGTAATGCTCTGCACACCGCTGACCAGCCGCTCGCTACCAAACATAACATGACATGAGGTCAGGACGTCATGACAGTGGTTGTACAAAGACTGCCATCAAACATGATCGCTGTGGTGCAGCGTCAGACAGCTGTCCATCATTTTTTTTTCATTACTTCAAAGGTAATCTTTTTAAGGGCTCACTGTGTAGTTGAAGTATCTGTAATGTAATAGTATAGAATAAGAAATAGTGAGCACCTTGATGAGCTTCATCATCTAATATATATAACATGTAATATGTGTTTAATACAATAAAGTAGCACAGTTTAAACACATGGTTATAGTTGTAGTTTTCAGGTGCAAAGTTTTCATGCGTGAAGTAGCACATGATTAGAGTTCAGGGTTCTGATGTGGTGTTGTGAATTCTCTATTTGCACCAAAAATAACTTAAATGGTCACTTTCCATATAATTCATGTTTTCTAAGCAGTCACTATATCAAGGAATGTGACTTTGTATGCTTTTTTTTAATTTTACTTTTATTATTTTTTCATACAGGGTTAAACCGTGAAGTTATTGTGTTTGATTTTTGTCAATGTTAAATTTTAGGTTTTTTTTAAATTGTTTGTTTGTGTCGGCTGCTTTAACATACATGTATCACGACAACAATCCTCTAAAAGCTTTGTTTTAATGTGCATTGTTGAGAAAGAACAAAATTCTCCTCCATAGCACTAAATGAAATCAGGTTTTAAAGGTGTTAAAATGACAAGGCTGAGAATTGAGTATAAAATATGAAACAGTATGAATACATTAATGTCAAGAAAACCCTAATTCTATGATGTGAGTCCTTAAACACAGCAAGGAACTCAAGCTTTAGCAAAAACATCTTTTTAACAAAAAAGAGGTCAATGACAGCTCCTACAGTGACACTCAGAAACACTTGCAATGCTTTCAGACTTGATGATGTGTTGGCACAATCTGGCCAGCTTTATGGAGCAACATGAAGACCATGGGAACCTTATTTGGTAGGTGATAAAGAGAGATTTACAACCCAGGGACAGAATCAGTGTGTCACTCCCACTCACTCCACCACTAATGTTATCACCTCACCCTCTAGCAACAACTGTAATTGATTTCAATCAGTGGGGGTTTTTTTAATCTCTGAGATGCCAGAACTACATGAATCAGGTGAAACCCCCGCCTTCAGCAGGACAAAGACATACAAGCTCCAGGATGAGTATTTTTCCGCTTTTCATCGTCTGTCCTATAGTGACCCCAAGATCCACTCGTTAAGTTTAAAACCACCTCTCCCCCGTCTTTCCAGTTCCTTCCCATCCTCCGCTCAACTCCGCTGCATGTCTCTGATCTTCTTCCCTTTCCCTAACCTGCCATAACACTGTCCCCTGAAGTCTCAGCCCCCACACCCCTCAGCCATCCCATCCTCAGGGGGGCCTCCTAAGAGCCTGACTGGGTGGTCCCCCCTCTTTGCCCAACTCAACCCCCCTCCTCGGGGTCAGAAGTCAGAGGTGAGCCCCAGCAGTGTGTGGGAAACGTGCTGTGCAGTATGCTGTGCTGGGCCAAGCAAAGGAAAAGAGGAAGAAGTTCAGGCCGTCCCGCTTCCTCCCTGCACCCCTCTAGAGTTGGTTAATGGGGCTCCTGGGGTCAGCGGGACAAAGAAACACAGGCGTGGTGCTGGTGTCGGTTACAGTTTTGATTTATTGGACCAATTTCTTCTCCAAACGTGAGATTGTTTGGGTTGAGAGGCAGGCAGAGCAGACTGGCTTAGGCTGAGAGGATCAAGCAAGACGCCGTACAGGATGATGGGGGGAGATTGTGTGTGTGTACTTCTCTCACTCCTCTTGTGCTTATGTGTATTAATGTGTCTGATGTCTGTAAATGTGTGTGGTAACCTGGATCTCTGGTGGACTGCGGGTTAACGTGAAGCATTTATTAGGGGCTGTCTAGCCAGTGCTGTGTCAGGAGGGCTTAAAATGATTTATTTGAATGGCTAGTGGAAGCCGGTTATTTTACTGGCAAATTGCTGTGTATTTTATAAATGATGGCCTTGATTCTGTCCAGCAGAGGATAACAAGGCTGGCTGGCAGGCAATACCTATGCTGAGCTGGAAAGATCTGTGATAATAACCTCTCAAGTCAGCTAACTGAGATGGTATGATACCACCATTAAAATATAGTGGGTCTTAATAACTCAAATATACACTGTTAAAATGGAGGGATCTATAATAAATACACCCAAAACCACTCACAAAGCTAACATGAAATGTTGGTGTTAGTAATAACATTATTACTAGAACCACCATAAGTTCCTATATACCTAAAAAAAGGGCCATATGGGTCAAATTTACCCATATATCATTCTAGTCAACAGAAATGCCCTGTATTATTATATTAAATAATTCTCCTCACTATGGAATGTCTCATGTGACAACATGAGTTTGTTTACACATACCACATGTTTTGTTTTTTTGGTTTCATAATTACAGTATTTTTAAGAACACTAATCACTTTGCTCAGATGTCAGTATGGATAAGTTTAAATTGACAGTCAAAATTAGTATTAGAATATCTAAATGTATGGTTTGGTTGATTTTTCCATTATAAAGTGTCATGAATAACTTATAACAAATGCTGTTGCCTGTTTAGCCATAGATGGTGCAAAAATCAATACATTTTAATGGGGGTAAATTTGAGTCGGTGACTGTTATACATATAAATGTCCACATTTAAAATCTAGATTAAGTTGACTGTATTTAACAATAGGGAATGTCACACAAAACAGTTTTAGGAAAAGTCAAGCAATAAGAAGCTTCATCATTTTATTAAAACAGAGTACAGCTGTAAAGTAATTTGACCGATTGGTGGTTCTACTGTTAAAATCGCAATATTAAACCGATAAAAACAAATGCAGCAAAAAATAACATTGCTGTCTGGTTATTTCAGAAGCACAGTGAGCAAACTCCTGGAATAGCAGTTAATGCATGGACTTCAAAGGAGTCAGACTCATCTATAGACAGACTTAATCCCTGCATTCCGATTCACAGTATTGTGTACTTTTGTATTATGACATCCTCTGACAGGGACTGAGATGTTATGAAACAGTGCTACCTGGCGTATTTATTATGTGGAAACTTCCAGTACTGTATGTGGGCATTCCAGTGCAAGTCCATAAAGAGGCCCATTATATCCACACCGTTGCAACATACTAGACATCCATACCGCCGAAGTTGTGTAACATGTGCTCCGTTGAACCATAGTTTTGTGTTAATAGGGATGTCAAATGGTTCCTCCAGAAGGTTAGTAGGACGGAGACACTGACTTCAAGTGGAAAATATAAAACAGACTGTCCAACATGATTATTTCCTACAGACCCAGCTAACTCTTGGCAGGAAAACAGGACTGTTTTTATTGACTTCCAGACCAGCCCTTGCAACACAGATAAATATTAGACTTGCTTTTGACAACTATTAAATATGAGGCTGCTAATGAGCATGTTTATGATGATGCGGTGTTTCCACTGGACAGAAGAACATGATGATGAGTTTCTGTTGTGGAGGAACATTGTGTTTGTTTGGGACGATGTTCTGCCCCGGAGCAGACAAATGTCACTTAACAACACAAGAGGTAGAAAACCTCTGTCTTTGCAGGTGTGCATACAATCTAAACCACTCACAAACAGACGCAAGTAATCCCTATAAACATACTTACTGTTGCAAAGCACATGCCGTCATTCAATTCCATATGTGCTGATAGATTTATGTATCACTCACACAGACACACTATATTTACGGCAGTGAAAATCCACTCCTCCAGTCTGTATTATTGTTTACAGAACAGCCATCCCTCGAAGCTATTCATATACAGCATTTCCTCTTTTCATGAATGGAAAAAAGAAATGCATTTAAGTTGCTGATATTGTTTCAGAGTACAAATAGATAATCCCGCAAGCAGTGATCTTATCAGTGAATTATCTGCTTTCTATTTACAGAATCATTAGGCTTTTCATGGTGACTTCTTACAACCAATTGTCTATTGAGTTGTTTCAAGACAAAACCCTGGAGGCAAACACAATATCTGGAAGCCAAGAACAAACTTCCTGAGTTGCTAAGTCTCTGTAGAAATCCACAACAACAAATACCTAAAAATAGCTTCAGGTTATGGCATCCTGTGGTGGTTCTCCTCAGTCATGTGTGTGGTGTGCTAAAATTTTGCATGTAAATAAAGTGTATGGTTTTGCTTCCTCGCTTTATGTTTTTACTGTCTGTCAGATGTCACCATCTATATTATAACAATATTATAACAATATTATTAACTGCCAAATCACATTTTAACATTATCAATAAATTTGTGAATGAAAAACACACAATCCAGACAATAATGTTTGCAAGTTTAATGTAAAGAAGATGAAGGCCGGTGAATAGATTTGTATGTCTAAGTGGAAAGTGTGTGTGTGCCTGTCTGTGTATGTATGTGGGGATTCTAGAAGAGGAAGTGACATCATGGAAAGTGATTACTGTGCAAACAGAGGGCGAAGCCCCCAGGTGGGCTCTCTGATTAAAAGATTACTCAGGAAATCAAAGCACGCGCGCGCGCGCACACACACACACACACACACATGCACACACAAACACATATGCATAGCCAATAACTAACCTGAGCTTTAATGTGTGTGTGTGGATGTCTAGAAATTATGGAAGTTGTGTGTGTGACTCAGTGTGTGTCTAGAAAGTAAAGGATGTTAGGTCACTGGGGTTGCCGTTTCTGGCCGACAGCCACTCACGGCTCTGAGTCAAGGAAGAGGCAGCTGATTCAGCATGGCTACAGGCAAACAAACCCTAAATAATCCTCCTCTAACATCCATTCATTCATTCATACACACACACACACACACACACACCAATAATAGTCTCCTGCTGACTTTCCTAAGGCTTTAATTTCATTTTTTTTATCCTTGACAGTTAAATTTCACCTTTCCCAAAAGCACCACCCAGATCTGTCATTTTCCACCTGAGCGACTTTGTTCCATTATGTGGAGATTAATGAACTGTATAAGCTTCATATGTTGTGTACTCGGTTGCTGTTAGTTACGTCTGAGGTGATCAAAGAGAAGAGCTTACACAGTTTCCATCGAAATCACAACATCAGGTTGATATTTGGCTTTGGTTTCTAATCAACTCCACATTTTCAAGACAAACGAATTGTGTTTTCCCTGAGAGCTTTGCACTTCAGGCAACGAAGCAGGCATCTTGTGAGGTACTTTGCACATGTTGTCCACATGTTCCCATTGTTTACTGTAAAGTAAACTCGTACTTTTAGACAGATATGTGCCAAACGGTTCTCATCCCTCCTCTACATTAGCTGCTGGACACGGGAACGTGATCAGCAGCTCTGCACCGCTCTGCCTCCCGCTGAGTCCCAGTGGAGGTTATTTGTTTGTGCCTTCAAGGGGCATAGGGGAAAGGGGAGTGGGTGCTCTGGTGTGGGGTCCCTGTAGAGAAGCTGACATAGCCTAAAGCTCTGCTTTTGTGTCTAAGGATGAGCAGGTTAATCAAAAAATTAAGTGTGCAAAACTGGGAGAGATCATTATAAGGAAAAGGTTGAGAAAAATAGGATATGAGGATTGAGTGGATTATAACGTGATGAATGTTTACTCTAGTGAGTGAAAGAAGTGAGAGGTTGAGACATTGTTGTCATAGTAACCGACAAAGGGATCGACTAAATTGCCACTTTCCCATGTTAGCTCAAAAGAACTCCTGACCCTCCTTCTTAGCCTCAAAACTTGTCACTTCCACAAAAGATAATCTTTCTGCTCCATTGTGTCCTTTTCACCCACCGTTCAGTCCCCTGGAGGCGTAACTCCGAATGGTGTGGCTAATCTACCGCTACGCTTCCAAAGGCTTACTGTTGGTCCAGGTCTTAAACTTTATTGATCTAGGGTTCTTTAAAGCAGTCAAGCCAGCCCTGACCCTTCAAGGAAATGAGTCTCTCTGGAATTGTTCGGGAAAACAGTGACATAGAGGCCAAAGAGAGAGGGAAGCAGGCGTGTATGAGTTTAACTTTTAATTAAGCCAAGATGACAAGTCTACGGCCTGTGTTTGCAGTGGGGGACATGGAGCTGAGAGATGATGAAAAGGTAGTTAGACAGAGGAGGCTCAGCAAACACAGAGGCACACTCCTACTGTAAATGAGAGACAGTTTTGTTTGCACAGACACTGTCATTTGAGGTGAGGAGCAAATGCAAGAGAGAGGAAATAAGGACAGAGTTGCAGCTGGACTCTGTCAGACTAAGATGACACGATACAGTTTACCATCATCATCTCACTACAATAATCCAAATCTGATAGTCTCAGTAATTTTCTTGTTTTTTATTCTTTGTAATAAATTTCATCTGCAGCTGTTAAAGGAATCTAAGATCTAAGTCTGTGTGAGTATCATACCCAAAGGTAGCATTACTGATTGTTGTTGTTGTTGTTAAAGTAAGATTTTATTAACTATTCAAGACAAATGCTTCAATAGTATTTTGTGTGTAACCTTTTCTCCATCATGCTGTTTTCTTTTCTTGTGCCTCATAAAAGATTTACCCACTCTCTTTGAAAGGGTTTGAAAGGGAAACTATTGATGTTGCAAACTCTCAACTGCAGGGGAAAGTCACGTACCATAACACACTTACGACTACGAAAACCACCAATGAATCAATGTTATGTATCCACAGACTGTATCACTCACTGAATTAAGTGTAAAGCTCATTGTTTATACACATTATGGAATCATCAGGATATCTCCTTAAACAAAAAGTCATAGCCGATTACTTTGACAGTCGGTCAAAATAATACAGTGTCTTATAATCTTCACATGCTGCATCAGCTGATAGTTTACATTACAGTTCTGTTAGCTTAGCTCTGTATTTAGACAGAAACTAGTTGAAGTAAAACCATAAACCACCTGCATTTTCAGCAGTTTGTGTTGTCAATAGCTGCACTAAAGATCTGTTTGGAATCATCCAAACAAGGTCAGAACTGTCACAGTTTAGTCTAACCTGCATAACTTCACAACAAACAGTGAACTTAGTGAATATAGTAATATCACATAATAACTTTATACTAAGTTTCATAATCAAACTCACCTGTGTAGAAGAAACACTGTGGTTTCAGCATGAAACTCCACTCTTTTCATTTAGAGCTGTGTCCAGTAGTGAAAACAACAACAGTGCATCTAGTTTTTATCACTTTCTTTGACTCTAAAAGTTGTTTCTTAGCCGTTCTCATCCCATCGTCACATTCTGATGTTTTCTTCAAAGGCCCTGTGGTGTTATGTTTCCTCACCACCGGCAGTGTGACTCACCACTCCCTCTAGTGGTCACATAAATCAATCAAACAGTCAATATGAATAGGGTCAGTTCATATCTCTGTAATCTAATACTTTGACACCTTTGGTATAACTTTAGGACTCTATATTCCAAACACTAATGATAATTGAAAGTACAAAATAGTGTATATAGCCGCTTCACTGTTAAATATGAATCTTTGTGTATATGTATGTGTGAGGTTAACTTAGTCCTTTGTTCTTGTGTATGGAAAAACTCCAACAGCTAACCAATTGTCATATAATTTGTCCGACTCTCAACAAACTGAAACAGTACTCGTTCCACTGAATGAGAAGCATAAAGGCAGAGGCAGGGCGGAGTTCGTGTCTGGGGCTTTTCAAGGGGATGTGGGATGAGAACACAATTACAGGAGCTTAAAGAAAGACAGTGGAGATGAGGGTGTGCTACACACTCACCTGCAGCAGCGGCCTGACCAAAGCACAGGTGCTGCACACCTGGGCCTTTGGGTGTCCCCATTAGCCATAGATTAACCTGATTCACTGAGGTCAGTGACCCTCTCTCTGGTTGCAAATTGAGAGGGGATTTTGTGTGGTGGAGTTAGCACATATGACAGATTTAAACGTTCCTAGACTTACCGAGGCATTTGTTGTATGGACACTTCACTGGTCAATCTGCCACTGGGTAAATATGTCATAGAAGACTCCTATTTGCATATTTACTGTTTCTTTTGTCTGATCCAGAGCTCAAAACCCAAATATACTGAATTTGTGGTTCAACACAACAGAAGAAAGCAGCTGCATCTATTAAATAGCTATAGTTATGTTACTGACAAATCCATAACATGAACACTGCATTTTAACCTCTCATTTTATGTACTTTAAAACATCCGAAGCATTTGCGATGTGTTTAAGGTTTTAGAGACACAGAGAGGATGTGCACAGACATCTCTTTGATTTGTGGACTTGTGGTTAGTGATGTCATCCATCATGGCCCCTGACTTCATCCTCAGGGGGCGACTGTTTTCTCTTAATGACACATTGCTGCAGGGCCGGCCAAAGGCTTGCATCAACTTGCAAGGGCATACAAATTAACACCAGGAGTTGGAGAGGGGCTCCTGTTGACATACTCACGTTTGGGTTTCATTATAGAGGAGCTAAACTGACCTACATTGTGCCTCTTTATTGTATTTCTGGGATATATTTTAGAAACACGCCCTTATTGAATTCCTCAAGAATTCACTGCATAATTATCCTTTCTGGAGGGGATTTGGGTAACATTTGTATCTAGTTCATCGTATACAGTAAATGGAAGGTTTTGTAAGTTGTTTTTGCAGAACAAAGTGGGAGAATCAAATAATTATGGGATTATATTTGGATGAAAAGGATAAATTCACAGGCTTTCTGACAGGTTTGAGAGGAAGGATATGAAGGTCTGACATGTATTTACACCTGAGGGTGGTATATGAGCTGTGTGAGAACGTGAGAGATGTTTTCTAAATGAGCAACTGTGAAAGAAACACCAAAAGAAGCTTGAGTAATTAACGATCAAGCAGTGATTTTTTTAAGTTTGCTTTTTTTTCCCCTCATATATTCTATATCTAGATTCATAAAGAAAATCAGACAATGAAGTTTTCTGGGTTAAAAGAATTTCCTCCCTCCCCCCCACATGCAAACATTTGTACAATGTAAAGGAAAGAGCCTTTTCTTCCCTGCAACCATCAGCCTTTGTGTGCGTGCAGCCTGGCATGTTCCTGGATAGCCTGATGTTTTCTGGAGGGCTCTGTTCAGTTAAGTGTGTGTTGAAAGACGAACTGACAATCACATTTCCAAAGTACCCTCAAATGAAGAAATATGAGGTTCACTTATTTGCTGCGCTGCAACAGAAAAGAGAACAAGCTCTGACAGCGAGCTCAAAAAGAGTGGAGATGTGCCGCCTGGGGCTATTCTTTCACTTTCTACCCCGTGGACCTGCAAGATGATCTTATGTACCCTGTACCCTGCATGAATTCCTCACATTTTGAATGACATCATGCAAAGATTCCTTAACAAGTTGCATCCAGCAGGCATGCACTCCGAGCACACGATAAGACCTTCCATATGTCAATATTTGTCATAACATGAAGCAAAGGATGATGATTGATTAGTTTAACGGGGCCAAGAGAAGGCAGGAACATATTAGGGCACGTTGATAAATGAAATATCATGTGGTAATGTTTTTCACTTATGAATTCAGAAGTACACTTTGATTGGTAAGGCCAAGATTTTTTGCAATGACGGCTGATTCATTATGTGAAAGTAACGATCTGTACTTGACTGAACGCCTTCAGAGAACGCATCGTGGCTGCTTACGCCTCTTTTTGTCATATTGAATGTCTGTGCAATGTCTTTCTTCAAGATGTGTGCTGCATTCACTTTCACTCACTGCTCACGTTCACTCCAGGAAAAATAATTATTTCCTTCTCTCAGAATGCAAGCTATACGGTAGCTTGAACAAGCTTGCACGTGAATAAAATGTCCTGTACAAGAATTAAGGCTAGTCCGAGATTAAGACTGTTTTTTGTATTATTAGCGCTGGATGTCTGACGTCCTTATGTGTGTTCAGAAACTGCTACCATGTGTTGTGCATAGTCGATCAAAGACACTTCTTGTATGTTTCTTTATTTACACCAGACACTTTCCCTGCGGAGTGCAAATCAGTTATGGGTCAACAAACATTATGAAACCTTGCTGACAGTTCCAAACACTGGACTACAACCAACATTTGGCTGCACTCCTCTCCACCTCCGGCCATCAATCCGTTTTTCCTGTACACTGTGGTGTGACACTGTGAAAAGCGGAAGGGAAGTAGAACTGGTGGTTTAGAGGTGAGGAGAGGTGAGATCACACACTGATAGAAAAAGACATATGAGATGCTACTGGGGCTTAGATAGTGATCTGTCATTGGAGAGGTCAGTAGGATTGTCCTGTCCATGCTCTTAACCTTTGACCTCCTGCGACCACATCTCAAACTTAACTGTGCTCATTCACTCTGCAGAGCAACATTAGGTAAATATACGTGCGTATTTATTTATACATAAGTTTCCTCTTGAGCATTACACCAAATAAAATAATTGAAAATGATGATAAAGTTGAAAACTGTATCATAGTATTAATGCATTTTAAGGATGTAACTGTACTATTATTTTGCTGATTTTTGGCTTTTCTTATGGAGTTTCCTTGAATTTTAATATCTCTGCTTCTGTAATTAACCCATAATGACCCTCTGCTACTTTTGTGTCAGTTCCCAAATAATTTTTTCTTTCTATTTAACCTTTCTGACATGATTCATAACCGTTTACTATAATATTCTCTGATATATTTTGTATTTTTTCAGTAAAAATAAGGTATTTCTCTATAATTAATTTACTTATTATGTAGATGTTCATTAAAACTCAGATTAGAGTTAAGGGTTGTTATATCAGAAATGGAGAAAACTGAAATCAAATGTACTAGGAGTAACAGATGACAGTCACATGATGGAGGTGCTAAATAGCTAAATAAAATAAATAACTATAATACATTTCCAGGCTAGATATTAAATGTTCAAATCACTTGTCACTGTCTGCCAACAGCCATCTGAGTATAATCTGGAGCACCGGCAGCTGTGACTTCAGTGCAAGGGGTTAAGTGGACATTTGTTGCAGAGGTAGTCACACATGTGCAGGCAACAAGCAAGTCTTGAGTCTTAACCTTTAGGTCTCAAGCAAGGCTTAAGTTTCCTGTGTTGAAAATCTAGCAAGTCAAGTCAAGTCCCTGCTAAAAGCCAAGCCAGACAAGTCAAGTTATGTTCAGGTCAACTAAATGGAGAGTCAAGTCATATGATCTATTATTCTATGTGAAATGTTCTAAAAGCTCTAACAGTGTACCATATTCTTCATTCCTTCTCTGACTCTTATTTCAGTTGGGCGTTGCTTTGTGATAATTGGTGTTCATTGCATTAGAAATCGCTCAATCGTGTCTCAACATGACATCTCGGTATCTTTCTACGCAGGATATCTATATCGAAGTCAAGTCAGGTGAAAACAAATTCTAGGTCAAGTCAAGTCTTTTATCAGTGTTAATCAAATAAAGTCTCATGTCCTAAAAATTGTGACTTAAGTCATGTCATTGAAGTCCCTCACCTGTTATCTGTCAGATGCTGGTTTGTGTTTGTGTCTATTCGCCTCAGCTTCGTCACCAATGAGTGAAATCAGCCCTCAAATCAGCAATCATTTTGATCACTAATCCATAAATATACTTTAAAAAAGTGAAGCAAATTAAAGTGGAGTTCCTCAGCTTTTTTTTCTGTGATTTTATAAAGATTTTATTTGGACATGTAGAGCCTCCACTGTCAATGTGTTTTAACACTGTGCAGCACTAATCATCATCATTTCCTACTTTGAGCCAGTAAATGACACTGACTTGCTTTGAAAACATTAGACACAAACAGTAATGTATTTGGTTGTTTAAGATATCTACATTCAATTTTCTAAGCAAGAAAAAAAGTAATAGGTTCTGTCTGAGTTATAATGTAATCGTAATTAATAGTAATATTTCAGAAAAAACAAATAAGATAGCACAGGTCAAGTCCCACAGAAGTCGCTGAGGGTTAAATCAGGTTGTGTTAACAAGGTTGTTTTTGTTGCAGCCTTATGGGTTTGTCTAGACTTCTGAATTTACTGACAGCTGTTTCTTTGGAATTATTACTAGAGTACCAACTCATGGATGAAAACAGACTTGCAGTCTCATACTAAAACCTAAATACTTTGAATTTTATTTCAGTGAACAGTCAAAATCAACCCAAACTGTCTTTAATTTATGTTTTGACTATATGACCTTCATTAGCTTCATGCCTGTAGGTTTGTGGGTCTCTGGGTTGGTTGTACTTCCTATAACTTTATGGATCACATGTCTGTATCATTTTGTTTCTCATGAAAGAAGCTGCCTTTAAGCATGAAACTAAGATTTTTTTTTAAATATCAAAAGTCCCCCGAACTAAATATGCCTACACTTTTACACTTTATAGTGTTAAATAAAAGACACAATGGAACTAGTAATGCGATAAGAGAACAACCAGATAGTCACACTTTATACTCCTATTTTCTTACATAAAAGGCTGGGTAGTAGTAGACTACTTATAGCTGGCAGGGGATCCACACCATTACATGTCTCCATAATGGAAGGATGAAAGAGCACGATCTATGAATAGCTAAAAGGAACCTGATAGGCTGGACCTTTTATCTCTTACACTAAGTATGACTTTAAGAAAGACTCTTTTTAGTCTTCTCAATCATTTCTTGAATTTCAAAGATTGCACTCCAGCTTTGTTCACACCGGGTGCCCATTCCCCTCTTACAGTTACTCAAATAGCCTGAAATATCTTGCAGTGTGGCAACCTACAAGCAGTTTACTGTCTTGAGCAGCTCAAAATGAACTACAGTAAAGTGAGGAAGAAACTGAGGTGGATGCCCTGGCATGCAAACAAATAGTTGCACAAGAGCTACTGTGTATGCACATAAATACACCCCCTCAGAGTGAATAAGCCGTACTGTTCGTTCTCTACGCCAACACACTGGCAGCACACAGGCCCGTCTGTCACGCATTCATTTTTCTGACAATTACATGTTGCATTTCTGATTTTTAGTTCAGCAGAGGAACGGTGCTGCCTGTTAGCTCTGATACTATTACAGCCACTCGAGGTGTCTTATACTTTTTTTCAACTCATTATTGTGTTCACACCATATGGCTATGTTTATAGCGCTGAGTCGTAATAAGCCCTTACTTCATAGAATCCTTTTGTTTCTGTATATAAAACAGCATGTTGTCAGGGATCCCGTTGCTTTACTGTATAGTTAATGACTCATGTGACAAACACCTTTGTATTTACAGTGATGAAAGCCAACCGCATAGCTCACCTGTCTCAAAAATGATTCATGCAAACTGTTTTCTGGAAAATGACTCATTGTTTGTTGTTAATATTGTGGACGCTGTGATATCTCATGAATGTTGCTGGGGTTTTGTGGGGTTTCCCCTATGTGCTCATCATGAACTCATCCTTTTTGATGTTGGATGGAAACTGTCTGGACTGGACATGAAAGAGTCTGATTTCTATGTCTTTGCCCCCTCCTTTTCAGTTATAACAGTTTATGTCAACCTCTCTACTTTTAGTCTGCTGCTGCTGTTAGTGACACAGCGATTAAAGACAAGGTCAAAAGCACCAGACATCCTGTGCACAAACAAATATCTGCCTTAGTAATGGCACCTGCAATGGACAAGAGGACAAGAAGTAGAAAAGACTGAGAAACAATGAGCATTGAGACACTAACAAAGATAAACAAAGCACCTAACGGAAGCACAAACCTCCCTCTTTTCTTTCTGCCTGCTGCACACCTTTGAGGCCAGTCTTTCTTGTAGCCCACCTTAGGAAAACATCCGTGCCCCCACACGACGCTGAGCCTAGTGTTTCCTTCTGTCTTTAATCTTGGTGAAAAGAGCTTTTAACAAGGCTGGGGAGGATGAGGGGATCTGCCAAAGCAGAACAAAGGCAGGGAGGAACTAGTAGAGATAGTAGCAGAGTGGAGGGCTCTGTAATTTATCACCTGTTGCCCTTGGGCAGACCTGCACTCCACACCATGAGCTTTGTGTATGTGTGTGCAGGTATGGAAAGGTGATGAATGAATAAGCAAAGAGCAAAAAAAAAAAAAAACATTCCTCATTCTTTTTAAACCTCAAACGACGTTGGTTCTTTGAGCAATTATTTCCAGGGGAAAGTAGTTCTCCCCTTGCCAAAGATACCACATTTATGCATAACTCTCTCAACCACAGGTTGTGACATTACATGTTAATGTTCTGATTAATATGATGAAATATCTGTCCAAGATGTGGAGACACACTGAGCAGAATGGGCCACTTACATGTTTTCTGGTTGTAGATATTACATAGGTATTGATTACAGCTGCACATAGATAAGACACAGGGTGATGCATATACAAAATACATAAAAATATTGTATCATATATATATATCAAATAATGTAGACGATTTATTCCTGGTATGAACATGGCCCTGTGCTGCAAATTGGGTTTGACGTCTCCAGAAAATTCCACCATGTTCCTTTATCCTTGTCTGCCACCATGTGGTCTTCTGTTGCAACTACATACACCCAATTCCACAAACTAGATAGGGTTGCCAATAACAGGGCAACGACCTTCGATTTAAGACTATAAAATTACCAAAATCTGATGTTTTTCAGAGAGACGAGCTTTGCATATTCTTGAGTCAAACATGTTTTGAAACGGAATCACAACAGTTAGTTTATTGACATTTCAATGCACTGAACGCTGTCGCTCAAGCTGCGTTCAAGTCACTACTTGAACACTCTTCACTGCATCAAAATATGAAAATCCAATAAGAAAAACAACAGTCTATGAGCATCTGTTGTTTTAATGCTATCATCACCATACCTTTAATAAAACACACTTGAGAAACGAGGATTTAATGGAAATAATACCAATTTTACTCTAATAATTAATGTTGCATTGAATATAATGGGTACTAAATCTATAGTGTTTCCATGTTCCTTCTTCCTCTTTTACTTGTAATGTGAACCATTTACATACTACAATAAATCAAACATATTTTTCTCTTCTCAAAGAAGTGCCAATTTTATTACGAGTCGGTCATAAAACTTAAAATTCCAACGTGGACGAATACCATGTAAGGCAACACTAATGACGTAACACGCAGCTGCCGTGCTTGGTTGTGGTCGGAGCAAAGGAAGCTAGGAAGCGATAAAGGAATCATCTAGCATCGTAGATAAACACCCTAAGAAGGTGTGAACCCAGCGAGCAGACAGCTGCCACAACCCCAAGAGACCAGTAAAGACACGACTGAGTCCTTCTAACAGCGAAGTACAACATGTCTGAGACGTACGGTATGTTACAGGCCGACAGACTGTAATTTCATGCTTGCTAACCGTAACATACACTCAGCTCAGTGGTCTGATGTGACAGCCTGGCTAGTTAGCTAGATGTTTAGCTCAGGTTAGCTGTTGGCTAACGTGCCACCTCATCATGTCTACAGATTTTAATAGTGATAACTGTTTATATCTGGTAGATTTTCATTCACATAGACAGTTATAAATGGCGCACTCTTTTGTGTATTGATTGGTACCTGTGTACTATGGCGGGGTACCTTGCTTCCTGAATCGGTCAGTAATAAACAGATGGTGATTCGTTGCCAGGTAAAAGTTGGGCAAACTTCAGTCACACAGACAAAGACACAAGTCGATACTTGAAGGATGCGTGTGCAGACGCTGAACTAACCTGAATGTGTTCAGATTAAAGAGTCGGTGACCTTGCAAACTGTAAAAATGATGCATTTGTTTCTTGATGCTATGAGTGTTTACTTAAGACTTAGCTAGTAGCTTCAAGGCCTTCATGAGGAAGTCAGGTAGTAACCTGCGGTTGGTCTTCTGTCATGGCACAGCAGCCAGCTTTGTGTCTGGTTTCCATCACAACTAATCTTACCGTATATACAAGTACTAGTACAGGTACTTAAAGACAATCTTCATTGCTGATCAATATTGACAGATTATATGAATTCTACATTTTTGTATGAACTGACATTGACATGTGAGTCTTGAGTTAAGTCTAATTTCCTTAAATTAATTTTAACATGAGTATACCCGATTGTATCAGTAGAACAATATGCCAGACACTCTAGACCCACTTGTTTTGAAATACCACACCATCACCTTCTCGTTTTACACTCACTCACTCACACACACACACACACACACACACACACACACACACACACACACACACACACACTCCCTCTCTCTCTCCATCAGTTTCTACTTATACGCTGTCTCCCTAATTCCTTGTATGAAACTTTATTCCAGTGGGCGGTATGTGTAAAAGTGCCAGCATTAATGGTATCTGTAATAGCCCTTTATTGATTTCTGTCTCAGTCTCCTGTATTTCCTCTTAGAGGGCAAGTAGTGGAAATGACAAAAAGCATCACATGTACAGCTGCAACCTTTCTAGACACTCGGTGGAGCACATACCTCAGACAAGGCCCTTCAGCCATGTAATTAATCAAATGGCATATCTCACAATGTAATGCTTTTATGGATCTTCTCCAAAATTTAATGGTTTTCTCCAAGGGCAATTCTTTAACCCTGCACCAAGTTTTTGAAAGATGGTGCAATAGTTTTTCCAAAATCCTACAGAGAGACAAACAAACTGACAGTAACTATAACAGTGTTCTTGGTGAAGTTAATAAATGCTTTGTCAAGTTGCATCATCTCAGATGAAATTCACTCAGTTTGGAGTTATCGCAATCAGCAATTTTCATTAGCTCATCCTGCATACTTTCAGACAAAGAATGAATACGTGTTTGATGGTGATACTGAGTGTTTTCTAGTGTGTAACATCCGCTAATTATTCATTTACTGATTTTAAACTGCTTATGCACAAAGGGCATTTTTCCCTAAATGAGTCATAAGTATTGCTCGTATTATGCTACATATTAAAATATTACAGATTTGTTCACTAGGCTTCGCTTACACATGATATTCATCAACAGCAAAATTCTAGGTATTTCCTGCAGTCTTCATTTAGTCTCATATTTGTGTTGCATTCTCAAAGCATGCATATGTTATTTCAAGTGCAAATGCCTGCATTTGGTCAGTAGTTTAGACGACACAAGAGTTGTTGCTCTGTAAATGAATGCACAGAACAGAACAGTGCAAGTCTGTTCCCTCAGGGGTTATTTAATATTGATGTGCAAAGAATACAATAGCCTGAAAAACTGCTGTTGAGAAGGCAGCATAGCATTCCTTTCTCCCCATTGCTTTGACATATTGATGGCTTGATTGTTGTATGCAGATCTCACATGGGACTATGTGATGTCTGGAAAGATGCTAAAAAGCTGAGTCAAGCTTTTAAACCAGAGCAGTTGGCTTTTGATTCTGTCAGTTCTGCTGTCATGGCTATTGACAGCATGCAGTTGAGATGTAACGCCGGCTACTGTTGCAGATGAAAACAGTCTTTCCACCTTTACCGTGCTTTAGCAATTTTAGATCCGTGAATTTGACCTCTAGCTTGTGTTGCTTGAGAAAACACTCACTTCAGCAAACAAAGGTGCACTATAAACTAGGCAGGGACAAGTCTGTGTGTGCGTGTGCGTGTGTGGGTGTGTGTGTGTTGGTTGGTTGATGAAGGTGGCTCCAAGAGCACTTGCATAATAAGTTTAAATGTCACACAGGAACTAAAGATCAGTCTTACTCCCTCTCTGTCTTTTCTGAACTACTTTCTCTTCTGCATGTTCACCTGGCTGCTAATCTGTACAGAAGCTACTAATCATTTGCCAGCCAAGCACTTCTCCCTGCAGAGCCAGCACTTAAGCCTAAACTTAAACTGCACACTATCCTAAAATTGCAACTGAAATAAACTCTCAAGAGGAAAGGTGTAGTTTACAATCGTTATTCTCTCAAAGCTTCAGGAAACCTCAATCTCAGATTCATTGTTATTGTGTGTTAATTACTAAACAGACTCCCTTATGGCTTTTATACATACTTGCTCACATATTCACCTCATCATAGTGTTTTATATCTCATGAAATCTAGTTCGACCTGCAGCACAGCCTATATGTAAATGACCCCTACCCTATCTGGTCACAGTACACAAAGAATATTTTTACTCTGAAGATGACCATGCATGTCAGGGGACCAAGTCATTTGGACCCTGGATCATATGCGTGGGAGGGGTTGTACTTTCCAGAGTGCAGGCCCACTCTACTAAAACAACAACAACAACATCTGTAGGAACAGCTGGCCATAGTCATCCCATCCCACAAGTCAGTTACTGTAAGCCATGTTTAATAACAATAATTCCTTGGCTTTGCTCTAATGGCATGCATTAGTAAGTACTGCTCATTTTATAGGCTTAATTTTTCACCTCATGCAAACAAGTAAATGAAATTTGTATCAGTAGTAGCATGACTACAGACTGATTACATGTAAGGCTTG
Organism: Apogon talboti; assembly: GCA_037367365.1. Classification (NCBI taxonomy): domain Eukaryota; kingdom Metazoa; phylum Chordata; class Actinopteri; order Kurtiformes; family Apogonidae; genus Apogon; species Apogon talboti. The sequence goes on along the minus strand of JAPQRQ010000006.1, from coordinate 21,174,480 downwards.
ATGATTAAAAGGCTAATTGTTGGACGCTGAACGTAGGGGCTCAATAGGATTAAAAGGAATTCAAGGATTGTCTCTGAGGAGGTGGAGCAAATTGCAGCAGGTTTACAGTCTCTGCTGATATTTGTGTACATTGATCTCTCTCTATCTCCTCTCTTTTGCCTTCAGATTTCCTATTTAAGTTCCTGGTGATTGGCAGTGCTGGAACAGGAAAATCCTGCCTCCTCCACCAATTCATTGAGAACAAATGTAAGTTTCAGTTGGAAACTCTATAATTATTCAGTAAAAAAAACTGAATAAAATGTCATGCGAATGCTGCAGTCATTTTATTCCACATGGCAGGAACCCACACAGTGGCATAGACCACAAAAATGTCACTCACCTGCTGAATTTTCATTTCCTCATATGAGTTACTCATTGATTTTCACACAGTTTGAAACCATAGTGGTAGAATAATTTGTATAGTATGTCCATCCATTTACAGAAGGTAAACACTGATCCAGACAAATGTAACGCTAGACACCACAGTTTTCTGGCTCAAGTAGGATGAGAAAAAGCTACTGCTGCTCCAGAAATTCAGTGTTTTGTTTTTTTTAGGTAAAGACATTTGAGAAGTCAGACACATACACACTCATATTAATTAAAGACGTGTTACATCCCCATGCTGTCAGCGGAGAGAAGACGGGAGGCCAAGGTGACGGTGTTAATCTCCTCTGGGCTCCTGTGGGTCCTCTGATGTGGATATGATAACAGCTAATGTATTTTAAACAAGCACAGCACATGAACTTATAGATCCGAAGAGGTTTGAAGTGCACACTTGTACAGGGACATGGAAGGACTACACCATGTCAGTTCACAAACAACACAGAGCTTTCCCAAAGCTCATGTCATGTTTTATCCTGAGAGAAGAAATAATGTGAGAATATCAATTAATTGTGAAGATATTTCATTTAGGCAGATAGGAGCAGTTGTTTACCTGTCTGCTAAATGAATTATCTTTACATTTATACTTGGAAGACAGAATGAACCTTTACCAGAAATATCCATTAAGTTCAAAATCCTTAAGTTTTACTTGATACTTTTTTTAATTTAGTTTTTAGTTTATTCATCTAAAGTAAATGTGATCATTACAACATATATATTCAAAGCCTCACCAGTGTCTTATCTAATTGCTGCTAAAATCTAAAAAAAAAAAAAACTAAACTAATAGACATGATAGTTACTTCAGTGTAGAATCTTTTATTTTCAACAATCAATATCTGTACACTTTCATACGACCACATTTTGATTCTGTGCAGTATTAATATAGTTCCTGCTAAACCTGCATTTTTTTCAGTTTAACTCAACTAATATCTGGCTACATAAACAGAAACATGGTTACATAAAACTATATGCCAAATCTGACTTGAGAATTATTTCAGACTTAATATATTTATATATTATATTAAGTCTATTCTATTATAAGAAGCAAATGGCATCCAAAGTCATGGAGGAATAATCTTTGAGTTTGCAGTTAAGCCAGTTTTCCACAGCAAAACATTGATTAATCAAATCAATTGAATTTATTGCCCTAGTTCCAATCATATCTAGTAAGGCAATAAAAATAACTGCTACATATATAGCTAAAGTTAGCTCCAGAGCTGAAAAAACAAAAAAAATGTTATTACGTGAAGTGTTACGTTTAGACTCTTGTCAAGAACACTTATTAAAGCTTAAAGCACTTTATCTTACTAGTGTATTTTTCACCTTCTTCTACCTCTTCTTCCAGTCAAACAGGATTCAAACCACACTATAGGCGTGGAGTTTGGTTCCAGGGTGGTCAACGTTGGAGGAAAGACGGTCAAACTACAAATCTGGGACACCGCCGGGCAGGAGAGATTCCGGTAATAATGGATTTAAATCAACTTCTGAACACATGTGCTGTCAGTGGTTTATACTTGTTGCAGTGACATACATAGTCACATGGGTAAAACCAGAGTAACCACAGTCTTGCACCATTGAATTGTATGCTGATGATAAGAAGAGGTACCAATTCGCCTTCAACAAAAACCATTACCGGAACATGAGATTGTAAATATAATAAAGTAATTTCTTCTTTTCCTTTCTCAGTTCTGTGACGCGCAGCTATTACCGAGGAGCAGCCGGTGCACTACTCGTCTACGATATTACCAGGTAGAACCAAATCCGAACTGTTATGCCACTTTTGTTGCCTTTTGTAACGCATAATGAGCGTCCATAAATGATTTGTTCTTCATATTGTGGCTACTCTGATAGTGTGCCTTCATTAAATAACAAAATGATCAGAAACTGCCAGGAAAACACTGCAGTTAGAGGAGCGCGCCTACACGTTCACACCATTTCAGCTCTTGAAATTGGATCTGGCTGAACTTGGATTAAAATTTACTGACCCGCAAAGATAGATGGTAAATAGTATTTCACTTTACTCAGTGTTTACTGATCTTTTTTTTTTCTTTTGTGTGAGCTATTCAGTGACCATACCATCCATGAATTGCACAGTTTGATGACATTGTACTGGGGCCGATGTGATATGAATACCACAACCCATTCACAGGCCTGTATTTCATAAAGCGTGGGGTTCCATAGAGGGACTGGGAAATCAAGATAAAGCAAAGGCAGTAATGCAGAGAGACAGAAATGTAATACAGTTTGTGTTTGTAGGAATGTATGGGCTTTTGTGGCGCGGAGAGTGGCAGGAGCTGTTATTTAGTGGCATCATCGGGAAGGCTGCAGCGGTTGGGGAAGCACGAGTTCATCACGGAAATTGTCACCTGTGGGGAAAAAACAGGAACAGAGAAAGCTGCAGGGGGGGAGGAGATGGAAAACACCAGATCGAGTAGTAGACGTAGATTTGTATCACATTAAACAACTGAAAAGATTAACGGGAAGATATATAAAATTTGGATGAGAAATGACATCATCCTGTAGCTGTTTGTGAATACAGCTGTTAAACATTATGCTGCTGACCCACACCCTTCTGCTCACCTCATGGGCCTCATGCTACCATGGACACCAGAGGGCTGTTGCCATGGTGACATGGCTTCATTCCCCCCCAAAAAATACGTACAGTAATAAAAGCATATTTGACAATTATTTTAAAACAATATGATTTCATTAACTGAATGGAGAACAACAGAATTGTAAGTAGCCCTTTACTGACCTGCTAAAGTCTGCACATATGGACTAGAACCTGCCCTATAAATCTAGTCTGTAACACTAGTAATCTTGTCAAAGTGTCTATTGTTACAGTATGTTTCACACAAATCAGTTAGCCCATCATTTCAGCTTTTTATTCAGTACATCCCAGCAAACTATGTCATTTATGTTGGCTTGCACTTTGAAAAACTTCCATTACTTAAACCCTTTTTAGGATTTATCTGCTTCTAACTTACAATGTGAAATGTTAAAATATAACATTTGCATTGCTAACTTGTTTTCACTTACTTTGAAATGCAACATATGCTAGCCATATTAGCATAACATCAGTTTGTAATGTTATTTGGTTCTGTTTTATATTTATATTTATTTATTTTGCATCAAATCTCCTTGGCAAGTACCCAATAGCAACACCAGTAAAGCTCTTGATATACTCACCAGCCTGTGTGGACAGACGCAGTATACTGTTTACTGCTGCATAGATGGATGGACATGTTCATGATGCACTCTGTACTCTGAGCTGGTTAATCTGGTCAGTGTTACGAGGCAGGTGCAGAGATGATTTACGTCAACAATAAACTGCCCCATATTTATATTGTAGCCATTGTCGCCATATGTCTTGTGCTGTCTTACAGCCGGGAGACGTATAATGCCCTGACCAACTGGCTGACAGATGCACGAACACTGGCAAGTCCCAACATTGTGATTATCCTGTGTGGCAACAAGAAGGACCTGGACGCAGACAGAGAGGTGACCTTCCTAGAGGCGTCACGCTTCGCTCAGGAGAACGGTAACCGATTTGTAAAACCTCCTCTGACATCACGTCTCCGTCTCCTCTCATTCATCTTCCTTTTTGCTTTGTCAGAACGGACGCCCGCTTATCTTATCTTTTTTTTTTTCCCCTCTGGCTTGTCATATTCATTGTTTCCCTCATCACTGGCTGTATTAAATTTTGCCTTTGCAGAGCTGATGTTCCTGGAGACCAGTGCTCTGACTGGGGAGAATGTCGAAGAGGGTTTTCTCAAGTGTGCTCGCACCATTCTCAACAAGATAGATTCAGGTACACGTCTTCATTTGTTTGTTAAATAGGTGTGTCTGCGTTGTGAGCATATGCAAATGTTTGCATGTTTTCTGAGCTTGTATGCAGTTGCCTTTTAGGGTGTGTGGCAGGGTGTTGTTTACTGTGTCTATTATTTCATATCATCCAGCGGCTGCCTCAAGAAATCCAATAATGAACCTTATGTCTTAAATACAAGTCTGACAGGTCTGGAAAAATATATTGAACTATGAAGATAACATTTTTATGAAGCTACTTTAAACTTAATCTCACATTAAAATGTATATTGGAGCAAATGTGTGTTTATTGTGTTTTAACACAAATGCACAAACAACACAGAAACATTAGCCACTGAAGCGCATTGTTTCGTCAGAATTTACTGAACCAGCTGGCATGTCAGGATGTGTGTGTGCACTAATGCATGTTTCCGCTCACCAAAAAATATTATCTCCACAAGTAAAAAGTCAATTATACATTTAGCAAAGAAAGAAATCCTGTTTTGCAGTTCCATTTGTTGAAATGTGCAGAAATGCAATTGCAAAGAACTGTTCTTTTTTCTTGTATTATCTTTTTAGCTCACAGTGCAATTGTGTCTTTTTTTTGGTTTGTTTTTTTTCCTCTAAGGTGAGTTGGATCCAGAGAGGATGGGTTCAGGTATCCAATATGGAGACGCTTCGTTGAGGCAGCTGCGACAGCCACGAAGCAACACCACACAGAACAAACAGCAGTGTAATTGCTAGGGAACGGGCCCCGCCCTCATGTCAGCCCACAGGCCCACACAGACCACACGTCCCCTACAGGTCAGTGTCTCTTTTCTTTTCTTTTTTTTTTTTTTTCAATCTTTATATAGAAGTACTTGACACGTTTCCTGGTTGATGGTCACCCACTGTTCTACCTTCTGTCCTCACATCTCAGCTCCAGGTGTTTTGGGGTGTGTCGGACCCTCCTCTGCAGTCTCACACACCTTGGATCACCTGGATTTAACGGTCACAGAGATCACTGCAACCCCTGACCTCTGACCTCTGGTAAGAGTTTCTCCTTCTTGTCTGAGGAGGTCACTTTGCCCCTGCATCTGGACCAGGGAAACCCCTCAGTGTGAACTCTGTAGGATAATAAAGAAGAGGAATGGTTTCTCGGATACTTATCAGACAAGGACGTGTCACGGGTTGTGTGTGTGTGTGTGTGTGTGGGCTGCCCTGCTGTTTTATCCTTGTGCTTTTCGTTCTGATTTTTAGTCACACGCTCCTACATGCTTTGCACACCATTGTTTGTAAATTATTATTTTTTTCGAACCTTTTGACATTTATGCATCATTCAACCTGCCCAGGTATGGTTTCACCTTTTTTTTTTTTTTTTTTTTTTTTTTTTTTTTTTTGGACATTGACATAGGTATCATATTTTCATTATTTGACTTCTTATTTGCACTCAACAGAACTCCTCTTAAATTAGCCTGTCCCTGACGGTGACAAACTAATATACATCTCCTCTTGTGAGTAAAACTGAGTCAACATGAGTGTCACATTTTGATTACGTGTCTGTATAAGTATACTTTGACCCAGATGCAATTCAGATCTCTGTGAAGGTTTCTGCACTTGTTATTCATTAACTTTTATTCGATCTGATTGCAATTGAAGCAGCTCATTTGTGGAATTTGGTGTATTTGAGATCTTTAAAAGTCATTTTTGGTTTGTATTGAAATGCATCATGTAGAGTATTGGCCTTAGTAATATACTCAATATTGTGATTTTTTGTTTTTGTTTTGTTTCCATTATTCAGTCACTGTGTCTCTTATTTGTCAGTGCTGTCTTTAATGGGTCAGGTTGAAAGCACAAAAAAAAGACCTTCTGTTGATTTTACTGCCTAAAGTCCTGAAGTCTGTAGATTTACATTGTCAGATTCAGACCACGTGTAAGTCGCTGCGCGTAAAACTAAGAAAGGTTCATCTTCTCTTTGCAAAACTACCGATGTCTTTGACTCCTCCTGCTGGGCTTTTTCACCGTTTAATCTTGACCTCTCTTAAATTCACGCTGCTCTACATGCACATACTCTACAAGGGACATCACAGGAAACCACAGCTGGTTTTGCCTCAGTGCCATGTTTGGAAGTTTCAACCCGCCCACCCGGTTCCCTTATAAAGGCTCGACACTGTTTTAAAGGTTGCTTGATAAAAGTGAACATTCTGTTTTTCACTTTGCGTTTGCGCCGGTTGTTGCCGAGCGCCGACACAGCCCTCAGTCCCAGCAGATTGAGTCACCGGGTTTGCCGAGCTGACCCAGATGTTTTCTCCTTAGAACAGCCCCTGTGTTGCTATAGAGCGAAACGGGGAATTTCCACTGAAGCACGGTTTCCTCTATGTTACCCTGAGAGCGGGGTTCGTAGTGCTGCTGGAAGAGCATGATGTTAATAACTTAAAAACATCCCAAAGTCCCGCCTGACTGAGTTAAAGGCACTGCTTCTGTCTTAACCACCCGAGGCAGGTTGCACTGACCTGGCCGAGGGGAGATCAAAACAAACTGCCTGGAAACGTATTTCTCCTCAAGTGTTAGCATATGTTCACGTACGCAAACCATAAGCTCCAGTGAGCCAGCACACTTAAGGAGGAAGGATGGTGGATTGTGCAAACATGGAGTAAATATATGATATCAAGAGACAGATGGTCAAACAAAATTCATAAAATATTGGCATTGTGTGATAGTTTGTCTCCTTCTGCAAGTGCACTTTTACTTTTGAAATTTCATTTTTGTTTTGTTTATATGCTGTAAGTATAGAATTGTACATTTTATTTTACTTGAACTGAATACTGTAATAAAGATTTTAATTGTAGATGTCATTATTTCTTACTAAATAACAACTGAGATGTTAATTAGATTTCATAATTGTTACCACTAAAGACTGATGTGAGGTCACAACTCCTGCTATGTGAGAGTTGATTTGTTGATGGTTCACTGCAGACGTGGATGTAATGATGAAAGGATGTTGACTTCCTGAGCTGCAGGAGGCTGTCAACAGCCGAATCATTCGTATTCACAAGTTGTCGCAGACACAGTAAAGCGTTTTTCCTCTAAATGGTTGAACACTGTTGAATTTACTTCGAATACATCTGTATTTATGATCATGTACAGCTCATAACAAACAGTCATTCTAAGTCATTTAAGCTTTATTTTATGATGGCGTTTATAACTGGATTAAATCATAGAATGAACACAATCCAACTCAGTTGTTGCTTAGTAACAAATGTTATATAATCAACCTAAATACTACTGTACATCTGAAGTTATGCTGTAAATAAGATTTGTCTATTGTCAGTTGAGGGTGAGTGTTGCTCATTGATTGTAATGAATATGCAATTCCCAGTAAACTGCTTGTTTTTTCAGTTATCTTTGACTTGTCTCTAGTTTTTAGTCCATTTCCTTCCTGTTCAACTTGCCCATCACTTCCTGATTATTTAATCTCAGTGCTACACCTTTACTCTGTGCACCTTGGCCATGAGTTACTGCACATAAAACTGATAACTAGCTGAATCAAAGGGCCTTGAAATTTAACAACAGAATCTATGTGTGTGTGTGATTCATCTTCCCTCTACAGTAAAGTCATTTTTCTCAAAGGCACTCCAAGTGAGGTTAGAATATCAAAAGACTCGTATGATGAAGAGTAAATGCCCTCTGTGTCAAATTGTCTGGAGATTTATGTTCATGGGTCGATAGAGCAACGGCTAGAGTGGTTTAATGCAGCTGAAGTGGATATATTGATGGATTTATCGATCCTACACAGGCTGTCAGGATGACCTCATAACCAAAGTTAATGTTGAACTGATTCTCACCACTAGATGGCATTAATACATCAAAAAGAAAATTCTGAACTTTTGTAAAACCTTTGTAATCCAAGGCAGAAACATGTGACATTTGTGTAGCACTTCATCTGTTTATTTTGTTATTTACATATAATTGGACATATTGACGTGAGTATTTGGATAGGGGACAGTAACACGCACACATCGTTCAACAACAAACTCACGGGTGGATGAAGGAAGGGAAGCAGTACATATTCCACTATTGTCTAATCATAAAAAAAAAAAAATACAAAAGTTCAACAACGGTAACATTTGGAACCACCTTTGACACCTTGATAGATATGGTTGAAATTAAGTGTGGCAAGTAATAACATTGTCCAGCATAAGAAAATGAATACAATATTTTGTTAAATGCTTATGAGGCCTGTGAGGGGGAATTAAAAGCCAAATTACTTTATGCAAAAGTAACTGTATGCACCATTAAACATCCTGCTCAAACCTTACACTGAGCAAGAACCACTCTTTCTGGAATGAATGTATTAATTTCACAAAAAACAAATGTAAGAGACACATATATATACACACCATTCAAAGCAAAGTCACAGTACTGCTTTAAGTAAAATATATTTTTTATCTTCCACTGAAAACACTCCAGTTCTGTTGTATTTTTACAATCTGGGTGTGTTTAAGTGTTCTAAATGTAACTAACAAGCACAATTTAATGCAGCATTGCATCAAGTGATGGTTTGAGATGCGTGTTGAATGACTAGAATAGATAAATCAACAGCACAGGGTTCTCAGCTAATACAGCCTTCAAAGTTTATCTTGATCAACCACGAGGAGGTGTGACAGTGCACAGGTTGCCATAACACACTATCAAAATAGCTCTCGATCCAAGTACACTCCACTCAATCATGGACTCTCAACGATGGGTCAATTACTCTAAAGGGCTTTCAAGTTGTAGTTTGCTTGCACTGAGAACATGATGAGGTGCACATCACATTACTAGCAAGGTCTTTCTTTATGTAGTTTTTATCCAGGTTAAGAGGCTGCTGTCTCTACATAGATCATAATAGGCTTTTCCTACTTAGTGGATGGTGCTTGTTAGTTACAGTAGTGCTTTTAAATGAATGTTGAGGCAAGAAAGGGGGAGGAGAAGAGGAGGGACGGGGAGAGCAGTGCCACACTGGTGGATCTACATCAGTGTTTTCACACTGCACAGCAATGAATGAAAAGACAAACTACTTAATATATATGAAATATGGAATTTCTGCAGCCTCTGGCTTTGGGACAAAAGAACAGAATATCAAGTTAAATGTAGTTTAGGCAGTATTTGAAATGTCAAAAGGTCACATTTGTCACATATTGAAATGAACAGCCTTCATACTGGTTAACCTCATTTAGCAGTACAACAGATAGAGAATACTGCAACATGACAATCAGACTAGTTGAACTCTACATTACATATCCATATGTAAACAATTCTATGTATGCATGTCTAGTTAAAAACATCCTACTCCTGTCTAAGCTCTGAAGAGGCAGATCAATCATAAAGGGGTTCCTTCCAGAATATTGTGATCGAGTGGTGAGGTTGGTTTGGGTGCCAGGGCAGCAGGTAACTGGACAGGTAGGAAGGATGGCTGTTCTTTACTCAAGAGACTGGAGCATGAGGAGCTGCTTCAGGACCTTGGTCTGGCTTGTCTCCCTGATCTCTCCTGCTAGAAACATCTCATCCACCACTGTGTATACCTTCAAGCATAGAGACAAAGGCTGCTTTAGACAACAGACAGAAGCCAGCATAAGGAATAAGCTCAATTAGAAAACTAATTCCACAAACCCAGGGCTCAACAATGAGGATTGCCTGATTACCCAGGGAAAATTAAAATGCCAAGCTGGGCTAATAAATCTAGTAAACCGCCTGCCCAGTTGGAAAAGTGGTAGAAAAGTATGCACACATAATGTATTCTGGAGATGATGATGAAATATCAAAGGAGTGAATGGTTTCACTTCCTTCTCATCTGTACTGAGAGTTGTACGTGATGACTAAACATGAAAATTAGAGCTGCGGTGGTTTATAATTGTTTGGCATCATTTAGCAGAAAGTCTCGATTTAAAGAAAATTTTAAAGCAAGTAGAATTTCACCCTCACTCACTGAACTTGGTTTTCTGTACAAATCTACACTGCGATGGGAGGTTTTGAATGGGTGGGTGTTTTCAGACAAAGGCATAGTTAAAACCAGTACATGACTGATGACTGACAGCTGTAATCTATGGTCCTGATCAGATTTAGTCAAATCAAGGTTAAGAGAAGAGACCCTGAGTATGTACTTTAAAATGTCGGTGTTTTTTTTTTTTTTCTCCCCTGGTTTCAGCTCCTCTAACTGTTACAATTTTGTTATTTGATATCCTGCAAACCACTTGAAATGTAGTTAAAAGTGAGAGCAATTTGACCATTTCTTCTTCTGTGCATATGAAAAAGTTGGATTTCGTGAAAACCTGCTTTCAAGCCGTCATCTACACACTGTGGTCATCATTATGTAGTGCATCATGTATGTTATATCCCAAAAATAAAAACAACAACTGAGTAATATGGTGAAAAAATCTAGATTAAAAATAATTAATTATACCACATTGTATAAAAATAAAAGGGCATCTACAAATGTTGATTTCTTTTCCGTTTCTTTCACTCTGATTGTAACACGTTAAACTGTGCAGTGGGTGATGCTATGTTAAGTCAAGCGGGATGGTAGACGTTCACACACCTTTGATAATTAACGAGCCCACCAGCAGCAGTGACAGAGAACAACTTCAGAAGTGTTAGTTGCTTATCTTGTTTTTTTACTACACACTGACATGCATCCCACTCCTCCGGAGGGATTTATGACTTCTGTAGTTGTGAATGACGTATCAGTTACCATGGTGTTATAATTAACATTCCTGTCATCTGCTTTCTCTTGTTTCGCCTGACAAATGTGTTTGCACAACAATTTATGTATGGAAAGTAATTATCTCCTGGTGTTTTTACCTTGTAAAAGTTGAAAACGAGGTCCAGTTCACACACATTGTGAAAATACTCATTCAGCACCTTGGAGAAAAGAGAGAGCAGTATTTTAATTTAATCTGAAAACAGATAACACATTAGATATAGTGTGGTAGTAAGCTGTGATGTGATGCATTACAGCAGAAAGACACCGACATCGTGGTGTATTGTACAGCAGATTCCACTTAACAACCATGTAATTGGCTGATTTCCACTACAAGGACATCCATATAAAACATGGCGGTTTAATATGAATGTGATTCTCCTCATCTTGTTTCCACAAGGGATAATTTTTGAGAAGTGATATAGTGTCATTTACAGTGTCAGAATTACTGACCTCTAATTAAGTTAATAATTAAACAAGCATCACCAAGTTCTGCCATGGGCTGCTATGTGCTTCATCTTGGGTTTATTTAATCCTTAAGTTTAAACTGTTTTGCATTTGTGTAAAGTTAAAAAATATCACACTCACTCTGTACTTCTACTGCCTTTCAAATTACTGTTTGTCTTGAATGTGTGAACACCTCAAGCTTCATAAGCACAGATTAAGACTGGGCTGTGTATTACTGTGCACTTGTGCATTCCTTTTAAGTCAAACATTATATGAAATGACCTTCAGTTCTGAGGGCTGCGGATACAAAAACAGACTAATGTTTGTCTTAGCAAGAAAACAAACAGTACAATGTACTTCAAGCTCACAGCTCAAGTTGGAACTCCCTGATGCAATTAAAAAAATAATAGGTTTAGAAAACAAACTGGTCTGCAATTTAGCAAAAATATGTCTTGTTTTATACAAGACATATTTAAACTACCTCCCAATAACAATCAAATTACTGTTTAATAGAAGTAACACTCCATTTACTACATGTTTCAAAACTTAACTCTATTAAAACTCTAATTTCTGAGGTAACTCCAAAATAACAGCAGATGGTCAGTGATGTCAGATGTACGCGTCTCCACGGTGAATTTCTAATGTTCAATATCTCCATTACTGAGTATTTTCAGTTGTACTGTGACAGGCTGCAGCACAGGAAAGACATGAGGTTTTCACACCTACTTTAAGCCGCACTCGCACACGAGCAAAAGGATCCAGGGCTTCTCCATCAAGCCGCTTCTTTTTATTATTCACAAAACCATTTCTGTTACTTTACAGGTTTACAGCTCAGTGCAACACAGGAATTCCTTCCATGTCTCTGGCTTGGATTTGTCCATTAATCTACATTTAATATATTCATGTTTAACTTGAGTCACTTTATTCAACATAACGTGTAAAACATTACTTGGTTAGAAATGTTTAATCCAAAAAAATGAATTATAAAACCATGTCCCCTGAGTAGGTTCCTTTTTGAGAAATGTCATCTATAAACTGAAAAAAATAATTTATAATCAAATACTATAGACTCCTTGTATACTGTCACAAACAAGTGGACAGGACTAACTTTTAATAACAATTTTCATAATCTAGCATCTACTAACTGTACACAAGCAATCAGAATCAGATTAAATGACTGACCTCCTATTAAGCAACATATCAAATAGTTTTTATATACTTTTTTGCAGTAATAGTACTTTAAAGGCCAGATGGAAACTCTAAATACAGGAAACTGTGCCGAACCAGGCCAAAGTTGCCACATTATTAGAAAGTTGTAAACTCTTTATCTGAACAAAATGTATCTAAGTCATAAAAGAATTTGTTCATCTCAAATAAACAATTAACAAAAACATCAAGTAAATGGTTTACAGTATAACATCTGTGTAGTCAGTTGCTTTATTGCTGAAAGCTTAATCTAGAAACCTAGCATTGTCTAAACTTACTTACAGTGAACAATGCATTTATTGTGTTTTGAGTTATTTCAGTAGACATTCACTCTAAATCGATTACAAATTTATCTATGTATTTCCCTTATGAAAATGACTAGTCTGCTACTGAAGGAAAAACAAAGCCTCTAAAACACATAAAACACTTGTAGGGACAGAAAACTTCAAAACCATGATTACCTCAAAATATCATCTGACACAATGCATAGTCAATGTTAAAGAAGTGGAAAACAGTAGACAGGGGGAAATTCTACAGGAAATCATTAACAGACATTCCTGAAAACAATCAGACCATGAGAACAAAATCATCATAGTTCATTTACAGAGTAAGTCTATGTATCATGTGTTGCATGTGTAATTTACCTCTACAAAGTTGTGGATTCCCTCGAGGTATGCCAAGTTATTATCAGTCACATCCACACAAATACAGAAGTATAGACCAGCATAGCGCCGGTAAATGATCTTGAAGTTTCTGAACTGTGGGAACAACACAAATAAAGCCTCTTAACAACTTTTTCTTATATTATGGCAACAGTATTAGCTTTACAAGGGCTTAATCCACCCAGCTTTCAGCTAAAACACACCAGCTTACTTCTAAAAATCTTGGGACAAATCTCATATGAAATCTCATAATGATGGGCTTTTTTCCTTTGATGGTTAACTTTCCCAGACTGCAATCAATTAGTTTTTTCAATAGGAAATTCAAAATTGACAAATGGTTCTTTTTAGGAACCAGTGAATAATGTTTGTTTTATTGAAGTTACATGAGTCATTTAATTACTTCTCCCACAGAAGTGATGATAGAGCCTCTAATGACAGTGTGGTGGTTATATTGCAGTCCTTGATTGGTTTTATTAAAAGTCTTGAAAAGGAGCATGCCACATGAAGCGAACACACATGCTAAGTTTTTCAGACCCATACCTCCACAAAGTTAGTGTGCTTAGCATCCCTGACAGTGACCACAGCATGGACTTCCTCAATCAACTTCTGTTTTTCATCATCATCAAACTGCATATACCACTTGGCCAGTCGTGTTTTTCCGGCTCTGTTCTGGATCAGGATGAAACGGATCTGCATAACAGAAGAGACAAGAACATCAACGGGGCATCTCTGTGGATTTAACTGTGGACTTAATGCTACTTCTTGGGTCTGACAGTTACGATTCATAATGAAGTACTCTAAATTCCTTACAAACACGGATCTGTTAGGAACAAATAACACACATCTATAGACACACAAAATCCTCATTCATATATTTAACTTATTACTGACTATAGTTGTTCAGACACAGATATCGATGTCTTTAGCTAACATGTCAATAGCATTAAACAAACCACACCCTTGCCAACAACCTGACCGCGCAATATTATGAACACTTAATATAAAGACACAAACGACTTATGTGGCGTTATAGGTACTTATTTTCTGCGGTAAAACTGTGTAACTACACATTTGTGGCCTACATTAACCTGCTATGGATCTTAGCTAACTAGCTAGCTAATATCCACTACTGAATGAAGAGGTTATCTGGCTAACTGTTAAACGCTTGCGGTTATGTGCTGTTACGAGAAGAAAACATAGCAGTCTTAATTCGTGACATATTTACCATTTCGTCTCCTTAATGTGGACCTTAAAGACTCCGGAAGTACTACGTTTATGAACAACTATGCTACAATTTTACACAAAAACATTGATACTTTTTAACCGCTCGTCCGCTGTCGTCTCCGAGCTAACAGGAAGTGCAAGGCTACGACCGAGTGTGTTGCTTGATGGGTTATGTAGTTTTTATTGTATGTGTTTACAATGCACCAAAGGTAAGATGGCACTACAATAACCAGAATTCTTCAAGGGCGTCCCTTAAGCAATCGTACTTTGGATCACATGAGAAGGAAAGCCATGGCACTTTACATCCACGAAAAAACTACAACAGTTATGCATTTGCAGATTTTTTTTAAAAAAAATTTCACATATGGCGACTAAAATGATTTTTCATATATTTATGATTTTTCATAAAATATTTGACTCAGAAGAGAAGTTAATATGACGAACATAAATGATGAACATCAATAACAGCCTTTTAGACTACACGAAAGGGTTCATTATGCTTAAGTTCACTTGACTCATATTCTCGAGGTCTATTCTTATAAGATTTAATTACAACACAATAACTGCAAAAGTTGGGGAAAGTGTTTATGCTGATAATTGAAGAGTAGGCTTGTATTTCAGTTGTTAATGTGTGTGCCACATTTAAGCAAAAATAAACTATTACAGTCCATATACATCAGAGTATGAAAAAGTATATATATTTCTGCTCTCTTGAGGGTAAATCATTCTGGCTGCTTTCTGCAGATCCAGGCTTCAGAGTTTGTTTACCGGTGTGGTTGGGCAGCCAGTTCACCACAAACACTGCCCAGACAGCTTGGACAGCTTTCCTAAGAGTGTTCTGGGTGTTTAGGGAGTCAGAGGGGGATGGGGGAGCTGTGATTGTCAGGGATTGCACAACTGAGAGGAGGAATGTGCCTGCCCTTGGGACTCAAAAATATTTCAGCTGCAAATATAGAGAGGGTAGAGGTGGGATAGGGAAAAATAAAATCAAAGGGGAAACTAACCAGTTAGTGTTTCGCCCTAACCCTGCTACTGTGTTTTGATACTGGCAAGTGTGATATGGAGAAAGAACAAGAACTGAAAAGGACAGAAAGACTTATTTCATACTGTAATGATAAAGTGGAT
Organism: Apogon talboti; assembly: GCA_037367365.1. Classification (NCBI taxonomy): domain Eukaryota; kingdom Metazoa; phylum Chordata; class Actinopteri; order Kurtiformes; family Apogonidae; genus Apogon; species Apogon talboti. The sequence continues at coordinate 21,158,874 of JAPQRQ010000006.1, read as the reverse complement.
AAACACTATATCATAAAAGACGTGGCCCATTATGAAAAATGGGATGTAAAACAGAGACTGATTATTCAGTACAAACTTTGACCCTTTCTAATCTTGGTCTGTGTGATTGAGGTCATGCAAATATTGCTGAGAATACAATGACTAATGTGATTGGACAGACGCTTGTGGACTTACTCAAACAGAGGGCACTGCACCTTGAACCCTGCTTGACTTTGTATTTAATGGAGTGTAATTTTTCAACTTGTCAAATGCACATAGCAGACTTTATACTTTTAGTTTTATAAATCACGTAGGAATAATCTCCATAAACGATTATTTCTTATGTTTCAGTTTTGTTAATCCATCTTCTAGGAGACTGATTGTTTCATAAGAACTTTTGTCTAGATGGAGTCTAAAAAATGCTGTTTGAATAAGGGCCATAGAGTTTTTGGAAAGGAGTGTTTCACTTTTAGAATTTCTTTAGTGTCAAATTTCTTTTCAGAATCAATAGTTTTGAGGTCATGGGCCGTGTGAAGTATTTGTTTTCATATCACACAAAGTTTAGATCACTAGATTTCAAGTGTATGTTTAAGTTCAAGCAAGGAGTGCCAGGGAGAGAGAGAAAGGAGAATTCTTGGAGAAAAGTCAAAATGAAAGACACTTAACATCTGTTTGAGTTGTTAGTACATGACGCAAACTTTTCAAGTGTACAGAGATGCCTCATCGTTCTAAAAATGCAGAAAATCTTTTGAAAATTGTTGTGAATATTTCTTTTTATTTCCCTTATAATATTTCCTTTTTTCTCATGTTGTATATCAATCGAAGCAAAAGTTAATCCATTTAATACTTCACTCATCCAGGATCTGAAACCATCGAACAACTACCCAGCAACTGTTTTACTAAGCTGTTGACTCAGTGCACAACACATGTTTGAGAGTTACCTTTGAAATGATTGATTTTCTGAAGAAAGATATTACACGTTTTCAGTGTGTCTGGCTCAGTGAGGGTTTTTGTTAGGGCTCCTGCACAACAAATCATGTAGCCATTGAGCATTAAAACCTGCTAGCTATAGAGGATGACTAATATTTGCATTTGGACAAGGAAATGGAGATCAGTTGTGAAAAGAAATGGGGTGTAAGACATGGGGCCAGGAGGGCAAACGGACCAAAATAAAGTCAATTACTTATAATCATGATGACCTGAGCACATTCCTTTATTTCCTAATGCCTGGAAATGGTGTTGCAATACAACAGACTAGAACATAGGAGCATAATCTGATGATGTGTAGCACATAAAAAGGCAAGTAAACAGCTAATTCAAACAAACACTAATAAACAAAACTGTTAAAAACTAAACTGATAAAATGAGTTGGCAGTAGATTATTGCTGCTGAACCAGTATTTCAGAGTTATAAATGTTACGGCTGGAGGCAAAGTTTATAGTTTACAAGATGTATAAAATGACTAAAATGAAAACTTAAACCTGATTCAGGAATTTGCTTTGTTGGTGCTTGTATTGTGTTTTTTAAATGTCTGTTTTAAATGTAAATAAAACATTCATTATTATTCTTATTTATTTATTTAT
>JAPQRQ010000006.1:21130343-21141646 GCA_037367365.1 Apogon talboti | reverse complement strand
TGTGATTAAAGGCCACATACTGCGTAGTCATTGTAATAAGGAAGTACATTGTATTTTAGTTTTTGGGGGTATATGGAATGCGTTATGGAAATTTCACAGTTTTTTGTTTTTTTTATTTCACTTTATTATTTTTTATAATGTTTACATGGTGAGATGGATAACAGAACAACAGAAGTTTGAAAGTGCTTTCTAGATAAAAAAGGAAGTTAATGTTTACCTTATTTCTTTCATTAACTAATTTTTAAAAAGCGGCAATGTGGGGGAATATAGAAAATGTAGCATGTCATACATTAATCATGTATTTACATCATTGGTGGCTGAGTTGTTATCAAATCATGGGCCCAGCGGAGATTCACACCTCTAGTTAAGTCTGGATTCAACCAATAAAGAGCCATAAAGCTCCTTCGCTACTGTTCCTTTTGATGTGTACAAGTGTGTCAATAGGCCACATACATAATAGACCGCTTTTAGATATTGAATGAATTTGAATTTCCCAGAAAAATGGCTGAATCGAAAAATCGAGACCAGTGTGCCTCTTGTAATATTTTAATTGTGCATGTATTTCTTCAGCATATAGATTAAGTAAAGAGGGTTTTTGAATCAAGTTTTGTCTTCAACTCATCTAGCCAATCGATTAATATTGTAAATTCTCTATAACATTGAAAAAAACATTGATTTGATGTTTTGCAGCCTCAACCACTTAGATTTTAGGGATTTAATAGGAGATTATAAGATCTAGGTGCACACATACAGTATTAAGCCGTGACTATAAACATGCATAAGGTGGAGCATTTAACTTTTTAATGGCAGTGTTCTAGTTAGTGCAGCTGGAAGTTTCTGAACACCAGGTCTTAAGACACAATATTAACATTTCCCACCTTTAATTCCATAGTCAGAAATCTTACTTGTTCTACAGATCATGTGTGGTTTTAGAGTGGAACCTGGACTATTCATAAGGAGCAGGCTGGAGGTTCTAATCCTGGCTGATGTGCGACCAATGATTAGAATGACTGGTGTTTAGGAGGACTGGTGTTTGGTGAGCCCCACCCTTCTTTATCGACACTCTCTCCCTGCAGTCTGGAAAGGAAGCATCTGCCTGCCCCTCTGCCTCCCTACTGCTCAGCACACATGCTCTCTCTCCTTCCCTCTCCACAGCCGACGCTGCTATCGCCAAGGCTGCTAGCTATCCAGCTCGCGCCGATGTCAGAGCCTCTAATCTTTCTAGCATAAAGGCCATGCAAAGGGAATTTATGTTAGCCTGCCACAGCAAGAAAAGGAGAAGCGGAGAATCGTTTGAGCAGGTTGACAGATAAGGCTCTTGTGCTTTCTGTGTGGTGCTTTTTAAGCCATGTTAAGCTGCTTAATTAGACATAATCTACAGACCCCAGACTGAGGCGGAACTAATGAAGTTAAAAGACTCAAATCCCATCCTACCATCACACTCTCCTCTACTCCACACCATCACTGCTCACGCCTCTCCGTTTCATCACCACACTCCCCTCTCTGCTGCCTACCATCACACTCCGCTCATCACGGCTCACTCTGGCCTCTCTTCCTCCTTAGCATCCCTCTCTGACACCCATTACTGTCTTCATCTCACCCAGACATGCTGTCCTGTACACATTACAACCTTCAACTCTCTGTCAGGAACATCCAGCACTGTGATCATTAACTAATGTTTTCTACAGCTCTGACAAGAAAATTTGCTCTATGATGCATTAGAGCAGTGATTATTCCATGCTCAGACTGATGCAATTATACACCAGTATGTATTAGAAACCTGTGCATATGACATTAACCAACTAAAATTCAGCAAAACAAACTGAAATCTACCGAGTTTTCTCTCTCCGGCTTAAATTAAGGTGCTGGTAATGATTCCAGGAACATGTTTTCTGAGCCCCAACAAAAATTAATAATTCACAATTTAACTTATTTGGAATTCCTACTTTATATTCAGCACCCTGTATGCTGATTTGTTTCTCATTAAGAAACGCTGGTTCTGCTTTTCTGTACCTGTGCAGCCAGGTTTTCTCGTGGCAAACAAAACTTGGAATGAGAGAAAGGAGGGTTGACAGTTTATTTTAACCGCAGCTTGAGAAATAAGGGATGTATGAGCATTATAAAATGATATCCCTACATATTATAAGATGATGACCTCTAGGAAAAAAACCCCACTTGATTATGTTGTGAATTCAAAAATGTGTAAGGCAGTTTAAAGAAATTCACTGCCGCAAAATTTCATTTCAGTCCAAGCAAGGCATCCATAGAAAAGTAACCCTGCAAATCTGAACTTGCATTTCTGTGACAAGTTCTTCATGAGGATGGCACATAGAAAAAAATGTGTAATGAAGGCTTTCCGAGGTGAAGCATTAATGGTCCCTGTGATCAAATTCAAAAGGTTGAATCCAGACTGAAAACCTGGGGGAAGAAGAAGAGTGTTATAACAAGTTTCTTGGCAGAGTCTGGTCTCTTTCTGCACATTTTTATCTCTGCGGCTGTTCTGCTAGCAAACTCTGTCTGCTCTTGTTCTTAAGCCTACCCTCACTCTCGTCTAGTAAGAGAAAAGATTTGTTTCTCATGTTAGTAACACAACTCCCTTTCCTAATCCCACCATGAGGCAAATCTGTGCCCCGGCTAGGTCTATGAATATTTATCTGTAAGTGAATGAGCGACTCCAACTTTTTTTTTTTTTTTTCCCCCCTAGCTTACAGAACACTTTTTTTTCCTACACTAGTTCTTCATGTACCCCCTGTAATTTCTTTGGCATGTTTACATATCCATCTTATCTCCACATCTTGCAGGACCAGCTTCTTTGTCGTGTTTTGAGTTGTCCCTGAAGCTGAACAGCCGTTATTTTGCTCACTGGAGGTATGGTTGGCACGCTAACCGTGAACGCTCATCCTCCATTCAAGAGGAAATTGCAGCTGACCATTGTTGGGTTTCATCATCATCTTCAGTGCTCTGCCTTAGTGCTGATGGCCTGTCAGTGAATTTTCCTCAGCCCATTATCTCTTTGCCTCTCCTTCATGGCCTCCTTCATGCCCTCCTCTTCTTAACCTGTACTGGTTATGGCCTTTTACAGTGTCAGGCTCATTCTCTCCACCTTGTCATGCATTTGCTGGCATACATTTACATTCATTTAGTTGAGGCAAAGGCAAATAACCTTTGTAATCAAACTTATCCTGATCTCACATGAGCCCTGTCTAATGCTGTCTCACTTCCCTGTAACAACCCTGTCGCCTCCTGCGCCATGCATGGGTCCCAGTGCTACCTGGTATCATGCTGCCGTTGAGTGGATCAGAAGGCTGCTGCATTCTGGTCTTGCTTGATTAGCCAGTGTGTGATGCTGTAGGCAGCTTTGTTTTGTTGCTGAATGGGCTGTTCCACTGAGAGCACAGGAGATGACAAGGAGCAGGGGAGGAAGGAGGCGGGGGGCGAAGGGGAGAAGGGTGGAGTGGAAAAGGAACGCAGGAGAATGCTGAAAAAAAGATTAAAGGAAAGAGGGGAAGCATATGAAAGGAGAGGTGGGGAGTAGATAAATGAGACAGGAGAAAAGGCTGGAGCAGAAGGGGAAGGCAGAAATGAGGAAGGGAGAAGACGGCGATGCAGGGGAAAAAAAGAAATGACCTCTCCTTCTGTGGAGAGGCAAGATAACTGCGAGTGTTTAGAAATGCTGAGGTGGACAGAAGCCATATCTTCCACCACCACAGCACCTGCTAGTCTGCCTGCCCCCTCCCATTCATTGACCGACTTTCTATTGTGGGTATTTGTGCACTTATGTGCGTCGTCCCGTCTGTGTGTATCTATGCATATACATACAGTAGTTAGTGAAGCATTTTTGTTTCAACTCATAAGATAACGGCTCAAAACGTGTTAATGACAAATCCGTGAACCCCTGCACTGCACCACTTTCATACATGCCTGATGGGATTTAATAGCTTTTCTTGTAAAGCATGCAGAAGTTTCTCTCTTTGTGTCCCTCTATATTATATCCATATCATCCTTAGATGAAACTTTAGGCCTCATAGATTGAAATAATTGTAATAGTTGTATACATATAGGTGAGTGACAAAGGAAAACGCAACACAAAGGATAGTTGAACACCATTCTTAGTTATAACTCCCTCATATGGAGCTTTTTAACTATTGTGCCGGACAGCTCTTTCTAAAATGTCAAACTATTTTCATACTCTCCAAACCATTCATTGACTTCTCATGCCTCCGGAATGGGTGTATTGTCATCCTTGGAGGGGACCGTTCCCATCAAAATAGAAATGTTTCATCGTGGGATTAAGGTGATCACTCATAACAGCTTTGTATTGATTTACAGTGACCATTCCCTCCCTAAGTGCACTCATACCATGCCAAATAAATTCCCCTCACAGCGTAAGAAAGTAATCAGATCCCCTCACTGCAGGGCTCAAGCATGCAGGCCTGTACTGTTTCCTGGTACACACCACACATACACTCACCCACTGGTCAAGAAGATGGTGAATAATGATTCTCTGACTATCTCTTCCCTCCACATTTCTGTGGACTAGCGCTGGTGACTTTTGCACCACTGAACTCTCAAATGTGCATCCGTCTTTTTAATGAGAGGTTTATGCACGGCAAATAAATAATATCCCTCTGTATTTAATTGTTGATAAACTGTTCTTGTCACATCCTGCTCTGACATTCTCAGTCACCTGAAGAAACATTGCCCTTCTGTTCCCTAATACACAAGCACCACAGTCATTAAATGTGATATCAGCCACAGTTCCTGGACCTTTTTACTAAAATGTCTTTCTTGTAGATCGAAATGAAGTCATTTTATTCACAGTTCTTATTGAAACACTATCCAGCTGAGTGGGTTTTTGTGACTCAAGCTCCTGCCATCTGTACCCCAACAATTAAAACCCTCTTTCAGAGTCTTTTAGATCCTCTTGCCATCTTGATCCAAAATCAGCATCAAGTCGGCCTGCTCAGTGGTTTTATAAATGTCACAGAGCATGATTAGATGTTAATCTCTCAATTGTACCATGCTGTGCACCTGTTTAGAAACATCTACGTTTGTAGTATGTCTTGATTCATATATTCAGGTTTTTTCTTTAAATTGTCACAAGTTTATTTGCTCAAAACCATTTTAAGCAAAACTGGTACTCTATTTTATCCTTTCTCCTAATCTACTTCATCCCATCCTCTCTGTGCCACCTGTCAGTTGACTAGACTATGTGTTTATCGATCCATAGATGGATGGACAATGACAAGACAGAGCCTAGAAAATTTTTATTTTTATTTTTTTATTTTTGTTCGGAAAGACAGATTTTTGTACCATGCAGGCCTTTTATCCTGAGATGCCTTTTGTCTGACAGTGTGAGTGTAATTCTGTATGCCTTTGCCAATGTGTATGTTTGGGTTTTGTGAAAGCAGACTGCATTGTAGATGGAATAAAGCCCACTGTGAGTGTTGACAGTATTGGCTTGTTAGCGCTGATGGGGTGGATGAACGCTGAGTACTGTGGGCTAGAATGGAATGGGAAGGCAGATCTGCAGTATTTTCTTGTACAGTGTGTCTCTGAATTGTACAAATCTCTTGTGATAGATTCAAGGTTGTACACCAAAATGAAAATATGACAATGCTAAGCCTCCTTGAGCTGCGTCTTTACCATCACCGAGTATTTTTCTCCTCACTTTCTCTTTTTCCTCTCTGTGATAACTGATTTCTTTTTTCAGCCTTTTCTTATTTTTTCCTTGTCCTAGAAACTCACTTGATTCTTTTCTCTTTACTCATCCCTTTTACAAATAGTCTGCTTAATAGGCGATTGGATGAGCACTCACATGCACAAAAACACAACCGCATACACACATCCATTCACATGCAAGCGTAGGACTGAAATAAAGAAGCCCCTTATCTTTCCTACCAGAGACACTTGGTTCATGTGCTCGCATGCAGATGAATAATATATGTGGATACAAGCGCGTACACACGCACACACAAAACACAAGTAACACTATTGGATTGGTGGCTATGCTGACATAGGCCGTTGTATGTTGTGTGTTTGTGTTCTCTGCAACACAAGTCTGTGTGTGCGCGCTGTGCAGACTGCTGTCACTGTGAAGGGATGGAGAGTCTCCAGGGGCATGTTGATGAATAGGAGTGTTGTCACTAGTCAGGTCCAGCTGCCTTTGTGCCGTCTTAATACTGCATGTTCTCCTATTATACCACAAGCATTACATGGTTGGTATGTCTGTAATTTGTAGAAAATGATTACATGTGGGGTTATTTTTTAATTAATGTGGCTTGTGCATAACAATTCTCATGTGAAAAGGTGCTAAAATGTTCCTGTGTGAAGACACTGTTGTAGGATGTTGATAAGCCACATGCAGAACACCTCATCTTTGTTTGAAACATTGTCACATACCAGTATGAAAGTGTGATCTCATGAGCCACACGCCATCCACGACAGCCTCCAGACACTTACGTGCTACATCAGATAAACTAGCTTTTCTCCTTTCATTCTAGTGAATAATTGTGTGAGCAGGTGTGTACGTTTAGCTTGCAGTCCTAAAGACGGTGTCACCTGTACCAACATGTGAATATGTCGGTGCATGAGCATTCGACTCAGAGAAAACGCTGTCAAAGCAGAAATCGAATAATTTGCCTACAGACACATTCATGATACCGTAAGCTGTGCACATAAATTTGCCTTCCAGTAGAGAGTTGTATGGCTTACAGAAAACTATGAGTTTTCTATAAGCCATCACTCAACTCATAGTTTTCTGTGGCCCCCCGATGTTCTATACAGTACATTGGTCTCCCAGGGACCAATATCACACGTCTAACACACCACGGTACACACTTAGACGTGGCGTAGAGGAGATAATTTATTCCTTTCACTGGGTTTTACTAAGATGAATCACAGTAAATTTGTATGTTCACTGAGTGTTGTGGTGGGTTGGAAGTTGATGTAGTGCATTCTGGGATTGCTGCAGCCCTGTTTTGACCAAACATTTATGGCAGGTGTGACTACTTGATAACTCTATGCACTGCACCTTTTTTTTTTTAACATGGTTTAGTTTTAAACATTCTTGTGATATTTTCACACTAAAAACAACAACTTCTTTGCAAAATATCTAAATTTAAACTCACTAACAATGTAGTGTGTAATGTCTGCTTATGTTTGAGCCCAGCTATTGCAGGTATTTACTTAGCCCTGGCTAACCTACAGTCATTTAACTGGGTCACGCAAAGGGTGGTTGTTCCAGAGTTTGCTTTGATTGGTTACAGTTTGTACAAAAATCACTCAAAAGTAGGACAGCACTGCCCTGGTTGTACACATTAGGTTTGACTCTGCCGTAAGGTGACATTAATCAGCTCAGGTGCATTATACCATTTATGACATTAAGACCATCTTTTGTAACACCACCAAGGCATATGCTATGGATGTTGCCTCTGTGTGAACAGCACTTTAGGAAGCCACCATATGTTTCAGTAGTTTAGTTTCTAGGAGAGTCAATGACTGTGCGTAAATGGTCAGGTTTATGGCGTGGAAGGTGATTTTCAAGGGGCAGTGGTGTTTGAAAAATACTGCAGAGGCGCTACATCTCATCCAGTTCAGCGAGACGGTGGATCAGTGTAGATTTGTACTCTATAGAATAAGCTGAACACTTGCCAGCTACATTCTGCAGCGCATCCAACTCCAGGCCTGCTGTGATGGTGATATAAATGAGCAGTGTATATTCTTAAAGGTTAGGAGTTTTTTGACACCAAGGATCCAGGGCCCCTACAGTAACAGTGTCTCAGCTGCCAAGAATCACTTCTTAAAGTTATATAAGGCAGACCAGTTCTTCTTAGTCTTCCTATTCAAAGTTGTCAGTGCTCAGCCTTGATAAACTGATTTAAATAAATCAGTTTAGTTTTAAGCCTGTATCTCCTTATTATTTTACAGTGCAGGTTTTACTTTTCAATCTTACAGAACAAACTACTGCAAGACATGAAGAAGTACAAAAACTGTCTGACTTTGCAGTATGCTGCTGCATTCCCTGACAATGCCAAATCTTAAACTTAGGAGTGTTCATGATGTCCTCTCAGGTTTCATGTCCTTCAACATCTTGATGATTCGGAATTTTACTATTCTGGTATCACTGGTGCAGGTGGAGAATAGTTTGATGCAAATAAAGCAGGGTCATTTGCATGTTGTACAACGAGTTTTTTCAGTAGTGGTGTCTGCCATACACATACACTGCAGCATTGTAGTTGAACGATAGTCATTTTATTACTTTGTAAACTTTGTGCTTGTTTTACTATGCAAACATTATACTTAAGCCAGGAGACTGGACTAACCCGGTACAGTAAGTCATTACAGTGTTTATTTTGAAAAGCATTTAGAGACACGGATGATAATAACAAAACGACAGCAAACCTTTATTGTTGGACACAGGCAGACCCACATTCTCACCTCCCTCTGCTTGTACTGGGATCTAAATGGGAATCTGACGGGAGGTAAACATGTCATTGTGTAGCGTAGCCCAGCAAACAGACAGCCTGACAGGCCAGTTAATGGGTAGATGAAGGGATAGAGTTTAATAGACAGTGGAGAAAGAATAGTAGATTTATTTAAACAGGGCAATATTTACCAGTCTGGACATTGTCAGATTGTGTTTAAATTGGCCCTGCTATTCCCAGCTGTGTCATTTGTCTTAAAGTTCATTGTATTTAATTCTGCTTATTCATTATCACACTCCCTTGATTGAGCCAAGAGTTTGATTTAGCTTCTATCAAAGGTTGTTTCTACTGAGGCAAGAGGCTCACTTGAAATCCTAAACATCAGAGTGGCTTGTGGGATGAGAGCCAGGAGCAGTTTGCTGCTACTGCCACAGCCACTGAAGGTTATTGGACACTTTGAACTAGTATGTGAGTACATAGCTTTAGATTAATATTATTTATGCATTTTAAAATTTGAGAAGTGCTTTGGCTGCTGACTGCATGGACCAAAGTACATACATTTTTCTCTCTGATAGTATTCCTGGTAACAGGTTTGTGAGTCACTCTCCCTTTTCTGTCACTTCCAAAGGCCTTGTAAAGCTTTCTGTTCCTCTTTCTCCATTCTAACCCAATGGCAGCAGGTCTCCAGAGTGCAATAGGAACAAGGCTTTTTTTTCTGCCTTAATTCATTTATTCTTTTCTTTCCTGCACCAGTCCCCCACCCCACCCCGCTAGATCTTTATCATGTTTAGATGTTTGGTTGTGTCCCCCCTGCTACGTAGGCTCCCTTTATGAATGAACCCTCTCAAGGTCATTTGGCCACTGTGCCTTTTCGAGACTTTGCAATCACAGCTCTCACATATTTCCTTTTTCTTTTTGTATATATATAAAAAAAAAAAACCTGAAACTCGTTGATGAGCTCACCCCCTTCCCCTTTCTCTCCGCTCAAATCCCCATGGAGACGAGAGAGAAAGAAAAAAGGCAAAGTGAGCCAGCTTATAGTGGCAAAAGATAGATGAAGACAAAACATAGAACCTTAAGTCCCTTGACGTATGTTGAGTGGACACAGGCAAAATAATCCCTTTTTACTTTCACTCCACAATCACAGTAATGACATTAGCCTGCACTCATCAATAGACAGACTTGCATCTTCATGGGGGACAGGTGGGATGTGTGAGTCTGTGTGTGTGAGCTCCCCTTCCTTTGTCTGAGATCAAGGATTAGAAAGGCTTAAAGATGGTATGCCTAGCAGGATGTTCACATTTGTGTGCCTTTGTGTATTATCTAAGATGATGTTAGCACTAAAACAGAATGATAATGCAGCTGAGACACTCAAGTGCAGAAGCTGCAGTAACACTGACTGAGAGCTGTGAATTGGAACTTTTGGTTTAATTTCTGCAAGTCATGACCATCCCTGCAATTGGTTTGGGGTAGCTCTGGAAACTGAAACTCACTTCCCAATTAGAGATGAATCCACAATGTCGGGTCCTGGGGGAAAATTCCAGTTCTGATTTTGGTTTGTAAATGTAATAACACTTAAATATAGCAAGCAAGGACTACATATCTGAAAGACTAACATTGTAACATCCTCATTCATCCACCGGATTGGCCAGAGTAAATGCACAAATGTTGTGCACTTTGGTGGAGAAAGCAAAGTATGCTGTGACTGAAGACTAAGATCCTTTTTATGTTTGCATGTTTTTATGGTTACACTGATGCCTGAGGTGTAATTTTTCACAATTTTTACAGATATCTTCAAACCAGGCACAAAAATAATCAGAAGATTTCTGAAATGGTTTGTCCGTTACATCCAAGCAAACAGGAAATAATATTGTAGTAACTGTATTAATATACTGGCACCCAAGTTGATGTGTGGACTGTCCATCTTCACCAAAGTTTGCACAGAGAATCTGAAGACCTTCCCTCAAAAGCAGTCACTTGATCACTTTCTACCATATTAAAGTGGCCTAAACCATATGTTGGCTTCTTTCTTAGTTCAACCCAATTTACCGTCAATTGACAAAACTTGATATCTTACATTCATGCTTTGTTATGTTTTAACATAACCACATCACGTTGTCATGAAGATATTATGCCAAATTGCTTGGTCCTATCATTGCTGCTTGCAGCTATGTTTTAAAATTGTATTTGTCCTTATTTGTAATGCGTATTTCTGACTTGTTTTGCAAATTACATTGTACTTTTACATTGGTCTTGTACCAGAATTAGCACCTGAGGCACTGAGAAGTAATGAACTGTTTCAACATGGCACATGTCTGAAATGAAAGGCATGTGATCAATATAAAGATTACAGCTCAGCAAGGTGTAACAGGAAGACTTTGTAAACAGAGAGATCCTTGTTTCATATTTTTATGGTCGTTTATGTATATGTTATGAGCTGTGACTTGTAAGAAACTATTTTTGGAAGATACCATCACTTTAACACATAATTAAAGCTATAATATTTCTGACTCCAGGTCTATGAACGACTTGTGTTTAATGTTTGTCTCTGTTTTAAGAGAAGAGGTATGGGTCCTGGAACAAAAAACAGCAGGAATGACTGCACAGTTTTTATTATCCTGAGGCAGGGATCCTTGTTTTGCCTTCTTCTGGCTTGTGCTGTCAGCTAGATTTTGGAAGCATATCAGCTAATGTAACTGGCCAGAAGGCTCATATGAGAACCCTGGGATATGAGGTAGTGTGGAGCAACGATGACAATCAGAGGGAAAAGAGGGTGGAGAGGGAAGGGAATGATGCAAAGGAGAGTTGCCATCATTGCTAAGTACAGGAATTTAATTGTGTGTGCGTGTGTGTGTGTGTGTGTGTGTGTGTGTGTGT
>JAPQRQ010000006.1:21110149-21129958 GCA_037367365.1 Apogon talboti | reverse complement strand
GAGAGTTGCCATCATTGCTAAGTACAGGAATTTAATTGTGTGTGCGTGTGTGTGTGTGTGTGTGTGTGTGTGTGTGTGTGTGTGTGTGTGTGTGTGCGCTCATAGCGTGGGAGGTAGGGGGTTAACACTTGGATTCATTCCAGGAGAACTGCTGTAAAATGTAGTCTGGTTGTTTCCTGTTTTAGCCAAGGGAATGGTCTAATACTCGCACTCTGTCTTTTTCTGGGCATTTTCTATCTCCACGCCTGGAGAGGGAACAGGGCAGGCAGGGCCAAGAAAGTTGTCTGGAGTAGAATAAATAATATAGTACACATGTAACTTTAAGAAATGAGGAGGAGGAAGAGGCCAATAGAGGTCAAGATCGATTATGTTTTTCTATACAGCTTCATCTGTGCTTGTGGTTTGCTATTATGTTTATCACATTATATCACTGTAGAGAAATGCAGACTTGAGGTTGAACTGTGTTATTTTCTAGTACACGTGACTTATGCGCCATAGTCTATCCAGGCTTAGCATATTGTTGTAACCACTGTGCTCTAGTTGCCACACAGACAAACTTTTCTGGGGAGGGGACATACTCTTCCTAACCAAGGAAAATACGATTGAGCAATAGAATATGGCATCATGGCATTTGTGCTGAGCAAACAGAAGGTATGTAACCTTTGTTTTTTTGTTGTTGTTTGTTTTTGTTTAGGCAGTCAAGTTATCATCCCATTAGCTTTTCACATCAACAAAGCTAAAATTCAATTAAATATTTAACTGCAAATTGAATAGATAATCATACTTTAATGCAGGAAAAAAAAACCAAAGACAATTACTGAACTGATGTCACCCTCATCCTTAAGTAAAAATGACATGGATGGAAATGCTTTGACTATGTATTGAACATCTGGGTCAAAGTAATAAATATTGGATGAACCAATTTTTATTTTTGATTGACTATTTTCTCTCAAAATCATTCCTGTTAAGAAGACTGATTTGCCGCAATCGGACTGAAATGTCATTTTGTCTGTCCCTAACTGCACTCCTGTGACTGCAAAATCAGCAACCATTTCCCTTTTTGATTGTACATGCAAAAGAACGCCCTGTACAGTGTTTATCTCAGCATGGTCAAAGCTGACCCACTGGAAGGCTGCATTCCCTCATCTGTGACATGGAAAGAACTGACTGGGCAGTGCGCACAACTAACTTAGCCTCAGCAGTCACAGCTCAGCCTTGGGCCCTGGTGCTGCTGCAGCTGCAGGCATCAGCTCTGAGCAGAGCAGTCTTGAGCTGTAATGGCGCTCCAGTGTCTGTCTGGAGACTGATTTAAAATGGATGACCAAGCGTAACCCCTGTAACCTCTGGACTAGCTTCCCCAGAGCCTGTCAGCTTTCTCCACTCAGCCTGCAGAAGGAGTTCAGGGATGACACTCCCACATGTGTGCACACATGGACTGCTGTATTAGTGCTAAAGAGTGATGGGTTTAAATGCACAATATACCAAAGCCTGTAGCTGCTTTAGACTGCAGTCGAAATGTGGCAGTTAAGGCTGACAGAGACACTTTCATTTCATTTATTCATGTCTGCACCTGAATTTGGCGCATCACAGCAAAGAGAAAGCACAGGCTATTTTGGTTAGAGGTGGAAATGGCTTATTTGTTTGACTTTCTGTTGCCTCTGCAGGAATTGTTCTTTGGTGGAGCTCACAGGAGGGCAGAAAGAGAGAGTGAAGCTCTTAGAAAAAATTTAAAGCGATAAAGGAAGAGGAGGAGGGATTGAAGTAACGTTGGGGGGGAAAAAGCCTCTGCAGCCATCTGCCTCTTTGCCAACAGTTGGTTACTGTGGCAACCAGTAAAAAGTCATTATCTTTAATTGACACTGTGGCAGGTTCAGGTGTTTTCAATTGTATCATTAGCTTTTTTTTTTTTTCTCTCTACAATGACTCACCCGTCTTTGGCAGCGGTAGCGGTCCTCCAGTTCATTCTGGGGCTCTTCAGTTTTTTCCCCCATGTCATCCTTTTCTTTTAGTGTACTGTGTACTTTTCTTTCGGCTGCCTCACAGGGTGATTTAGGGTGTGTGCGCATCTAAGGCACTTACCTTCCTCTGTAAGGTTATCCACTTCCTAGGAGATGCTGCATGATGCTACCGTGCATTGAGAATGTGAGAAGCATTGACACGTGGCACAATGACAGGTACAGAAAAAAACTGACAAGAGGACAATTTAAAGAGCAGAATGACAGGAAGATAAAAGTTGAATGGCAGCGGAGACAACTATAGGGAAGGTGGAGGACAAAGAAGTAGAGAAAGTGGTTGTCTATCCTTTTAAAGATGGGCTTGTTACTTTCATGTTGAGGCTTGTCAGGGCGGCAGCAGCAAGAAGTGCAGATGAGCGATCGTAAAGTAGCCCTGTCTGTGTACCATTAGCCAACCGCAAGTACTAAGCACTTACCAGAAGCTGCCTGTGTTAACCTCCTCACTCCTCTCCCAGTGTTGCACATTATGAGGCAAACTCTCCCTTTCTCCCTTCACTTTTCTGAAAACTCATAATATTTTTCTTTGCTTCATTTAAGATCTCACACCCTCCCCTGCCCTTTTACAGTATCTGCATCCAACAAACTCTTTCACCTATGGGTATTATTTGTCTCCTATTGTGAGACAGCCAAGTTGGGTGAATTTGCAGATAATTTCTGCCTCTCACAACTTTGTGGCACTCAAAATGAAAAATACAATTTTGCTCCAGTGTCTACAAACAATACAAGCTTTCAAAAACCATTTGTAGTTTTCAAATCCATTTTGTTATAATGAGCTGTTCGTCCTCACCATCACTAGCTCAGTCAATCAGTTTGAGGGTACAAAATATCTCTAAGTCAATGAAAAAATAATTACACAAACAAAGCCGGCTCTGTCTGCAACTGTTTGCATCTGGGTGTTTCTTGTAACTATTGGAAAGCCTGTCAAAACCAGTTGGCAGAGCAGTGTCCAGGGGTTCTTTTATTACTGCTGGCTGCTTTAATAGGCTTCCACAGAGCAGGGATAGGTTGAGTGGATTGACTTAAAATGAGAATGGAAGTGTCACCTATCGACTAGTTTGTCTTCTGTTGCTGCTGGCAGGGTGTGATGATGCTGCAAGGATACTGCTGCCTGGGCCGGCCCATTAGCACCTTGGCTCCACACATGAGTACATGACAAGAACAGACCACATACAGCGTGGCATTCACAGCCTGCAGTGATGTACCATAGCTGTTGGCGTTTTCACAGCTAGCACTTTATGTCCCTCTGAGCTCACACTTCTCAGCATTCTGTAGAAATTGGTTTATATTATCTTTCATTTCTCCCTCATCCCATCCTTGTTCCGTCATTTCTGTCATTTTTAGATTTAATTGGTCTCCAAATTCAGCGGTGCGTGAACATTTCTCTTGGTAGAGAAGAAATAGTTTTTAGTACGTTGTTTATTTAAGCTTTTGCTATTTAAGCAGAGAACAGGCAACTTGGAGGGCAAGTGTGAGATGTGAACGTGTGGTATCTATGGTAGAGCATATGGTGTAGGTGTAGGGTGGCTGTTTTTGTGTGTGAAGACCATCTGTCACCTAGTAACAGTTTGAGTGATCTCAGGTTGATGTAAGATCTCCCCGTAGGGTTCGTAACACCTGATTATATACAAAGCCTGCAGGTTACAAGTCCAGATGGGAAGACGTAAACAACATTATCCTTATATTTCAAGTGTTCATTAGAGGGCAGAACATTATGTTGCTAAGTCTGGAGACCTTGGTTTCTTGCCTTGTGGTTTTATTTGACTGTGCGGTAATGTGGCCATTTTTGACTGATGACTTTCAGCAGGTGGTTCTTACAACTCTCCTTGTAATATATTACAATTTAATGTTGTGACAAATACTTGATGGCTAATTGTACTTAATAATCATTTTGTTTATGTTGGCAGTCAGTTAATAGGTTTGATGTTACGATTTCATTAGTTTGAGCCACTTCTACCTTTGCAGTATCACTAGGGCTGGGCAATCTCCCAATCATAATTTAAGCTACTTTTCAGAAATATCATACAAATCATATCTTTAAAAATATTTATATATATTAGTGATTTAAAAACTTCCCTATTTAGTTATGTTAATTTAAATGTGCAATAACTCTATTTCAGAGAGTTTTGCAAGTTATGGCAAAGACCTTTTTGGGTTTCTAACATTACTGTTGCTATGGTCACTACACTGGTGAGTTAATTTCAGTCTGTTTACTTTGCAATACTGTAACTTGGAGAGTTCTGCAAATGTTGTTTTGCCACTATTGTGGATATAAAGAATTACCGTAAGGCCATCACCTTTAGTCTAATTTATACAAATGCTTTAAAGCTATGCTAGTGTGCAAATGATATTTATTCGCTGTAAAACTCAAATGGGGCAAAATAGGCCTCTGCAGTCTGGGTAATTAAAGGAAACACTGCAGCTTTATGTACAGAAAAATGTGTTTTACTTCATCTCGATATTTAAAGTCAAAATATTGTAATCATTTTGATCCAGAACGATGAAAAAATGTAGAGTTTCTTTTCAGATGATAACAAAAAGTGATCACACACAGCCTACGCCTCCAGAAACCAGAGGTAACAAGTGGAAAACTTACCTCTCACTGAAAGTTACTTTACCTCAAAGGATTATCCTATGATCTTTTGGAGGGATTGCCCAGCCATAGGTACCATTGAAGATGGATTTGAGCTCTGCAAGATTTTGTTTTAAAGTCAGAACTTGTATCACCCTTTCTTTTGTTGTCTCACAGCAAGCGATGAAAATAAAACGGTGAATTTAGACCATATGTATCTCAATGAAACCTTTCAATCATAGCCAAACGTGGAAGTTGTGTTAACATTCACATAATTGTTGCCATCTTATCTGCATGGAGACTTTGGTTTGGGGATTACAATATTCACAGCAGTAGATAAAGTGATACAAATTAAACTCCGGTGGCAGCAGAATCGCTCAGCGAATGTGCACAGCTTTCCCGTCTCATTCACCATCTGGAAATCACACCCCTTACATCTATTAGGCACCCACTCTGGCTAAGGATGAGTGCTCTGCTGAAAATGGGTTAATAAAGACAATTAAATTGAAGGTAATGTCAGCAGTTGATCTGTTGCTTGCAAATCATAGTATTTTATGCGGATTACATTTTTTTGCCATGATGTGGTATTATTATAAGTGAGTCAAAGATTTGATGTTGATTTACTGAAAATCTAAGATATGTAGATTGCTATTGACTTCCTTATGTTACTACCCAAAGATTACAGGTTAGAGGTTATTGAATGGATGAAGTGGAGAGAAGTTCAGTCTGGCAAATATTCAACGACTGGATGAGAACACGGCTACTTTTCTTGTTTATGGGCTGTTTTTATAGAGGAAATCTATTATTCACAGTCTGATTTTATTTGTAAACAGAGGATGTGCCAGAAGCAATTTTTCAGTTTGCTCTATTGCACCAAACCACATGTATGTGTATATTGAAGAAGACAAAATAAGACTGGTCCATAGGTGTGACAACACAGGATATTTATAGATGAAGGATGTCTACAATTTTGCAATGAGACAAACACACAAAATTGCTGTGGTAATTATCCCAGCAGTCAGAATTAGAGGCTCATTCAGGTGGAAGATTAGCAGCTGGGTTTGAGGACCCACCTCTCAATCTCCTTCTACTAAGAACAGAGCAAAAACACTGTCATATTTAACCACGTAATATATGTGATATATGTGTGTGTGTGGGCATTTAATACCCTCTTTTGTTGATTCTATTGAACATATTTGCGTACATTGTGGGATGTAGCTGTTTGTTTGTGCTGTTGCTTCGAGTTTGGCTGGGAGGACAGGACAGTTGTATTGGATGTCTAAATGTGTGTATACAGTTGTGCTGATGCTGACAAGCCTTCTAGCAAGGGAGCAGGGATCAGATGTATGCTAATAGCACCAGCAGACAGTCTGCTAGTCTGACAGGGGCTGGGCCGCGAGGTTAGGTAGTACTGCAGAAGAAGACAGAGCTGAGAGAGATAGAAGGAGCACGGCGGAGACGCTAAGACAGAGAGCGAGTGAAAGGGAAATACTGGGGGAAATAGACAAGGGCCAGGGGCACTGAATGAAATGAGGAGTGAGGCAGTTCATGCCTGGCAAAGGGATTTAAGAGGGAGGGAGCTTACAGGCCCACAGATGAGCCTTTGTGCCAAAGGAAAACACAGGCTTGTCTGTCTTTCTGACCTTGCATGTAAAGCAACAGTTGTTGTTTTTGTGTAGCCTGTTGAACAGGGAATGGGGCAAATTTTTCATTGTACAACAGTGTGCTCTGGAAGTACAGTTTTAACTAATTCACTAATGATTAATTTGGTTTTAACTGTTAAAATAATGAAAAAAAATTCTGACATTTTTGAAAACGCTGGTCTCGTCTGGCAGTTAGTGTCACCTTCAGCAGAAGCAGAAATAGATCACCTGCTAGTGTTTTTTTTCCAATCTGTTAGTCGAGCTGAACCAAATCTTTTCACTTTATCAATGACCAATCAACCAACACGATCAAATATCACTGCTAGAGATTTATTGATCACTTTGTCATTTAAAATTGAACAAATAACACTTAGTGACAAAGAGTACTTAACTGAAAATGCATGTGAAGGTTAGAAAGCTGGTGTTTGAAGTCACGTTACGTTGTGACTGAGAAACACTGTAGCCTCTCACTTTTCACTTGCTTGTCAGCTTGAAGAGACGTGACCTTATCATAGGAGAAGGCACTGCCCCGTGAGCTCTTGTGTATGAATGTGGCGTATATCAGTAAGACTGGATTTACGTGGTGGTGGTGTTCAAATTTATAGCTGTCACTGTCCATGTTTCTAGCACATTATATTTAGCTGTGCTATCAGCGGGGCCTTCTGGCATAGTTGAAGAGGTTAAACTACACTGACACACTCCGTTTCTGCCCTTCCTGCTCTCTCCCTTCACACTCCAAATAGGCTGTCCATTTTTTAAAGATCTTAAATACTTAAACGTTACCCTTTCCTCCAGCGGTACTCTTTGAACATCAGTCCTGAATTTCAGCTTCGACTGTGGCCTCTCCTTGTTTCTGTCTTATGCCTGATATCCTGCGTTGTTTAGTGTTTGTTCCTTAACAGTCTTTGTCCTTCTTATCCTTTTTTTTCTGCCTTTATCCTGCATCCTTCCTCCCTCTGTCCGTCTGTCTACCTCCCTCCTCAGGGGGTCTGTCAGTAACCCGCCCTCTATCTCCACTATGCCAGGCTGACTGAGGAAGTGGAAGTGAACTTATAGCCAAGAGCCTGGTGCACCAAGCTCCGGCAATACAGCAGCTGGTCTTTAAATTACTAAAGGCTATAATGCAGAGAAAATCTAGAAAATAGGAGATGAGTGCGGAATAAGTAATGTATGTTCCGAAATACTATTAAAAGACATGGAATTGCTAATCATTTGGTAGTAGATGCCTATATGTGTGTTTCTGTGTCAGTGTGTTTACTGCCTGGCAGTGTTCAAATGCAGGGTGATAGAGCAACCGAAGGGGGATTTGTCTAGTCTTTTTTCATGCGGTTATAACACCATGCCATCGGATCATGCTAATGCACTGACAGCACCGCTTGTGATCCTGCGAATGGAAAGATGCAAATAGCTGTAGCTAATCCAGAGACAGTTCATAATCCCAGTACCAACTGACCAGCTCTCCTGGATCAGCATCTGGGGATATGATGGCTTTTTGTGGATTCCATTTATGTGTGGATTCACCATTTTCTATGGTTCTAAAGATGAGATTTCTAACATTGTTTTGTATTGTGGATTGATTCATGCTGCGCTGTGCTTTTGTGGTTGGTCTTATTATAGAAATAATTTATTACTGCTGCTCATGTGGTTTGTTTGGGGTACTTTCTATGCCTGCCCACATGTGAAATGCATTAGCAGTGAAGTGATTGCAGTGTTTATGTTTTCTGTTGGTGCTTGTACACATCCAGTAAATGAACAGACTGAGGAAATTTGTATTTCCAGTTTGGCGAGTGATGGATGTGCTGTGTTTGTGGACAAGACAAACGACTTCTGTTTTTAGTGGCTACACTGCACTGCGTGTTGCTTCATTTAAATTGCAATGGAGGTGATGTGTAAAGGAGGATGTTTTTTTAGCCTTTAGTAATTATTTAACACAAGTATATCTGTGTGTGTGTGCATTGGTGGCCATACTTGTTATTGGGTAATGGTGCTGTATGCTTGCATTTGTTCCTAGACCTATCCTCATTAGCGTTCGGATTATATTTTTCATTCATTCTTAAGTTCTGTGCATCCCCCCTGGTCCATGTTTTATTGTTGTCCTTTCAAAGAGCACAAGCTGAGCAGGAAGTGGTATCACTGTAAGGGATGCATCCACCCACAGACCCCATTTCATTGCCCACAGCCCTAGTTCCTTACTAATGGATAACAAGTCTCCGCAGAGGGGAAGAATAATGTGGGAGAGTGATTCAGAGAAAACATAAGTTGGATTAAAAAAAAAAAAAAAAAACCTTGACGGATGAGGTGATGTGATAATGTCGTGGGTGAAAGCACAAGAGAAATAATAGGGAGAACGGAGCGGAAGTACAGGCTGTTTCACACTTACATCATCCAAAGTATTGGAAAAATATTTTCTGGACTGATGTAAAGGGTTGGCTGGCCAACTTTGTGTTTTAGAGAAGATGGGAAAGAATTTTTCCCGTTTGCCTCTCTGTCATCATCATCATCACCATCACCATCACATTACTTCATGACTATTTCATGACCCGGGTCTCCTGAGTGTATAGTACAGTTGCTTGGAAACGATGCAAGTGGTCTTCCTCTTTTATCCTGATTTAGCAGCATATTTCATTCATGTCTCTTCTAAGTTCTTAATTGTACTCTACAATGTTCAACTTTGGAGCATAAGAAGAGTTATACTTTGAGAATGTTATATTTTTATTTTGAGATGTTGACTAGTGTAAGTTCGGTTTAGCCTATATTTCACTTTGGTGCCTTTTTATATATTATGAGGAAGCTGTATTTTATAGATGAAAAAGAATGTATGACATAAAGTATGATCCTGGATTTGTTTTAGTCTTAAATATAGTTTGCAGTTATGATTCTAAAGTGAAGTTTAAAGTTAAGAATATTTTGTCATATCAGAACACACTTCACTGACAATTACTCAACTCAGACTCTAGGATATTTCCTCTGCCTTACGTCTCTTCTTAGCTCTGTAATAAAAGGAATGCAGCCCCCTGTGAAGGCTACATGGACCTTCCTCATGGGCAGTGAACACAGCTTCTTCCCTGTTGCCCTTTGTAACACGTGTTATCATGAACTTCACGCCCTACTGCCCCAGTATTAGCTTCGAGCTGCACTCCAATACCATACAGATGCATCCTATCTTCCATGGCTTTTCTTGTCCTTGATACAGTCAGTGACCTAGAAAGGGCTGCTTCAGTAAGGCAAGATTAACGGTGTTGTGTGTTTTTATCCATGTAAAACCAGAATATTGGGAAATGCTTGTTAGACACCACAAGGAGAAAAACAATGGTGAAATGGATATGCGGTATTTGGGCAGGTCGTGCTCGTAATGCTGTTTATGATTAAGCAGAGAGAGAGTGATGTGGCAGGTCAGACCCTGACCCTTAACTCATTCAGGCCTCACCACGCCCTGCCTCTCTTCCCTCAGGGGATTCCAATGTGCGGCTCACATGACCCAGGCCACTGACCTCTCTCCCTCTTATACTCATACCCATTCTTCTCCATACACCCGTCCTCGTCTATGTGCACTAACTTCCCACCCTCTGTCTCCTCCCCCCAGTGCCTTCTACTCCTTCCTGCATCTCTTCCACCTCCTTCAACTCACCCTCTCCTTTTCTGCCTACCCTCATGTTTCGGGGTCAGAGGCAGATGCAGTGCAGGCCCTAACCTATCTCTGCATCAGCCCTAAACAGCCCTGGGCCTCTAGGCAGTGGTATGTGGCTGGACATGTGTGCCAGATACCACTACTGACTGCCTGATTGCTTTACAACTGGGCTGCCGCAGTAGGGCTAGTTCTATACACATTATACTTCTGCAAAAAGAGGAAATGTGTTCCCAGAATGACTACATCTCTTCTGGATAGAATACTGTCATGCCAGGGGACAGGCTGTTGAAATAAACTGAATTGCGTAGTTGAATTGGCTTGTGTGTGTGTGTGTGTGTATATATATATATATATATATATATATATAGACTTTGTTTGTCAGTTTGACCTGGGAACAACAGTCAGCCTTATGAAGCATTTTATTTTCTTTCGTTATGGGCTGCCATGTTCCAAACAGGGCATTCTCAAATCTCTTAAGACTGCATTCTGAGCTGTCTGTTTGCCTCACAGTGACATATCATTCAGACAAGCCAGAAAATAAAGAAAATGGCAAAAGGTCTTTTTTTTGCCATTACTTTAAAGCTCACTATAAAAGAGGCACAGCTTTTTGTTCCATGTGGACCTAGCCTTAAAACGTTAAACCACAGCAACTGCATTGTTTGTTGTCGCAAAATATGTATGAACTTCTGACTCACATGCACACATATATAAGCATTGCTACAAAAATATAGGTTGGGCAAGGGAAGCAGATGACAGCAGTGTATTTGTGAGAGAGTTTAGCCTGGTTAGCCTCGAGGTCAACAGGGACTTTACCAGAGAGTACTTGACTTTATTTAAGCCAGGCGCACTCACAGCTGTATAAATGTGTATAAGTATTTGCTCATATAAGCTTATATAGGTTGTTTGTGCTAATGTGGGTCCAAAGAAGGACTTCAGTATTTATCTCTCAACCTAACACCCTCTGTCGGTCAATAGGCTGCTACTAGAAACATGTGTAGGGATGTTGACAGCACTTGCACAGAGATGTATGTATGCAGAATTTAAAAGGCAGCTATTATTAAACCTATTGTTTAGCTACTAGACTATATTAAGGGGCAGCGGGTCATGTTTTTAATGACTGACTGTGTTTGAGAGCTTGTAATGTGAAGAAGACAAGGTCAGGACACAAGTATACCTTTAACCTGCTGACTCCTGCTATCAATACCACACCTGCAGTTCTTCTCATCTGCCCAAGGCTGAAATGTTTTACTGACTTGTCAGAGACTAAACACAACATGGGGCCAAATAAAATATGAATGTGTGCACATATATGGAAAAGCAAATACACGTTTATACTCATGAAAGCAGCACACAGATTAAAGAAAATATAGGGCTGGCCATTTATTTACCATAATTCCTGGGTCTTATACATATTTGACTGTATTGACCAGCCAGTCTGCCTGAGCGTGGGCACACTCCTTATTATTACAGAGTAGGCTCTTCTCTCTTTCTCTCTGGGCAACTTGATACATTTTTCATTCATGTTTCCTCTACAAACATCAAAACATAAGACATTCTTTTTGATATTGATAGGGTTTTTTTGTGTTGTTTTGTTTTTTCTTGCCTTTTTCACCTGGTGAATCACTGTAGAAGTCATGCCTCTGTAATGTTCATTTACAGCTTGATTGAAATTTCTTTTGCCATAGCCCTCAGAATTACAGGCAATAACCTTTCTATATTAAAGTGCTAAAACATATGTAATATACTGTATGAAATGGTTGATAAATGGCAAGAGTAAAGTTGGATTTTATCTACAGTTCCACATTTGTGGATAGGGGACTTTGAAGTTAATTTTTTACACCCGTAGTTCCTCTGTCGCTCAACAAACTCTGTTCAGCAGCAGAGAGTGCTTTGTCTGCCTTTGTGCTTGCTGTCAAAGACCTATTCATGATTAATAGCGGTTTTAATGTCTGGTTTACTATATTAACTGCACAGTTTTGACATGATGGGGACAGTCCCATGCAGAAAATCTTATTGTGTGTTGGTTGTATTAAAGCTGTAAAAAATGTACAAACAGTGCTGTCAGTGAGGGCCATTCCAAATAGAACATCCCCCATTCAACACCCTTTCATTTATATATTTTTAGATCATGTCTGCTAATGGAATAAATTATACTGAGACTGGCTAATTATGTAGCCTCAGCGTAAATCCCCAAATTTAGGTGCTTTTTCATGACAGCACAGCACCAGTTTGTTGCATCAGCTGTAGATACATATGTTGAGACATTAGTGATGGTACATTAGCCAACTATGATCTATTTGCAGAGTGTTGTTTGGTGAGAAACATAGGAAAACATGTTTTTGATGGAGACAAGTCAGCCAACAGGCAATGCAGCCTTTTAAAATGCAGATGGCTTTCCCTAGTTGGCCAATTAGTAACTTTAGCTCTGGAACACTTATCTGCTTTCATCTTCCTGTGTATGTCTTTCATTTGGGTTGAAGGGAGCTCAGTGTGGCTGTTTCCACCAGTGTGTGGTGGTGTGTGTCTGTGTCTGTGTGCGCATACATGTGTCTGTTTTCTAATAGTGAAAAACCCACGTAACTTCATTCTGCTGCTGGCAGAGTCGACCAACCATACTGTTAGATGTCAGATAATAAGCCAAAACACATATTGAGTCTCAACAAAGATGGGGCTGAAATGTGGAAGGCACCGCAGTTAGCAATGCAGCCCTGGCAGTATAAAAATTAAATGAGTTAAATGGGTAAAAATTGCCTTTCACTGAGCTACAGCTGGGTTAAGTAATGTGTGCAGCATTCCAGCAGCTTTGCTACTGACCTCAATCTTTTCAGGAAATATTCAGTGGAGAAATAGGATCACAGATTAAGCATTATTAATAGCACATAGGCACACAATAGGAATTTAGCAGAGAGACACAATAGCTCTCAAATGATAATGGAGCCTGTCATTTAAATGCTTCTTGTCTGTTTTTTTTTTTATTATTATTAATTATTTCTTCCATTTCTGTCTCTCTAACATGCAGGGCCAGAATCCAGCCCAGTGAGCTCCTGTACATGGAAACCCGCCTTCCTTGGCAGGCTCCTCCTCTCCCTAGAGCTTGAGGCCAGCATGGCAGGATGAGCCTCTGCCAGCGATGATGATGACCAAAAAGCAAGATGTCCGGGCACCCACCTACAACCTGGTCGTGGTTGGGCTGTCCGGCACGGAGAAGGAGAAGGGCCAATGTGGTGTGGGCAAGTCCTGCCTGTGTAACCGATTTGTCCGGCCAAGTGCAGACGACTTCCATCTAGACCACACATCGGTTCTCAGTACCAGTGACTTTGGAGGCCGGGTGGTGAACAATGATCACTTCCTGTTCTGGGGAGAGGCGGGCCGGGTGATGGAGGAGGGGCCAGAGTGCCGTATGAATGTGGTGGAGCAGACAGAGTTCATTGATGATCAGACATTCCAGCCACACCGAAGCACAGCACTGCAACCTTACATCAAACGGGCAGCATCTACCAAGTTGGCTTCAGCTGAGAAGTTGATGTATTTTTGCACAGATCAGTTGGGGCTGGAACAGGACTTTGAACAGAAACAAATGCCTGAAGGCAAGTTGATGGTGGATGGCTTCTTACTCTGTGTAGATGTTAGCAGGGGCATGAACCGTAGTTTTGAGGACCAGATGAAGTTTGTCACAAACCTCTACAACCAACTTGCCAAAACGAAGAAGCCTGTGGTCTTGGTTCTCACCAAATGTGATGAAGGAGTTGAGCGCTATATTAAAGACTCGCACACCTTTGCCCTAGCTAAGAAGAATCTGCAGGTTGTAGAAACATCAGCACGCTCTAATGTCAATGTTGATCTAGCTTTTCTAACACTGGTTCAGCTAATAGACAAGAGTAGGGGAAAGCCCAAAATTATCCCTTACTTTGAGGCACTGAAACAGCAGAGTCAACAGATTGCCTCAGCCAAAGACCGCTATGAGTGGTTGGTCAACCGAATTGTGAAGAACCACAATGAGACATGGTTCAGTGTCAGTTGCCGGATGCAGTCTGCCCCTGAATACAAGGAGTATGTTTTTCTTGAGGGAACACCTAAAGCCAAGAAGCTCTTCCAGCAGCATGTGCATAGACTTAAACAAGAGCACATAGAGAAGCGTAGGAAGGCTTATCTTAGCACTCTGCCACAGGCTCTGTCTATACTGTTGCCAGAGTTGGATGAGATTGACCACCTGAGCTGGTCAGGAGTCCAGAAAGTCTTGGAAACAAAGAGAGATTTCTCTCAGTGGTTTGTGGTGTTAGATGACACCCCTTGGGAGACAACATCACATATTGATAACATGGAAGATGATCGAATCCCCCAAGACCTCTTGGAGACCCCTTCAGCTGAAGCTATCTATGAGACCCACCTAGTGCAGCTACGGAATGAGCGCAAACGGGCTGAGATGAGATGGGAGTTCAAGGAAAAGCTAAGTGTCTCTCCATTCATTACACCAGGGAAACCCTGGGAGGAAGCCCGAAGCTTCATAATGAATGAAGACTTCTACAAGTGGCTGGATGAGGCTGAATATTTGGATATATACAACAAACACCAGAAGGAAATCATTGACAGGGCCAAAGAGGACTTTCAGGAACTACTTCTTGAGTACTCTGAGCTCTTTTATGAGCTGGAAGTAGATGCAAAGCCAAGTAAAGAGAAAATGGGAGCTATTCAGGAGGTGCTGGGTGAGGAACAAAGGTTTAAAGCTCTGCAGAAGCTGCAGGCAGAAAGGGATGCTCTAGTTTTGAAACATATCCACTTTGTATACCACCCAACAAAAGATACATGTCCCAACAACCCCCACTGTGTGGACAGTAAGATAGAGCAGATACTGGCCTCGAGATTCCCTACCCGCTACCCATCATCTGACAGTTCAAGACTGGAAGGAGGGAGGGCTGAACGGATAAATCTTGTCATTCTAGGGAAGGATGGGCTAGCCAGAGAAATGGCAAATGAAATAAGGGCATTGTGCACCAGTGATGACCGGTACGTGTTAGATGGCAAAATGTATGAGTTAGCTCTTCGTCCTATTGAGGGCAATGTACGCTTGCCAGTAAATTCATTCCACACGCCAACCTTTACACCCCATGGTTGCCTCTGTTTATACAACTCAAAGGAATCCCTCTCTTATGTGGTAGAAAGTATAGAGAAACTAAGGGAGTCCACCATAAGCAGAAGGGAAAGGGAAAACAGTTTGGCCCAGCTCCCTCTGTCCCTCCTTCTGGTTACCAAGCGAGGGGTGGGGTCCATAGGGGATATTGGAGGGGAGACAGCGCAGACTCTTATCCAACAAGGGCAGCAGGTGGCCGGCAAACTGCAGTGCGCCTATCTAGACCCTGCCTCCCCTGGTATGGGCTATGGACGCAATGTCAGTGAGAAGCAGATCAATCAGATGCTCAAAGGTCTTTTAGAGTCACGGCGAAGCATAGGGAGCAGCTCCCCTCCCTTACCCCCTTCCTCCTCAGCCTTCAGAGACTCTCAGTCCCAACCCAGTCTCGAAGCAGACCTGCGCATTGTCATGTGCCTGATGTGTGGAGACACATTTGACCTAGACCAGCTCCTTGCTCCTTTTCTGTTGCCCCAGCATTGTCGTCCTGCTTCCAGCCTCAGTAGTGGTACCTCTGTTCTGCTGGATCTCAGTGTTGGAGGTCAGAGGCAGAATATTGAGTTGTCCCTGCTTTCCTTCCATTCCTCATTCTCCCTCCGCAAGACCAGGCTGGTCCATGGCTACATTGCAGTTTATTCTGCTCGCCGCAAGGCTTCTATGGAGACATTATGTGCTTTCCTATGTGAGGTCCAAGATATCATCCCAGTCCAGTTGCTAGCAGTCGGGGAGAGCCAGATGGAGCTGTCAGACTCAGAGTCAGCTAAGGAGCAAGTGAATCAGGGTGAAGAACTGGCCCATGAAATAGAGGCCAGGTTCAACACAGTAATATGTGGACATGGTGGAGTAGTAGGGGGGCTTCATAAGATAGACCTTTTTCAGTCCTTCCTCAAAGAGGTGGTGGAGAAGCGCACAATTGTTGAAGCCACACACATGTATGACAACGTGGCTGAAGCATGTACCAATGAGAGTGTGAGCCCTCGCTGTGGCTCTCCCAGTCCAGTTAACATTCTTGTTGACTCAGAGGATGATATTGATCCATCACCCCCTTACCCTCCCCTGACAGAGGTTGGTAGTCTCAGCTCCCACCTGGGAAGCTTCAAGCTCCCAGATTTGGATTCAAGTGATACTTTCTCTGTCATTTCTGAGCTCAGCACCTTTGAGAGCAAGCTAAACAATAAGGTTCCACCACAAGTCAAGCCCAAGCCTGTTCGTAAGGTCAACCTTGGCCCCTACATGGATCAGCAGGGTGGCACCAACCGCCGCTCATTGCCTCAAGCGGTCACCTGGGCCCCAGGAAGTGACGGAGGCTATGACCCCTCAGATTATGCAGAGCCTATGGATGCTGTGAGCAAACCTCGGCCAACAGAGGAGGAGAATATTTACTCTGTGCCTCATGACAGCACACAGGGTAAGATTATCACCATCCGCAATGCCAACAAAGGTCATTCAAATGGAAGTGCTGGTGGTAATGGGTCAGACAGTGAGGCTGATAGCAGTTCTTTAGAGCGAAGGAGAAAGCTGTCAGCCATCGGGGTGAAACCTAAGCTGTATAGAGACCGATCCAAACGGCTTGGCAAGTTCAGCAGTTTCAGGACAAGCTTCTCAATAGGCAGTGATGATGAGATGGGGGGTCCACCCAAGGCTAGCCAGGATGAAGGAGGAGCCCAAAAGGACAACTCCATTGAGGAGAGTGAGGACCCCAAACGCAGAAATATCCTTAAGAGCCTGCGCAGAAATACAAAGGTATGTACTGGTTCATATTTTTCATTTAAATGTGCAAAGATGTCTTGGATATGTTAAGCGTTACATGCTAAATTTAAAATGTCATATTTGATAATTAAACATGTACAAACACAGCAGTTGCCAATTTTTTTCCCCAAATGTTAAATATTCCTTTTGGAACGTATCCATAGCCCTAGTACACCATCTAGTAACTTTAAAATATTGAAAGCGTTGTTAATTAAAGATTAAAACAACCTCTAAACTGATGAGCACCAGCTCATGATGTTGGTAGACAGATGACTTTCAACTTGTTTAATTAACTTTTACATATTCACAATTTTTGAGCTACTCTTCTGCTTCTACACTGCATTATATTTATGACTTTGTGGACGTGATGGATAAAATGCCCTAAATGGTGTATAATTAAGTTTTGGCTTAGATTGAAACTGTGTGTAAATTGTGTTTATCACTGCAGTCTACAAATAATAAATGAGTTTGGTACAATGTCTCTGCAGCTTAGTTCAGTGGAAATATGACTGAAAACATGCCTGCCATATTTTCCCTGACTGCTCTGTAGGAGCCCTCTAAACTAACCCGATCATCAGAGGAAAAAGAGAGAACTCCAGCCTGTAAACTTCTGTACCAGAAGGCAGAAACTCTTAATGAATAGGAACAGTGGCACAGTCTGCACAGCACCATTTGTGTCTGTTGGTATGTGTGTATGCCAGCAGGATTGCATTAGGTTTAACATTAAATGAGAAGCACTATATTTATGTATTAATATATAACATCTGCATCCATCTTTCAGTTCTTGGTAAAGGGATTAAAAATAATGTTATCCCCAACAAATAAGCTCAGAACATCCTTGCTCTTTAGGGTGAAGTAGTGCTAAAAAGCTAATGAAGAAGGCACAATTTGAACATTATTTAAAAACTAGCTCATGATAAATCACTGTTTACTTGACAGTTTGCATAACCTGATTGTGAAATTGCATTGTTTTTTGTTTTAGTTTGGCTCCTAAATGTTTGAAGACAGCTTGTTGCCAAAGGGCACAGTGCCTGAGCCATTAGTGAGATAGTGATAGACATCAGTGTCATTTCACCAAGCCGGTTTGATTTACTATAGTAGACACTACAAATATGTGCCAAGGCCAGTAGATTTCATTTATAGAATGTGTTCAAAAGATGCCAATCTTTCATGAAAGCTTCGCGTTCCTTGCTTCCTTACTTTTATTCTCTCATTTTTAGAGTGCTAGTGCTCTTTTATTGCTGATTCATAGTTTCTGTTACTCATATTCCTGTCACACTTTCTTTGTCTGTCTCTTTCCCTCCCTGCTGTGTTTTTCCTATCTCTGCCTTTTCTTTTCTCAGCTGCAAGCTCAGGCATCTCTCCATGCGACTTGCTCTGACTTTGTCTGTCTTTGGCTGTCTTGTTCATTTCTGAGGTGTCCCTCACACATGTTGCAGTGATACTTCTGACCTTACACTGTCAGCTTATCAGCTTGGTATGCTGTTCAGTTATACACATGGCCTGGTACAGAAGTGCAGGCTGAATAGGAACTACAGCTGTGTATGTTGTGCTTCTGTGTCTGTGATAATTACCACGGCTGTCAGTAGGGTGGAACAGGAGGGGATGATTAATGTTTTCACACACTCAGCTGTGATGTCCAAGTAGGTGAGGGCTGTCTTCTCATATAGCTCCTTACAACTCAAACAATGTTCTCTTTTCGCTGGGCTGAGGGGCCTAGCTTATAGAGTACACAAGTCATTTTCTTGGTCTGATTTGTAAACATTTGTTGTAGATTCAGTGTAAATGCAGGGCACTGAAGTTTTCTATTAGCCACACTGGAAACACTGCAATACCCCTGTGTCAGCAATAGTACACCATGGTGTTTCCCCTGACAGGCCATTGATACCATGCTGCTCCGACTTGTAGCTGACCTGATGCTCTGACCCCTAGTCCATGTAGGGGGGGCATGAAAAGAAAGATCAATGAAGTATCACATTGCACATGATGTACCAAGCACATGCTTAAAAACAAATAAAAAACCTGGCAGACTTTCAATCAAATCAGTGTTGTCATGCTACTCTAATTAGATACTGGTTGAGATTGCCGCCCTATAGCAGGTTTATATTTTGATTATCCTCATTTCAAACCGCTATAACATAATTGTGGTACTGGTCAGATTGCAACAATTGTTTTCTAAGCATCTGTCTCACAGAAGACTCCGTTTTCAATTTGCTGCAGTCTGAATTCCCCTCAGGGATAGCTGACATCTTATTGAGTTCTTTGGTCATCCTAGGAGGATGTATAGCAGCAGCAGTACCCAGGGTCAGCACAGACCACTTGTTCCTGTTAGTGTTTTGTCAGGGTTGACACAGAGTCTGCATTTGGGTTGTTTTTTGTTTGTTTTAGAGAGACGATTTTGGGCTGATGCTGTATAAACACTTTCCAGCTCTGAGCCTTCGGTTGCTGTCTAGCGCTCTAAAAGTCATGACGAGGAGGAACAAATAATTGAAACTAGACTCTGAGCCCATGTTAAAACCCCGTACACCTCAGGCAGTGACCAACTGTGTCTCTGTCCCGCCCTCCCTCAGCGAGAAGCCGGAAATGTTTCCTCTCTCCTGCAGATTTTTTTTTTTTTTTCAAACCTCCTCAGCCAGCAAGTGGAATGTTTTAAATTCCTCAGTCACCTAGTTCCAGTCTAGTGTCCCTGTGCAAGAAACAAGAGGGAGGGCGGCAATCAAGGAAAAGGAGAAAACACAACAAGGGAAAGAAAATAAAATGAACCCTGAGAGAAGCGAGAGTTCTGATAGAGCTCATAGTTTTTGTTTTTGTTTTTTTTTGTATTGTGGCTTTGTGTTTCAGCACCCTACAGTGTGCAGTGTATGTAAACTCTCACTATGGTGTCTGTATGTTATTATTAAGGATGTGTTTTGTTTGTCTTTTGTGGTAGAAGTCTGTTTTGTCTTCTCAGCGCTGGCAACATATCCTGTCTCAGTCAGCAACTAAAAGGAGTGGCCAGAAGGCTGAACTGCAGGGGGAGAAGACAGTGAGAGAAAAAAGCGTGTTGAGGGGAGGGGGGGGGGGGGGGGGGGTATGGAGAC
>JAPQRQ010000006.1:21086020-21110049 GCA_037367365.1 Apogon talboti | reverse complement strand
GGGGGTATGGAGACAGTCTGCTAAACTGAGATAGGCCACAGATATACAACACAGCCAGTGTGATATGACACAAATAAATTATGAATTGCTACTTGGAGCTAAAAACCAAGCTGTCAGTGAGTTATGACAGCACAGCTTTCTACTACCACAGAAGCGCCTGTTTTGTGCTGTCATGTCATTAATAATTTTGTGCACATGTGAACCAATATATAAACTATTCACATGTGTAAACACAGAGGAAGTAGTTTGGAGTGATAAGGATATATTTACCTTTAATTAACACAGTATAGAGGGAGAAATCTAATCTTAAAGTGTAGATCGATTGGCCAGATTCATTTCAGTTGAGCTGATTAATCGCCTGCAACGTGACCTTCTGGAAATTATCAGTATTGGCAGTAGTTGGCGCAGATAGTTGCCAATATTGGTTTTCTAAATTGGAAATATTGACTTTTTAAGGACTAATAGTAGGTCAAAAGATAAAAATCATCTCCATCTAGATTTTTGATGTTCACGTCCATGAGTATTGATGAATTGCCCTTTGTTTTGATGATCATTTGATTATTCCATACTTTGCCCTAGTTACCTGCTTAATAAAACATTGAAATTTAATGTCAGAGATGTATATTGTATATTCAGTTTCAACATGTTTGATGGGAGAGGCAAGGATGATCAGCTTTTTCCAAGGTCCATATTATTGTAATTACATTTTTTGATTCATTATGTTATGATATGTTGCAATATTGTGAGCAAGGCAATGTATTCTATTATGTTGTTGAACAACTGTAGAAAGAACACCCACCATATGCACAAAATATGAGGAAAAAAAGTTTATTCTATGCTAGAGTTAAACTCAAGTGGCCATACTTTTCTAGCTGTCAAAAGTTTAAGGACTGCAAAATAAACTGTCTGACAGAAATCTTTGCCTATAAACTGCTATATTTAACATCGCTACTGAAATTTTTTAGTATTTACCATCACTGTCCATGGTTGATCGATCATAGATTTACTGTCAGTTGAAGATGTATTAAATGTGCTCCTACAGGACTGAAAACCAGTATCAGCCACAGTCTAGGATTGTCCCTGTATCATGAAATGCTATATCATATACCCTGTATCAACAAAAACCCTAGTGCAGCGCAGCTGAGATGGTTTTAAGACAAACACCAATCATTTTCCTAAACATTCAGACAATAGGCAGTGGAAAAAAGGCCCAGGTGAGCGTTTGTTGATCAATTCAGCCTTAATTAGCGTTTCCCTGCTTGTTTCCTCCAGTACCGCTGTGAGTGAGCGTGAATATGTGCGGTATCGAAAATGTTTGAAGTGCAGTGAGGCCAGTATGTAGAGCAGAGGGCACGGCAGGCTCCTTCTCTCTAATGAGCACTACTCTACTTGGTTCCTGTGTCTGTCTGTCAGGCCTGCACTGTTAATACAGTCTTTGTGCCCAGCCAACCATGCATCCCTGCCTCACCACCCAGCCTACCAGGGCACAGCCTTAGGGGGCTGACAGACTTACTAGAGATCCAGGCCTCTGGGGCCTTCAAAACAGTCCCACTGAACACCATTAAAAAGCCTCACAATTACTGCCGGTGCCTCAGACATACGGAGAATGTTGCAGCAGTGTATTAGAGGTCTCTTAACTGAGTTGGAAAGTAATTAAACAATGAATAAGAGTTTGATTATCTGAGAGCTGCAGTGCAGTAGAGAGTGAGAGAAGAGGGAATGCAGAGAGCAAGGATGAAGAGATCAGAGCTCAAGACAGGAATGTATGATAAGTGAAAAATTTAGAGCTGTTAGGTAAAGTGGGTGTGTGCATGTGTTTGTTCACCACTTTGCTCTTGTAAGAAGATAATCCGAAAAACTAGATCCTTGTAAAACGAACTCGGAGATATTTCATTTGCTTTGACACTTTTTAAGAGCAGCGTGTCTGTTCTATATATCATCTGTTTATGTCTGCGATGGCATTGTTTGTCAGCCTAAAATAACAGAAATCCATAATAATATTTAAATGCCTTCTCTGGTTCCTCTCAAAAATCATTTCCTCGTTGTTGTTGTGTTTTTTTCAGAAACCACGACCCAAACCAAGACATTCCATTTCAAAACCCATCGAGAGCAACTACTTTGGCATGCCGCTGTCCACTGTGGTCAGCCCTGAGAGGCCAATCCCAATCTTCATTGAGAAGTGTATCCGTTTCATTGAAACAACAGGTAAGAATCTTTTTTTTACTTTGTACGGTGCCTTAATGGTTTTCACTCGGCTGCATTACAAGCAGCTGTTTGTAGTTATTTCAAGTATAAACTGTATCCAGGGACACATTCTCCCTCTGTATGCACTATACCTGCCACTCTTAATATATATTCCAAGTATTTTTCTTATTATCTTAATCCTCCCTCCTGGTGGGATTGTTGCCCACTACGGCCTTCATAAGGTATAATTCTGTCGTCCTTCTTAAATCACACGGTGCCTTTGTGTGTATGTGCACAAGCCCCCTCTCCTTTGTGTTTCCGTTATTCATTGTGCAGGTTTGATAAATGGTACCGCCTCACTGAGCTGTGTGACTGGTACTTGTCCACCTCCAGGGATGAAAAACTGAGTTGGTTTAAGTTTCCAAAAATGGACATTTTTCCAGTTTTGTAGAAGGGAGTATTAATTTAGTATTTAATCTACCTTCTGTGCAAGAGTTTGTCAAAGACATCATATGTGAACTTTCAAATTGGCTGATTCTATTTCTAGTCGTTACAATGTTAGTTTTTTTTTTTTTTGTTCTTCTTGTAGAGTGAGTCATCAAGTTAGTGTAATGAGAAAAGCCAAGTGGGATTTTAAGATATAAACAATTTCATGTATTTGTACCTATTTTCGCTTGTCCTCGTCTCTCTTCGAGGAGTCATGGGTGCACAAATCTTGTTGGTTGGCCTCTGTTAATCAGATGCCAGACCTCCTGCCAGGCTGTTCTGGTGTCCAGAAGCTCCAGGACTCCCAGCTTTCCTTTAATTTTATCACCAGCTGTGAGACTAAAGCTCAAGTCAGATTAGTTTATGATTAATGTGTGTGTTAATATGCAAATTGTATTATGTATCTTGGTAACGTCTTCTATAAATTAATATATTCCAGACTAAAATTGTCTTCTCATCACGTTCTTTAAAACATTGTGTTTGAGAGTTTGTAAAAACATGGCTGTTGCTCACTGACATGCCAGTGCATTCCACTGTAATCTCCTTCCTGATTAAAGACTCTGTATTTTGGATTATCGAAGCCTCACAAAGAAGATCCACCGCCTTCTTCTGTGTGGGAGTATATGGGCACAGATCTAGATAACAAGACATCACATTAGATTTCACCTCACCCTGTTCAGATGTTAACTGGAGCAGTTACAGCAGTTAGTTCTGGATGAAGGAGAAAAACAGGTTAAATATAAGTTTTAAGCGCTGTTCGCAGCACGGGGGTGACTCTGTAGCTTCTTTTAAAGGTATTTTCCACCTCTTACCCTCACTTACTCCCCGAGTATTTATCCAAATCCTGTTTCCTCTGCCTTCTCTGCTCCCATGTCCTTGTTTCTCTATTTCTTTCTCCTGAGCCACTCATCCTTCTCCCTCTGTCTCACTGAGTACCTTCACTTGTCAGGTTTGATTTCTTTCACCTTCTTAGCTTATATATCTACTTCTCCTCCTGTCCTATCGTCACCTCTCTCAAGTTTCTGGTTCTCGCTCCATTCCTGCCCCATGCTTTTGCTTCGTCCTTCAGTGTGTGTGTGTGTGTGTTTTTAGCCAGGTAATGTATTTTTGCCCCCTCTGTCCGATCAATATCACAAGGTAGGAAATTGGAAGAATGTTCAGGCTCATCTTCTTCCTCTGTACAGCTTGTTTCTGCACTATTTGTGTTTGTGTGCATGTGTGTGATGTAATAACAGTTTGCTGCAGAGATATTTTGTTTATATACTAACACATCTTGAGCAGAATGGTGCACCCTCTCATAGAACAACCAGGAATGTACTGTTAGTCAGACCTGAGTTATCTGTGGGTATAATGGCACTTGCAGGAAATAGTCATACACTTCTGTCTCTAAGTTTGTCCCTGTAGTTAGAGCTGATAATGAGTGACGCTCCACTGTCAACCCTGAACCTGCAACTTTGACCTACATCCTTCCCTTCTTCGTCCACCTCATACTAAAGTTTGCTAAACCTAACCAGCTTTTTTCAGCTGTATCTGTGTATACAGTATATATGGCACTGAAATCTTGCTTGCAATCTTATATTCATGTATTAGAATATTTACTTTCATTTGTTAATTTTCTTTACCATTGGGATTATAACATTGGTCCATGTTAGAAGTTAATTCGTCAGACAAAGTGCAACTGTAAACTTTTTATGTGTTATGAATGAACAGCCAAATGTCTTATTTCATAACGTGAGGTATATTTTGGCAGAGTTCAATAATGCACTGTACTGTTTTTATATTTTCTATTCTGTTCATTATATCTTTGTTGCTTCTCTTATTTTCGCATAGTAGCTCACTTCTTTTGTCCTTGAGAATAATAGGAGGGGATGTGGTATTTTGTGTTATTTTCATGCATTCTGAGCCTGTAGAAAAGCAGCTATATAAAATCAATCTATAGTGACTGCTGTTATCTCTCCTCAGCTCTAGCTTTCTCTCAGCACGGTAGCTGCAGTGTGTTGTGCTCATGGGTGCTGAGGTGATGAATGTGTGTGAGCGTGTGCGGGCATATCTACTGGCTGTAGGAGCCTCCATAGCGACGCAAAGGGCAGCACCCAGCGACTGCCTGTCTCCATGGTGAACTATGAAATCAGCCTCTGGCGGCTGAACCCACAGAGACACTTGGGCCTGGGCTGATGTGGTATCAGCTGGAGTTTTGTCAGACAGTAGAAAGCTGCAAGAGCACATTCACAAACTGCAGAGCATTTACTCCTCTATAAAAGTTTGTGTGACTGCAGTGTTTGGCTACTTACTATCACTGGAGGCTATGAGGTCACCAAGGATCAGTGTTTAAATCCCCTTTTGCATGTTTATGAGATACCAAAACCTGATGAATCTCATTGTCTACTCATCATCTGCATGAAACTACCTAAATATAATCTTTAATTATTGATAATAGCTTAAAATAAAGATTTACCAAAGTTAACATAAAGATTTCCACCAGAAGTAAAGGAAAATATGTAGAGGATGCAGATAAATCATTTGTTTGCTGCAGGAAGTGCTCGTATTTACACTGACCCCAGGAAGTGCTTTTGCTTTGTTTGACCCCAAAGGAAGAGGAAGTTTCTGTTTTAGAGAGCTCACCTTTTAAGTTAATACTGTCTTTACCTATTGGATTTTCTTCTGTTTCCACTGTTAGTGGCTTTACTTCCAATCTTTTCATTCTGCTTTGTTGTTTCAAGCACGTTTCCATCCCTCTATATATCCTACCTTATCTTAATCCTTTCATTTTTTTTTTTTTCATTGTCTCTTTCATCAGACTGACTCACACTTCTGCATGTCCTCACACTCCCCTACTATCTTTCCCATCCTTGGTTGCTTGTCCTATTTTGCCCCTATCTCTCACTCTCTCTCCCCACTACTACTACTACACTACTCCTTTCTCCTATCTCTCCTCCCATCCCCGTTTTCCTAGTGTCTGGCTAGAAAAGCTTTTGTGGATAATTGATTGGCAGAAGGAGGAGATCGATGCTGTATGCCTTCACTGAGAGCTCTCTCATTTCCTCCCTGCCTCTCTCTATCTCACCCTTTTTTTTCTGCCACTCCCTATCTGCCTCACTCCCTCTGGATTGCTCTTTGTCTCCTTGAATTGCCACCAAACTGTGAATATAGCAAGCGAAGGAGGTGAAACCTTATCTTAAATTGGAGACTATATTAATGAACCAAAATTCACTCACAGCAGCTATCAGCAAATGTCTTTCTAGTGTCCTGCCTCGGCTCAGTTGCTTGTTTTTTCATGAATACCGGCTCAAATACAGGCTAGAGTGTGGCCATAGTAGGCTGGTGCATTGCATTTTGTGAAGTGTACGACAACAGATGTGAATGAGCCAAGCCACTCTTAGTGTTATTTGCTGAATAGGAGCTAGTGTTGAGCGGTATACAAAGTGTTTGTGCAAATCTGGGAAGCAGTGAAGCTAATAAGAAAGTGTTTTCTGCTACTGAACTTAGCTTAACTTATGGTTCAAAAAGAACTTGCGCAGAAGAGGAAGTCTATAAAGAATATTAAGAACATCCTAATTAGTCTGATATTGTCTGTTCATCAAAAACAAAAAAAAAACAAAAACATTAGTGATTAAATATAAAAAGCCTCTTGGTGTTTATGAACAATAAATGTGTTACTATTTTCTTACCTTTAACTAAACTCCTGACTTCTATGGAGTTTCTATTTTATATGTATGTACTGCTTTAAATACAAAATGATGCATTCGGGTACACTTCGTAAATGTGACTGGCTGCTTCAGTTAAATCTAATCAGACTAAACCTTCTGCCAACCAAATAAAGAAAAATATGAAGTGTATAGTCAACTAAGAGCCAGGGGAAATAAAATGTGTAAAAAGTGGTTGGCTGATGCAGTGCTGAGTCTTTCATATTGTATTGTTGTGGTGGATAAATAGTTCTTGTAAAGCTCTTGTATACATCCTTTAATGTGTCCCGGTATTCTTTACTGCTGAGGTGTTTTTGTCAGATTTATTAGAAGTCAAAGTTGTCTAGCCTTGTGTTTTTGTTTCCCTCTGTTCCCTGATCATTTCTGTGTGTTCAATACTGCAGTGCCCCGATTTGTTTTCCTCAGATGTTAAATATATGTAAAAATAAAACATTAAGTAAATAGAATGTGAACCCAAATGTGCAAAATACTGCTTTATGTATATTTTCCAGCACAAATTCTTATATCGATGCAAATAAATGTTTAGCATCTCAATAAGGGCCACATATTGTGTCTTTTTTTGTTTTTTTTTTTTGTTTTGTTTTTCTTTAAAGCATAGAGAGGTAGAAGAGTAATGTGCATAGCAGCCACAGATCTTCAAGTCATTTGTAATAGTGTAGCACTAAGTTAGCCTCTGCTTGTCACAGTGTACCAGTGAGCTCTAAGCAGTCCTGCTTTATGGGTTTAATAAATAGTGTTAATAGAGTGTTTAGGGCAAAGGCGACATCAGGAAATGCTAATAGCAAACCTGCTGTAAATCAGCTCTTCGTTTGCAGCCTTATAGACTACAGAGAGATATATCAAAGAGCTCTTGGAGATTATGGACCAGGTTCTATAAAAGCGTGTTTCGTGATGCAAATTAAACTAATTAACTGAGCCAGTGACATTTGTGTTTTCTTTTTTCTTCTACCCGCCAGGCTTGAGCACAGAGGGCATCTACCGGGTCAGCGGGAACAAAGCAGAAATGGAGAGCATGCAGCGGCAATTTGACCAAGGTGTGTTACTTCTCACATACCCCACTCACACATAAATGAGAGCAGATGCACATTCTTGCTTCATCTTTACATTTATAAACTTAGTATGGAACAAAAGGCTGTGAAGGTGTGTATTTGTGTCAGCTTCTATCTATAACAAGCCTGGATCCCTTTAATTAACCAGGGTGCATTAATTCTACCAGGGGAATTGGCCTTCGCTTCGTTTTAGGTTGCAGAGCTGCCTCCTTTATCTTCTACCTGCCCTTGGGTGCCCGTGCATGTTCACACATCTGCATGTACAAGTGCTCTCGGCGTGTGAGACCGAGTGAGTGTCTATCTGGTATGGGCAGTTAATTACCTCCAGATTGGTTTGGTTAATGAAGCGTGGCGCTGGTGAGATAGATAGCTGAGCGAGATGGCCTGTGTATGCGTGTGTGTACGGTCGTATCCACGCCTGGTTGAGGTTAAATCTAACTCAAGTAATCAGACTTGAAGACCTGTGTTGAATCATTCTGAGCTTGAGGCACATGGGACAAGACAATTACAGGTGAAGCTCCAGTGCAGGTGTCTTCTAGCCATACTGAAGATGGCACTTGATCAGCTCCCTGAAGACTCAAATACCTCATTATAGCAGAAAGCAGCAACAGAAGCGCTGCACTTTCAAAATGGGAGCTCAGACTGTTCAACAACTCTCTAACCGCATGTGTGGGGTTTTTTTCTTTTTTTCTTGCCTCTCTCCTTTCTACACCGACTTCCCTTATAAATTAAAAAGTTATCAGAAAATGCCTTTTTTAATTAAGTCTGTTGCTCACACATACTTTTTCGGGGCTTGTTGTACTCTAGTGGTTTCAGCATCGGGCTCTTTGGGCTGTGTCTGCTCACATTCAGTAGTCTATGGTTCATTTTACATTTATGAAAGTATATTTAGCAAAATGCTCTGGAACTAAAGCCGAGCATCTCTAAAAGAAGCAGATGGTTGATAAAAGAAGGAATTGTAAGGTCACTGGTCAGCTTTGTATTAGTTATGTTGAAAATACAAAACATGACTAAAAGGCAGTTCCCTCATACATGGATTTGTGCATTTGTAGTGGCAGATTAATGTTTCATAGGTGTGTATTGAAAATATTGATGCATTTGAGGACTTGGATAGTTCTAATTGTCGCTATATAATGTATTTATGTAAAGGCATTATGTAGCATTGATGATACTGGTCTTAAATAAAATGAATAAAAGTAGAGAAACTGTACCAATTATGAGTCACCAGTAAAAAAAATTAAGTCAAAAATGCTGCTTGGCTGTAGTTTCCAAAATACAGTCTTGGCCCAAAATGTGAAATTCTGAAAATTAATGAGAGAATGGGTTTTACCCAAAAGGAATGTTTGTCTCAGACTTACCAGATCTACTTCAAACAATTACAATACATTCGCTTTACAGGTTCTGTCTAATGAAAGATTTCTAAATCTATTGTATAAATGTACATAAACCAATATATATACTGTATGTGTGTAGTAAAGCTTTATTATATACATTGAAAACAGAAGCAAACTAGCACTTTTGCCATTTGTTTTCCAATTTATCTTATTAAAATATGCATAATTTAGCACATTTCATCTCTGAGGCAGATAATTTTAAAATAATTTGTAGACCAATGTAATCCAAACTCTCACCAGCAGGGGGAAGTTGTGTATAAGAGTGCACCAAAACCACCAAGGAATCAACACTATATCCACACACCGTGTCCCTCACTGAGTAAATTATAAAGATCATTGTTTGCACACATCTGTACTGTGGTATTATCAAGTTCCTTCAAAGG
This sequence comes from Apogon talboti, assembly GCA_037367365.1. Taxonomy (NCBI): domain Eukaryota; kingdom Metazoa; phylum Chordata; class Actinopteri; order Kurtiformes; family Apogonidae; genus Apogon; species Apogon talboti. The sequence goes on along the minus strand of JAPQRQ010000006.1, from coordinate 21,100,849 downwards.
AAAAACTTGCAGACGGTAATAATAACACTGTGTCTTACAGTCTTTGTGTGCCGCGTCAGGTGATAGTTTACATTATAGCTATATTAGCTTAGCTTCGTTTTTAGACTAAAACAGATATAGTAAAACCACATTTGTCCATATGGATGTGTGGTCTGTATAGTATAACCATTTTCCTTAAATTAGACTTAAAAATAACTGCGTATTGCTTCACTGTTTCACCTCCGAATTAACTTTCCAAGTGTTATTTTTCTGGTAAATCAACTTTGTGCTAATATTTGACTTGGTTGACTTTCCATTCCATGTCGATCAAGAAAATTCTGTTAAGTTGCCAAATAAATGTGCATATTAACTACCTTTTTTCTGTCTTGTTTCTTTGTGCAGACCATAACCTGGACCTAGTGGAAAAAGACTTCACCATCAACACAGTAGCAGGAGCCATGAAGGCCTTCTTCTCTGAGCTACCTGAGCCTCTGGTGCCCTACAGCATGCAGGGAGAGCTGGTGGAGGCCTTCAGTAAGTCCCCGGGCTCTGCTGTGGGGGGACAGGGGCACGGGGAGGTGGGGGAATGGCAAGAATGGGAGACTTCTTCAGTAAAACCCGAGGTGTATTGGATTTTGCCCGAAATCCTTTTCCCTTCATTGTAACTTTTCTTTAACCTAACAAGCAAAACTCTTGCGGTCCAAATCCATCCATGGGGAGAATTGGATTTGCCACTTGCTGAGGACCTGGGAAATGAAGGAGAGAGAGGAATGGAGGAGTGAATAGTTTAGGCTTGGGAAAGCAGGATGTAAGGATGATTGTAGATGATGGAGAGATGCAGGAGGAAGGTGGAGCCCTAAGCAGAGTCTGAATGATGTCTTGAATAAACAGTCATATGTTAGATAAATGGCAGCGGTCCTGCAAACGCCACAGTGTCTCTTTTTCTCTATGTCCTGTAATCTGGCAGAATGGAGATTTATGGCGTAGCTTAGTCATGCATTGCGCCGCAGAGATTTACTCCAAGCCAAGGAGGCTGCTGTCACTCACCGAGCTCTGCATATGCCTGTGAGTGTGTGTATATGTGTGTTTTTTCAACGGCCCCAACGAGACCCTTCAGCCGTGACAGAGACCTGATAAAGCTCCTGCAGTCTGAGCCACAATAGAGGAAAAGAAGCGAATGAGGGAAAGAAAAGTGACGTAGAGTAAAAGAGAAAAACATGCCTTCATTTGTTTGAACACATCAAATTATGCTTGACATTTTCAGAATGTTAGCTTTTTTTTTTATTATTATTACTTCCAGACAGAGATGGAGGTAGAGGGTGATTTGGAAAAAAGCTGGGCTGAGGATTTGTGTATTTTTCTGGTGACATTACTTTAAATAAGCTGAAGAGAAAGTTAGTAAAGCAATACTGAGTTTTGATCACTTATGATTGATGTAAAGCAGGAGGAACCAGAGATGTTTTTCTAAGTCAAATGTGTTTTTGATCCGCACTGACCTCATTGTGGGAATATATCCTCGGATCCTCTGATTGTAAATCATGTTTGTAATATAGACGAGAACATCTGCTGTTCTCACTGCTGCTCTGTCGCGATCACATACACACAGGATGGACTGTGTTAACCAGTGACGTCAGCTATTCTGACTCACTCTTTGCTGCCATCAGACTTAACACACCCTGTGTGTTTTTGTGTGTGAGTTTATGTAATCTGTATGATACTGTGATGGGCGTATGCTTGGTATGATTCCCCTGTTGAATGTGTGTGGCCTTAGATTTTCTTTTTTCTTTTTTTTTTCCAGCACAGCAGTATTTCAGAGTTACTTTAAGAATCATATTTGTAAGATGTTCGCTCAGATGTGTGCGACTTGTTCTGTTGTAGGATGAAATCACTTTGTCGTGCACAGATCTCTCTGAGAGCTGAATCCAATTGCTTTCACTACGCTCTTGAAACCTCCCTTCACCACTATGCTCCTCTCATCCTTCCTCATTTCTCTTTGCTCCTATTCCCCTGATGTCGGCTACAGCTTCCCCTAATCTTTTCCTTCAGCCAGTCTTCCTCTCTTCTCTAACCTCTCATTTCTCTCCGTCACCATTCAGAGATCAACGATAGAGAGCAGCGCTTCCAGACGATGAAGGACGTTCTGCGCCGTTTCCCCAAGGAGAATTACGAGGTCTTCAAATATGTCATCAGCCACTTGAACAAGTAAGTGAATGACGAGGTCAGCGCTGGCCTTGAACAGCCGTTATGACTACACCGCTGGTCACCCTGTCAAGTGACCGAGAGGTGACATCACCAGGTCCAGTGAGCTGACAGAGGTTTATTCAGCTTGACTCGTAACATCTTTATGTATGAACGGTGATAGACGTTACAGTCGCTCTTCCACTAAAAGCTCTCTCTCTGCTTTATTTTTTGCTCTACTGTTGTTATACTGAAAATATAAAAATTAAAAGAAATTTTGACAAGTATGACAAGTTAACAACTGTGTTCCAAAAACGCCAGGAAAACTCTGTAGTTTATATTCAAGCTTCTTTATAGTCAATGAACAGACATGAAATATTTTCAAACTTTCAGCAAGAAAAGAATCAAGTGCATTTTTCTATATTCTTTTAAAGGGCTAAGAAGAAATGTATTCATTATTACTCATAAGTCCAGTCGTCTGAAAAAGGGGTTGCAATTATATCATAAGTAGATTCTGACTAATAGTAAACAGCCACCAGTAATTAATTTATTATCACATTTCAATAAACATAATTTGCTTATTTGAATGTTCTGCATCTCTACATAGACTAAGAAGAAGCATTAATGTGGGTGAAAGAAAAATCATTTTTCAAATTCTGTTTCATGGCATTGAGTTTATGTAACAGAAATATCCTGATTTATTGTATGCAGCGTTAACATTAAAAATAAGACTCAACACACTGCATCAGCACCACAAATCAGAAGCAAAAGGAAAAAGGGTCAATGTTGCTCCAGCGTCTCTTAACCAGGGACAATTTTTGTGCAGTCCCAGCTAAATACCTGTTTGGTTCTCATATATCCCTTTTGTTTTATGTGTTGTACATTTACTTGATTTTTTTCTCTTGTTTCTCAGGGTGAGCCAGAACAACAAGTTGAACCTGATGACTAGTGAGAACCTGTCCATCTGTTTCTGGCCCACACTGATGAGACCTGATTTCACCACCATGGACGCCCTGACCGCCACGCGCACCTACCAGACAATCATCGAGGGCTTCATCCATCAGTGTGCATACTTCTTCTACAATCAGCCTCTGGCTGACGGCCTCCCCGGGTCACCCACCTCTACACTCAGCTCCAGTGGAGGAACCTCAGCCTATTCCTGCATGGCCGGAGGATATTCTTCCTCACCGACTCCGTCCCCGACCCCCTACGTCCTCCCTGCCACCCCGCCTGTTATTCCTCACTATGGTCCCCCTATCCACCATCAACACCACCACCACCATCACCACCACCACCATCATCATCACCAGTCCCCACCACACTCCCCACCTCCTACCCCTCAGTCCCCGATCCCAGCCCTGTTGCCGCCCTCTCTTCATCCCCATCACCCCCCGACGGAACAACACACGCTGTGAAACAGGGATCAAGGGAAAGAGAAGGAAAAAAAAAAAAAAAAAACTACAGTAACAAGATTTGTGGGAGAATTTAGGGTTTAGAAAAAGAGATTTTGAAGTTTTGGAAGGAAATAAGGAAGATAACTGAAATGAGAACAAGAAAGTAGGAAGAGAAGTTGGGAGATATTAAGTGAGATGCAGTATGTTTAGGGAGAAACCTACATGATTGGGAGAAGGAGGCATTTGAGCCTCTGTCGCTTATATAAAAATGGACGCACGCACAAGACAGAAAAGGGGAACACTGAAGAGACTGGCCATTTGATCTTTCTCCCTCCTCGCCACTTTATCCCTTTGCCTCTCAGTCTCACTTCATCTAGACCTGCCCTCCTTGCCTTATAGAGAATCTACACAAATACACAAATGAAGAGTGAGATTTTGCCAGTAACTGTTAAAAGGACTCAGGGAGGGATTCATAAGTTTAGCGCAAGGGGAATGTGAACTCTGTTATGTTGGAATTTGTCCACCACACACAAATAAACACACACTTGACACACATTCAGTGGCCAGTGTGCCTCCAACAACAACTCTCCTCAATCCCTTAGCCTCTAACTTTGCTGGAAACTTTGGTGGCCGGCACACCTTTTGTGAACAGAACTCGGAGGCTGTGGCTGGGACAAAGTGGAGCAGAGTGATTTCTGTTTGTTTATTTCACCACTGTACAGAAGACTTAAGGAAGAGACATGTTACTGCTCACCCAACAGGATGTTCTGTCCTCTGCGACTCGCACATTCCTATCTATCAATCCCTCACACAGGCAAAACACTCAGTGCACGCAGACAGTTGAGGCAGTATGCCAAGCACAGGAGAAAAAAAAAAGAAAAAAATCTCAACCAACTAGATCTGCTGGGCAGCAGATTGGAGCAAAGCATCATGGGTCCTCTCACACCCTTGGCGTTCTAGGACCTCCCAGTCTGCTGTGTGCTCTCTCTATCTATTTCAACTTCATCCGTGTAAACAAATGCAGAACCTGAAAAGTGAATTTTTGTAACTGATCAAATCTCCATTCAGCTCCATATCCCATTCAGTTCACTTCCCAAATGTGTTTTTATGTTCTCGCACCTACTTTTCATTCAGTTCTATATTTGAGGAAATCTTGAAAAATGAAAAACCTGGCCCCTCAGTCAGCAAACAGCCTTGTGTGTGTGTGTGTGTGTGTGTGTGTGTGTGTGTGTGTGTGTGTGTTTAAGCCTGTATCATGCCTTTTTGTTGTACCTGAATTTCCCCTGTGTTAGGGAGATAGTGGGAATAATTCCAGTGTTGGACCTTCACTTGTCATGTTCCTTCTTTCATGCTGTGGTGGTTTTACAAGAGAGTCGGTGCTGCAGTTTTCGTAGTAAGGACCTTGTTCAAAAGCACTTTCCTGAGCACTTTGAAGGCACAGTTTAAATTGGAGCTGCCATGACATGACAGCCACTGTTCACTTTATTGTCAGTCAGTCCACCCTACTCTCTCTCTCTCACTCTCTGGGAGCACACCACTGACATCTAGAGGAAGAAAGGGGTATTGCAGCTCACTTCCACTACTGCATGGGCGTAGCACCATTTTCCCACTGTGGTTTTTGTAACGTCAGATTCTCTCAATGGATTTATCTGCATTGTGTATCAGGTGAAATTAACTTTCTCCTGATGAGTGTAAATAAAAAAGAACAACTTACTGTTTTAACTTTGGCACAAATGAGTTGAGATTATAAAGATCCATACCATGTACCATTAGGTATGTGGCCACATTGGAGTTGATTAGACAAGCAGTGAATAAAATTGTTTTCTGTTTCTTTCTGTTGTTAGATTTTACATCCCTGTGGACACCAAATCACTCTCTTTCTAAAGGAGTACATGCCCACTTTCCAGTTTTCATAATGAAGAAACTGAGGCATAGGCCAGAAAGTTAAGAACTGAAAGCAGGGCTCAGTTTGACAGGTGGGAGGCTTTTTATCATTGGAAATAATTGGCAGCCACTGTTTCAGTTCTCACCATGCTATCTTCTTAGGGCACAGCATTATGCCTCTGGAAAGGACTCTGAATCCTGCTCTTGGTGGACGAGAAACATAATTTAACCACTATAACAGACAACCCCTGCTGTCACTGTTACGCCACCGCATGCCCCAGTCATTCCCTGTCCAAGAGACGGTTGGGTTTTGAAGAGACAGCAGAAAGAACAGACAGTCCATTCATCCGTCTGCATGACTGGAATGGAGCATCACAGAATTCCTCAGCCTAGCCTGCTGTTACCGTAGAAACCAGCAGGATGGAACTCGAGGAGAATTGCTGAGCTCTGATCGAAGTAGCCTTTAAAATGTGTATGCATTTGTGCACATACGCGTCTCTGCGTGAGCTCCAGAAAGCATGTGAACTTATGCGAATTAATGTTGCCAAGTCTCACCAAGGTCACTTCTTCTGTTTGACACTGAATTGCATCCCTGCATGTCTCTCCAGACTGTCCTCTCTGCCCAAAATGAAATGAAAAAAACCTTTTAACCAATCACTGAACTCTCAAAAGAGCTTTTATCAGTCTACACTACCTATTTACCTTGTGTGTGGGTGTATGCGTGTGTGATAGATGATAGAGAGACTTGGAGTGTGTGTGTGTTTGGGCGGGTGGGTGTGAGGCAACATGCTAGCGTGCTGTGCTTGGCAGACGTCCAGACACCAGCGTGATCCACACAAACGTGAAGGAGAGGAATGCAGTTTCCCTTGCAGCCATTACCCCTGTGTTTAACCCTGTTCGCTCATCTAGGTTACACACGCTGATCCTCAGAAAAAGTGTGAGGGAGACGAGGAGAGTGAGAGCGAGGGAAGACAGACAGCAAACGGGTGAATGGCATCATTATTTGGGAGATGGAGGGAGGAAGGATGGGCGACCACTGGTACTTGTGTGTGAACAGCGACCAGTGGCGTTCCCTGTGTATATCAATGTGTTAATACTGAACTGACTGTGAGGCAGCCAAAGACTGGGGGGAAAAAAGGGTAGAGAGAAAGATGGGAAGCAAAGTGACAGTTTAGAAGAACAATTGAATTAAAAATGTGACTTTGGTTCAGCGATATGTGGCTGCATTGCTTTTTTTTTTGTTTTGTTTCTGTTTTTTTTTGGGTTTTTTTGCAACAATGGTGACAGATGTCTGTTAAGTTAAAATGAGAAACAAACAAAACTATATTCAAATGGTTGTTTATTGGTATGTTAGGGGGTCTAACACATTGCCCTTTAGTCAGTGGTGATAGAGAAAAACTTTCTTTTTATGTTTTATTTTAATAATTAAAAAAATACAAAGCATTTTTTAACAATTTCTTTGTGAACGATTGAGAGACCAGCCCAGTATAGTGCATGATTTCTTCCCAACCAAGGAAGAGGGCTCCACCACTCTCACTATTTAAGAGATAATAAAAAAAATATTAAGAAATAATGGGGGGAAAGAAAATAAGAAAAAAAATAAATGAAGTACTGTAAACTGAAAAAAAACAACATCAAACAAAAAAACTGTCATTATTTGCTGAGTATGGTAATTTGTCTCAATGGGAATGGTGTATACAGCAAGGCCTTATGTGATCTGTATCATAGTTAATAAATCAAATCTTGTAAAGTCCTGTTTCTTGTCTCTTTTATTACAAAGAAGTTAGTTTAAAAAGAACCGATGAGCCTTCCAACACAGAGACTTTCACCTGTAAATGACTTTAAATGATTTGTCAAAGACTGAAGAACACAAGGGCAGCAAACCTCCTCAGGGTCTTTGATCTGTATTCCATGTATGACCTTCACTGAAGCTTTTTCATCACACTAAGGTTTGGAAGTAAAGGGTGAACTTCCATGGTCAATTTCTACAAGTTTTAACAGTAGTTGGGGCAATCTTAAATGTTAAATACCTCAAAATATAGTGTAAAAATATCAAGAATGCAACAAGGCTATAGTCTGAATAGCAAGATGACTCAGAGAGTTAGAAAATGTAGGAGTTTTATGAAGATTTAACCAGTGCTCTCTTCTTAAAATATTAAAATGCCATTATTGTCACTATACATGACTATACTGTCGCTATACTGTACATAAACATTTTTAAGCATCAAGCTTTTGTCAGGAAAGCCACCTCTAATAAAACACCTTCTTTGAGTCTGAGAACCACTCTTCCAACATTTTTTTGCAATTTCCTAAATTTAAATGGATAATTAATTTAGTCTTTTTGCTTGATTTATTATAAAATCTAACCCTGTCAACACCAGATATGGTCTCGTGGAATGATACAATCAGCCACCTTTACATTACATTTTACATTATTAAATAGGTAGAGCAATTCAGCCAAAAAAAGTAGACCTACCAGATAAGTGACAAAACAAAGGAGAAATAACCTGAAGTATTTTAGTAAGGTGCTGGTCCAACACATGCTGCCAGAACAACTGCATCTCATCTTGGAGGAGGAGATTGCATCAATCTGAAATCTCAAATAGGTGTTTAGGTTCAGATCTGCAGACTGTGAAGGTCAAAGCATATGATTCACATCATTTTCATACCCATTATTTCACTAAAAAGTGATGCCCTGTACATATGGGGGGCATTGTCATACTGCAGGCGACCACTGCTTATCAGGCTTTTCCTTTAATTTGTCATGAATCTGTATGTGCTATGAAAAATGTCCTTACTGGGTAGATATAATTGCACATATTCAGTTACCATGCAAATGCATATTAAATGGCAATAATGAAACACCGAAACAGAAATACAACACACACATTTTTTCCAATGCACATCAGTGAGGAACTAAATTGTACACAGGACCTACTGTATGTATAGAATGTTACAGTTTTTTCCTTATGTTAAACTTTGTGTGTTCTAGAATGTGGTAATTGTCTTGAACCACAGTCTGTTCTGCTGTATCTCTGCACACAAACTACTGAGGGACAGTACAGCCACAGGGGAGACCAGACGGGGTCAGACCGGCCCGCGGGACCCTCCACGTTCCTGTGAGAGCTGCCCGAGAAGGGCTCAGTCTGTGCCATTTCAGGGTGATGTAAGGACTCTGGTCCCGATGAGGGCGGTACGAAGGCCGCGCTGCCATTTAATGGTGCCCTCAACTGACCTTTTCATTGAGTCAAACCAAAGGAAATCCATGTCCATGACCTTTGAGGTGCATCTCTCTCCATTCTGGCACAGGAAAAAAAAAAAAGAGCGGTTGATTGGGATTGAAAAGGGCAGGCCCGTGTACACACAGGACACACGACCCTTGAACTCTAACCTTTAAAAAGTGTCACGAGGGAGAGAGTGGTGTGGGATTTGATTGGAAGTCAAATATGAGGATTGTCAACATTGCTAGACTGGCTGTGGTGGAGATGAAACCTAGCATGTCAGGTTCAATGCCAGGATTGTGCACAAAGTATGAGAAGTTTATTTGTATCTATTAGGGATCAACTGTGCTCATAAGGTCATTGTGCTGAAGTAGAAATATGCAGTATACTCATCTTCATTATAATCCAGCGGCCATAACCGGCCCGTCAAAGGTTCCAATCTGACCCACAGGATGAATTTGCAAAGTGCAAAAATTATGCTGATGATATTAACAATCAAGAGTGTCAAACTCCAAACTCTAAAATTTTAACAATATAATGCTTGTTACTGAATGTTTTTTGTGCCTTTGCAGATCCACTGTGATCTGTAATTTGTAATGCACGTCTGAACAATAAACTGATGTATAATATTGTTGCAATGGCACTTAATTTTCTTAACAAATTGCAGGTTGTTCATATTTGTTCAGGTTATTCACATTTTTTGTGAAATGATACTTTGCAAATGTAAACATTTTCATTTTACTTTTTGCACTAAAACAGGAGAAAGAAAGAAAAGAGAAAACAATTGAGTTCTCATTATTTATAGGCTATTATGCTATTAATAGCCTATAAATAAGATGACATTGGCCGGTATGTGCCCCTGAACTAAAATGAGTTAAACACCCCTGTTATAAAGATGATCTGTGAACACTGCCTCACATCCAGTGTTGATCCGGTCTGTCATCCTGTTGTTTTCCTTAATTTTATTCTCTTAACTTGCTGTGTTGTTTGGCTGTTTCCAGATCTGTGTTAACATGTATGTATCTTATCAAATATTTGGCCTTTGTTGATTTCACTGCTGTTTTGACACACATATTTTGTTTGTTTGTAATAGTGTTGTTTCTTAAATGGCTACAAGTCCTATATGCATTGCATCCGTTACATGTTTTTAAATGCAGCAATGGTTAAATGTAAAAAAAAAAAAAAAAAAAGAGAGAGAGAAATAATTCAAATAGGAGTCCACAGGTATCCCTGTGCCTTGGCTTGTGCGTACACAGACTTTCCACTAGGAGGCTCACTTGTCTCACACTACCCATCATCCACCGCTTTGCTGTATCCGGGTAAGGAAGGCAAACTCAGGAGCGTGGACCTAATTGATTGGGTCAAGATTTGGATGTCAACAGTGAGACGACAGTTTAATCCTGCACCAGCAGTGAGATGAATGCAGGAGACGATCATCTGAAGCCTCTACGTATTGATGTGGAGCCCCATTTCCACCACCACCCCCCCATCACAGTTTGAAGTTGGGGGAAGAAAATAGGTTTGACTAAACTCCTGAGATACTGTGAGGGATGGAGAGGGGAGGGGTGGGGGTGGATGGGAGATGGGGGTAAAGTAAGCCTTAGAATAAAGACAAAGAAGTTAATTTGAAGTCATTGTTGGTTGGTATTAGAGGCGTGAGCTGCTTTTTTAGTGTGAGGCATGACCAAAAAAAGTTCTGAGGTAGACAGCAGCATCAGGAGGAGGAGGAGGAGGAGGAGGAGGAGGAAAGGGACATATATGGAGGAAAAAGAGACTGGTCTTATGATGAGTCGAGGCACGTATCTCCGCTCAACCGTGTCTTTCTGGGCTTCGAGCTCGCAGCTGCGGCGGCGGGTATTGAATTCAGATGCGTCCTGTCTGTGCGCACAGGCCGCTACAGGTGGAAATGCTCTTATCAATACGGACTGTCCGAGCCTGACTGCCGGCCGATCCGTCTCATTGATGATTTTAGGGGCCCCTGCCCTCCCTTCTCCTCCCCGAGGAGCCCATTGATTAATGTCTGGGTCACCGTGGTATTTCCATATTGATACCTCGATTGATGACGGCGCTCCAGGAACAAGCCATATTGACCAGCTGGAAAGTGATCCGTTTCAAAGTGTTTGGCGGATGTATTTATGTATAATGGGCATAATGAGAAGGGGGACATGTGTTGGGACCCCAGAAGATTTAGGGGATTTTACCCAGATGCCTCCTCTTGCCTCATTCCTCCTTTTCTTTCAATGTATATTTACCACTAACAATAAATGTAATAATATGCAATTCCAACCAACAGTATATCCAGGTAAGTAAATGCACAGCATGTCATTCCCTGTGTTACTATAGTGATGGCAGGGTATATATTGTCGCCCATAAAGCTGGAATAATTTTGTATTTAGACACATTCCTCTTTTTATTCCTATTTATACACATTTTTATAAACAAATACTCATCATTGGACATTTATACACTTGGACATTTATACACATCATTGGACCTTTGACCAGGTCCAATGATTATATACAGAGTCCCAGTTGCACTTTATCTATCAACAGTAAATCACATTTGTCACAGTCATTTCATGAGCACAGGTAAAAGTATCTTATTCCAACTTCATGGGAAACAGTGCATATAATGGTTTGTTGCTAAAACTCCATAATATCAAATATCAAGTGTTTGGTTTAAAGAAAACAACCATATAGATGATCATGTAAGTTAAAAACCACAAGTAAAATCTAAATTATTACCTAGTAAAGTTATGTTTCATTGTGTTTAGAGGCACTGACCAGAAGTCACAATATCCCCAGTTTAAAACCTAATCTAGGTCATTTTCATTAACTATCATGCTTCACTATTTTGTTCTAAAATGTTTTAGTCCAACATTACGGGCAGCAGTGTTAAGTAGAACTAATCAGTTCAGCGGTATGCACTGTGTTACAACAGTTAAACAACCCATCAATATCTTTCCTTTTTTACTGGCTGTTTTCAGACCTCTAAAAGCTATTTAAAAGTTTTACATATACAGGAAAACACTCCAGTTAACCATCTGTGATGAGGCATCGCATGGCTGCACAGAATCAAAGCATACCGTTTAGTGAACCATGGCTTTAAGTGGAGTCAAAATTAGTTTTTTTACAGCATTACATTTCCAAAATGAATTTGCACATTTGTTTACTTAAAGTCAGTAGATAACACTGGTCTATAAGCAAAATGTGTCCAGACTAAAATGGGTGAAACTTTACCAAATTTGGGTTACTTAAAAATGAAAATGAAGTCAAAAGTATTATTGTCTTTGAGATATAGTATGTGGTCAAGATCTACCAGTTCTACTTCAAACACTGCACATTAAAAGACATTCACTTTTCAGATTCCTCCTAGTTGTAGATTTCTAAATATATTATGTAAATGTGCATAAAACTACGTCTATGCAACAAGACTTGATCATATATGTAAAAAAACATTAGCCAAATATTATATCTGACATTTGTTTTCCAGTTCATCTTATTAAAGTATATACGTTTTTGTAGATTTTCTATCTGAAACAGATAATTTCTTTAGAAAAAAAAAAGCATACTACTGTAAATAAAAAAACCCACCAGGAGAATCACTTAAATAGCCCGTGAACTTTAAAGTTACTAAATCATAATGATGTCAGGTCAGATAAGGTTAGTTTTCAATCTGCTGCAGGTGTCAGCTAACAGGATGGTGATAAATTAGTTTTCTAAACGTCATGTGATGACTAACAGAGCCTCAAACTGCAGGGGATCAATCAGCACCAACATGTGCCAAATACAAAAAAACTGCTTCCGTAAAGAGAAACATCTGTCACAGCTGTATGTGTGTTCCAGACGGGCAGAGTACCGTGGAACAATAGCATGACGTTAACAGTGTTCAGGGTCTGACCCCACTAATAATTGGTATCTAACCTCATGTGACCTCTGTGTCTGTGTTTTCATTGGTGATAGACTTATAGTATATTTGAGAGGTGTTTATATCATGTTGCCGGTCTGCTGTTACATGATCATACTGCTGTGATGTATCCACAGTATCTTTCTAAAAGCGGCGAGTTTTTTCTTCACCGGGTCAAGTGCACACACTGCATAATGTAGAACAACTCCGCAGAGAGCTCAGACTTGTGAACTCAATTTTGCAGACACCCTAATTTAAAGGACAGAGAGACAACAACACGATTCTGTGGGACTAGTTCTGCTTGTTGTGGAGATTACTTTGGAGGCAGAGGGCATTGTGTGGAGATGATAGTTGGTGAGAAAAAATAAAGAGCTGAAAAGACTCGACTTTACGCTTTTAGGGTCAGTGGTCGAAATGGGCACTCAGCCCGCGGGTCCCTGTGACACGGATCAGGGCCCCGACGTATATCTGCTGATTACATTTCCTGAAGTGGAAAAAATGCAAATAATGTATGAGCAACGTGCTTGTTTTTTTGCTTGATTAATTATGCCGTTTAATTCCAGATCCACCACGCTGCTCCACCGTATAATTTCCCAGTGGTCTTGGCTGTTTCTTCTCTCACATGCGCTCTCTCCTTTTTTTTTTTTCCTCATTGCAAAATGAATCATGGATCCAACCGTCTGTACCCGGGGGAGAGCGGCGAGCTGGCGAATGGGCTGACCAATCATGAGCATCAGAGGCAGACACACAGACGGAGGCAGCCTTTTGTTGTGCACTGCACTCATCAAGTTAGAAGACAACTACCGATTTGGCCTGAAGAAAATTAAAAGATGGAGTGTAAGGAGGCAAAATTACTAACTTCATTCCTGTTTGTCAATCTGTTTTCACTCTGCTGTTAGAATAAATCTCTCCATTCCTTCTCTTTACTCCGCAGCTCTAATCAGACAGGTACCGTGTGTTTTTCTGAGTGGGTGGCAGAGTTTCACCGCCATTCACGGTGTCAACGGGGACCCTGACCCTCTTCTATTCCCAGCCTGGCCAACCTTCTCTCAGCCTCCTGACAGTTTCAGGTTAGCCCTCTCTCCCCTCTCCCCTGGCCCTCCTTTTCTCTCCCCTCCAGCTTTCCTCTCTGGCTCTCCCAAGGGCCCCACTGAGAATACTGCTCAGATCCAGGCCTCTGAGCCCCAAAGCCGGCCCTAATCCTCAGCATCGATCGCCCTGAGAATTTCCTCCCCAGCACAGCAGGCCTGGATCCCCGGCACTCACGCTCCTCGACCCTGAACAGACAGCACTTCTCAGTTAGAGAGACACAGAAAATCAGTCCAGACACATTACCTATGTCTTCTCACTAGAGGGGCCTTTGCTGATGTGATGAGTGTTATTAAGTGGGTACTGCATGTTACTCCTGAGAGAGATGCTGCTCTTATGTCAACTTGGCTGCTCTCAGGTTGTGAACATCTCTTACGCTTTCAGACTGAGATGTTTATCAATGCAGTCTATTCTAACACACCATAAGGCGCAGTACAACCATTTCTAGGCGTCATTTAAGCCTTTGTCTTTTCTATTCCTCTAAGTTACAGAGTTATTTCAGCTCATTGTAAAAAAAAAAAAGTGTAGATCTCCCGGCAGAAGGATAGGCTGTATTTCCATCCATCATGCTGATGAAGATATAGTAATGGAAGGTGGGGTACGCTGTACAACTCTGCTGGAAGATGAGAAAGCATCATTACTAGTGTCCTCCAGGGAAAGCTCCCAACCAACAGTCTATCCCGCGTAACATACTTGTTCATAATTTATTTACACGGCAAGCCTTCCCCTGGACTCTGCTGCGCGCGCTTTACTGCAAATGTGGAGGTATTGGAGTGGTGTCTTCTTCTATCGCTGTCTCTTCCTCTGCTTGGGAACCTGACCAGTGAGGCTATAGCCCGTACAATAGCAGATGATTAAACCTCATACTTTATTAACACACTTGTTGTGCGGTTGGCATGCTAAGTTCATCCCAATCATGAATGAGAGGGAGGAAAATCTGGAGCATTTGGCCCTGTCAAAATGTTGCTCTGTGGACCAGTCAGAGCATCTCTGTCTATATACTGGCATTCAAGAGCCAGTACAGATGGTAATGTATCAATCCTCTGTCTAAACAGGGCTTGGAGCCACTTTTCTAAATAAACCCCAGAGATATTTTTTGTTAAAAACTGTTTTCTTGGGTAAATTTACAAATTCAGTTGACTTGAGCTGCCTTCATGCAGTAGAACTTTGTTGTACAT
>JAPQRQ010000006.1:21072197-21085974 GCA_037367365.1 Apogon talboti | reverse complement strand
ATGTAGTGCCTCTCTGTCGTCAAAGCTTTTTCTACCTGAGCTGACCACACACCTCTACACCTCCCTTCCTAAAACACACACAGACACACAAACACACTCTAATTCTGCAGGTTTCTCTCCATCACACCCCTGCCAGCCTTCTATACTCGAGTGCATCGCTCTTTCCTCCCATACCTCTTCTTCCCTGCCCTTTCCTCGCGCCTGTTTCCTCTCCCCTGCTCTCCTCTTCCCTCTATCCTCTCTTCCCGTTCTACCCTTGCTCTCCTCTTGTCTGCTTCCTCCCTCCCTCCTTCTTCTCTCCTCTCTCCCTCTTTCTCTTTATTAATTTATTGGGTTGTTATTCTCCTTGCCTGGCTCTGCTAATGAAGGCAGGATGCAGATGAGGGCGAAGGTCGTCTCCGTAGCGATCGACCCCACCGCCCTGTAGCATGGCACTCTGACTGGCACAGGTCAGTGGCAGCTGTCAATCAAACACATACACACATGAACACACACGGACACACGTACACACACACGCACACACACGCACACACCATTACTAAAATAAATTCATACACAAAGACACTGTAACAGCTGTGATATGGAACAATTAACACCTTATATCTGCTCAAACTCAGAACCTTTTCAGTAGGTAATTTGACTTTTTAACAGTGGTTTACAGCCTTTTTGGGTAACACCCTTAATAAGAAGCAACAGTTACCTGCAAGCTGGTCACAGGTTGTATTGTGAGTCGTCGCACTAAGACTTTTCTTTCTTTCTTCGACTGCTCTATTTTAAGCATTTTAAGTAGCTTAAAAATTAGACAATAGGGGAAAAGGTTCAAATAATTAACACAATTTTAAATACCAGAAATGCATCAGTTTCCAACTTATTGAACAGATCTAGTTAAAGCTACTGCAGTCTAGCACAAGATATCAGCAAATCACAACTTTAATGTCCAGTGTGTAAGATTCAACGGGATTTAGAATGAGCTAATCACATTGACTGGAATTTAACATTCAAAAGTATGTCATTAATATATAATTGTGCAAAAATAAGAACTGTTGTGTTTTTGTTACCTGGGGATGAGTTGTTTTTACATACAGAAAGAGCAGGTCACTTCAATGGAGACTACCATGTTGCACCACCTTGTTTTGTACAGTAGCTCAGAACAAACTTCCTCTTTTTCTGTCTCATAGCGGATGGCATCGCCGTTAGCAGCTTAGCAACTTTTTAGACAAGGTTGTAGCCATGCAGGAATATATACACACACTACCATACAATTTACAATGAAATTACCTTTTGATATATTAAACTATAATTTTGAAGGAGAACAATTATGTCAGTTTTGTTAGTTTTGCCAAGCTGCACACAATGAAGGGATATTAATTGTTAGTGACAAAAAAGCTCCTTTTTCTGAGCATTGTTCATTCATCTTAAGTGCCTCAGATTGACCCCTCTAAAGAGACCTGACCTGAAGGAAGGGAACCACTTCCTTATAGAACATCAAAATATGTCCAAGATGACACTTGTATATGCAAATATTTATATAGACAGTGTTTTAATTAGCACACCAGGAGATACAGTTGCGTAGCCCCGGGTCAGGGTCTTATAGCGCCGTGTCTAACCTCTGTTCCATTTGTTCATTGGCCCCTGCAGAGTGAAGCCCTCAGAAATGCTCCTCCCTGCCTTCTGTATCAATGCACTTGTAGCATTTCACACCTCTGCTCTTCATCACAGCATGCTGGAAGACTGTGCGTGCTTGTAGATGCACTCTGCGTTCAGACATCTTGTATGCATGTCTGTTTTGTTCATGGTTATTGTTGTGGGTTTATTTGTGTGCTCAGCCATGTTCATGAGTGTGTTCACCTGCATCTGGGCATACGCCAGTGTGAGTGCACGTCAACCACACATACACACACATATCTCTATTAGCAGTATAGTAGTGTTAACAGTGTTATGCCATGCGTGAACCTCCCCACCTTTCCCTCATATCTATGCAAAGCTGGGGTCCTGTCAATCAGTCACCTTGGTGACATAGAGCCCCACCTCCCCAATTAGAGCTGACAGGGCAGGATTAGGAGGGGGGCGGGCCCCCGCCGACCTGCCTACGTGTCAATCACGCGCCGGGCATCCACACGCCTGTTTACTGTCAGATCCCATCTCCGTCTGTCAGACTGCACGGCAACCGTCGCCGAGGGAGGAGAGGAGGAGGGTGGGGGAAGGCGGAGAGGGGGGAGGAGGAGATCTGATCGGAATTAACTATGCTTCTCCCCACAGACCGGCCGTGCTTTTAATTCATGAAAGGGATGAGAGGAAAGTGGGAAGAGAGAGGGAGTAATAGAGGGAGGAGAGCATTTAAAACCCAGAGCAGGGCCTTCTTTAGAAGTTTTCAGAGTGATGTTTCTTCTCTCTCTGACAATCACTTTTTTCTCTTGCTAACTCTCCCTCCTGTCTTTCTCTCTCACTTAGTCTACTTTCGAAGGTGCGCTCATACCACGTTAGAGGTGCTAAGTTTTTCAGCACACTCTCTCTCTGAAGTTATTTGACCCCGGTTCTGTAAAAGTCACACAAATATGTATTAGTAATTTTTGGAGTTAGAGTTAAGGTCAATTTGTTTAGTTCTGCACATGCTCATGCAAATTTGTGTCTCTGTTTCGGTGCGTGTCTGGGGATGAGGGTCCTGCCTACACACCTACAGTTTGTGAATACATAATGGTGTTGTGCTCCTTGGACTGTGGGCTTTAAAGCAGCGTCATGTGCACAGAGTTCACATAATGCTAATGTGTGTGTGTGTGTGTGTGTCTGTGTGTGTGTGTAACTCTGCCTCTGCGGTCCCTGTTGTATGTGCACTTCTTCTTTTTTAGGGTCTGTGGTGGTGGCTTCACTTTGACCCCAGTGCCCTCACTCTAATCCTTGAGCAAATGAGGGCTGTGTGGGGCTGAAGGGGGTGTTTGGGGGTCTGCACCAAGTCACTGTTTTGGGATTAGAGGACCAGAGTAAAGGTCTTGGGCTTGTTAGGGATGAAAAAAAAGGAAAACAATAGCTGGTCCTGGAGATTAATGGAAGGATTTTGTTAGGTTTGTGTTGGCTACCAGTGATTTTATTACATCTGCTAAGGAGGTTATATTTTCACAGCTGTGTGTTTGTCTATTAGTTAGTAGGATTAAGTACCTCTTATTTTCAGATAAATGTAATAAAAGGTTACACCACAAATAATAAAATACTGATTGTTTCTTGGTGTAGATCGCTCATGATTTATAGAGAAAACACTTATTTCATATTCACACGTAAAGAATGCAGTCCTTCCTGGTTTCTTTAGAAGTTCAAGATAAATATTCCAGCCTAAGCCTTGCCAATTCCTGCCTAAATAAATGGGACAATCATTCAGATGAGTCTGAGAAAGTTATTCTGTTGTTAATGATATGCCATATTGTATTGCCAGATGGTTTCTTGTAACTTGGTGTCGCGAAATCATTGGATCCTTCAGCTGCAGTCACAATTATATTACAAACAATCCAGCAAAATTTGATGCTATTTCACTACTTAGACACCACAGAAAGACGGAACTTTAAATGGTCGCATCATATCGGCCTCATTTTTGTGCAATTGTTCTTGTAAAGTATTGCCTAAATTTAGAGAATCTCAAAAATATTATGTCTTTTAAGTCCAGATGAACTGAAAATACTTGTTTTATTGACTAAACGAAATATTTAAAGGTGTAGAACACTGACAGACTGCTTGATTTTCTCAGTGTTTATTTTCTTTCACCTTGGTTTTAGCCTTTTGCCTGCATGATTTGTCAGGTGAATTAATAAGTGTCAGTTTACTCCGAATAAACAGCTTGTCTGCTTTTTCCTGCAATATACGACTGACAGGTATACATGTATGATGCCATTTCTGCTGATAGCTGTATGTTCTCAGTATTTGTTGGTACCAGGAATATGCGGGTTGAACATGTTTGTGTGTGTGTGTGTGTGTGTTTGCATTAGAGATGCGTTCCAGGGTTGTGTCTTAGACGCAGCTCAGGTGTCTGTTGGTGTCTGTTGAACGACCTCGCTGCAGGGAACAGGCTATCAGGCTGAGAGGGAGGCTATCATGTTAATTACTTTACACACACCCCGCCAGCCAAGCGTGCAACACAACTGCTGAGCTCACACACACACACACACACACACACAAACACACACTTACACATGCACCTGAGCACATAGTCTGTAAGATGTGCATGCAAACACACAAAATCACCCGTCTTTCTTTCATTTTGTCATTTTTCTGCCTTCCCACTCTTTATGTTTGAAGACCTTGGACATCAATTCCCTTCTGCTTTCAAGAAAGATCGTTTTATATTCTAATCAATTCAACTCCGTCCTGTGAAATTAATTGACATTCATTCAATGATTTTAAATTCCTCCGAGGCTGTTCTTTTGTTTCAGCCTGTCAGTGAGCTGCAAGTGAGATTGGACTAAATGTTTTGTCATCTCACACTCCAGGGTAAGCCCGCTCCAAAGCATGAGCCTGAGGTCAGCTTAACCTCCTCAAATCTCGCCTTTACCGCTTATGAAAAGGGGGGGGGACAATACAGATTCATGATCACAAACGTGGGTGAAGCCCATTCTTCTGTGGCAGCCATCATATGTCTCCTCAGGAGGATATTTTAAGGGGTTTGAAAGGCAGGTCCGGCGCTCTCAGGCCGGAGAACGAGAGGAGTGGTATTGGCTGGGGCAGCTTGATGCCTTTAGTTAAATGATGCTGGCACACAGAGGGATTGCTTTGGGAAGTTGTCATCCATCATGATTTTAGAATGACTCAAAGCAGCACTCTCTGCTTTTGGGGTTATGTTCTGGGATCTGTGATTGATGTGAAGTGGATGTGTGTTAGAGGAGAGACTGAAAAAATAGACTGTGTGTTTGTATGCTAGAAATATGTAAAGATAGGCTGTTTGTTATCTGTTACTCATGAGAAGTTTAATTTTCTCTCTTTTTTTGTTTTGTTAACCCATAAAGACTTTTGTGGTAGTTCCCAAATGAATTTTTCTCTCTATTTTAAATGATTTATTACCATTTATTATGATATTATCCTCTTCATTTTGTATTTATTACTGTAAATCATGTATCTTCCTATATTTAGTTTCCTATATTTTATTTAGATGTTCATGAAAACTCAGCCTAAATGTTATTATATCAGAAAGAGAGAAAACTGAAGGAAAAAGTGACTGTTTCAGCAAAAATATTAATAACAGAATGTAAAACAAGTGTCTCCATCCACTGTCATTAATTAAACTCCATGGGTTTTACTGGTGAATCAATGTTGTAGAAGATGACGGTGTTTCCACGTTCACTGCGGAGCCTCTGAACGTCCAAATGGGTCATATCTGATGGCCATGAAAAGATGACCAATTGTTTACATGTATTGATAGGATGAGTGGGTCAACAGGTATTAAATATTTCATATCAGTAGATGCTGTTGGTCACCAGTAGATGTTTGGGTCCTTATGGGTGAAAGAAGTTAACAAAAGCCCCAGTTACTCCAAATCAGATAATAGTGATTGGTGTAAGTTTTTTTTTCTTCTTCTTCTACAATTAAAAATGTGAGAGCACCTGGATGTGTGGAACTGTATGTATGTACCCCAGAGTTTACATTATCGTATTTCTTTAAGCTAAGCTATTTTGTCCGTCTCTGCTTTTCCCTCTCTTCCTTTTCACACATTTGAGTCTCACCTAAGTTAATTCTTCAATTAGCGTGATCCCGATATTCAGGAGAGATCATGGAGAGGGCCCCACCAATCAATGTCCAATTAGCAACCTCCTCTTGCCCAGAGAAAAGGGGGGCGCCCGCTGTGGTCATTTTGGAGAACGCTGAGGTTGGGGTGGGGTCGAGAGTTAAAAGTAGAGGTGGAGGAGAGAAAAGAGGGAAAAAAAAGGGCAGAGGTATTGAAGATGCTTAAGGCACGAAAGAGATGAAAAGAGGGTGAGAAGAAAGCATTTAAGGCAGATGAGGTCTATAAGTGGGTGGAGGTGAGGAGGGAGCACTGGGGTCTGAGGAGGTGGGGTGTCGATGTTAGATGCTCAATCAAGCTGTGTGAGGACAGTGTAATTAATCCATTGAAGATGTCTGATTGCAGATGACTTTGGGAATACCAGAGTGGTGCCTTGGCCTGGGGGAAGGGGGAGGGCAGGAACAAGATGGATGCAGGGATGCGGGGAGAGGAAAAACGGAAGGGCAAACAGAAAGAGAGAGATTAATTGAGAACAGGGAGATACAGTAGCTTTTAAATGAGAAGGATGAGTTCCAGTGACAATGTGGAAAAAAAAAGGAAAAAAAAGAAAGAATTGATCATGTCAGGGTCAGGCGGAACCATCACTCACTGCACTTCAGGCATAAAGACCTCCGCCGGATGTATGTAAAGAAACAAGCACAGGGCTGCAACTCATCCCAGAGTTTCTCACTAAAGTTAAGCTAAAACACTCTGGTACCAGACAAATGACTGCCTTTTCTGTTCTAATGCTAATATGCTTTTAAGGCTCTAAGCTGGCAGCATTTTGCTTTCTTTGTTTAATGGACTATTAATTTGTTTGAATGCTTTTTGTTTCAGTTGCCACGGTACAGTCGGCTTGGCTTTAGCTCAGCTCTAAATGCCACGTGATTTACTTACCTGCCTTTATAATCTAATTCAATTTGATAAAGCAGTGTAATCATCTGAGTATTATCATGAGTACTCATCATGCTGATAAGGTGATTTCGCTCTATTGCTATTGAACTTTTTGTCTGATTATTCCTCATGTTGCATTCATACTGTGCCAGTCTGTAGCTGATAGCGCACGGCTGTTTTTCAGCAGGACAGTAAACTGTGTCAGAACTTGTACAAAGCATGCTTGCAAGTAGAAGGTGCTGACAAAAGCTGAATTTCCTAAATGTTTGACTTCTTCTTTCATGGCAGAGTAGACAGACTGGATCTTGACAAGTCAAAAAAAAAAGGACTCAAGGCTTTTTCAAGTCAAATGGAAGCAAACATTTCAGTTAGTTGTTTTGGTTCTCTGCTTTCTTATTTTTATTTATTCATTGTATATATTATGTTGTGTCTGTGCTGTTGTGTACAAAATAAATACCTTGTGAGTATTTCTTTGACAGTAGAATTGAATTTGAAATGGCACCATATCAGATGAAAACACTTCAGTTTTTTCCGTCTGGTTTAAATTAATATTTATTCAAGTTGTGTTTATCCATATCCCTTCAACTGCAGGGGACACAGTGTTCAAATAAATGTGGGTTAAAACCTAAAATAAATGTAGGCCAACTCAAGTACTCAGGTGTTTTATTGCTGTGTCTAGTGTGGTCATGTAGCAGGGTTAGTCTAGAAAAATGGGTATAATTCATGGTGTTTTACACTTATTATCAGTGTTAACCCCTTCAGATTTAAATCTACAAGCTGAATCTAAACCATCATTTAACACTTAAACGTAGAGCTTCCACACATTGTAAAATGTTTCACTGTCCTACAACTTAAGACTGCAGTGTTCACTTATTACAATGGTCTACAGTTGTTGGTTTTTTTAGAGAGTAAATGTCCTAAATCTTCTTTAACAAGATGAATTGGGGAAAAAATAACAAAAGTGGTGGTTATCTGTTGTTTTCAGTGTATTTGGTAAAGTCTTATTACACATACATACTGTATATTGTTTTGTGTAATTTTATACAATACATTTATAAATCTTCCACTCGAAAGGACCTGAAAAGTGAATGTATTGTAATGTGCAGACAGTGTTTTAGCTCTGAGACAAACATTCCTTCTGAGTAAAATCTATTCTCTCATTAATTCTCAGAATTTCACATTTTGACCCAAGACCGTATCTTGGAAACTACAGCTAACCAGCATTTTTGACTTAATATTTCTTTATTAGTGACTCAAACTAGGTAAAGTTTCACTACTTTAATTCTGGAGGTTTACTTGTAAACCAGTGATATTATTCACAATTAGACGTGAAGATATAGCCTCTGTTTTGCTTTGGCTGTGCACTTCCCTTCTTGTATTCATTTACAGCAGAAACTACGTTTAATAATTAATTCCAAAACATAACCTTTTAATACATTCAATGAATAATTGAAAATGAAAGTGATACTCTTTAATGGACTGCTTTTTATGTATCTGCATGCCTCAAATGGTCAAGCCGTGTGTTTATTAAAATCGCCATGGTAACAAAGGAGGGGGGTTTGCCACTTTGTTCTTGACTGACACCGTGCGACTGTGACCTGAATGTATTTACACTCGTGTGAGTCAGCGGCATTGGCATGTTATTTAAATTAAAAATTCTAATTAACACTCATATTTTGTAACATTTAGCATTTTAATTAAATTATCTAAAGAGGTGATTATAAAAGAAAAGAACTGTGAAGCGGTATGTGTCCCTGAATGGAGTTCTCAGCAGTGTATGTACATTGAATAGAGAGAGATAGCTGCAAAGAAATTGTTCACATTACTTTTGCATGTGTGTGTGTGCTATTTATTACAAATATTTTAAGTGATGAGGGAAAATGTCTCTGCTGTAAACATGCTTGCATACCATTTTGCAATAAGACAAGCCTTAAAAGGATTTATGAATAACTGCATTTAGGTTATTAATTAGAAAATATGGCAAAAAGAACCTGTTGATTGCCAAATAGTGAGCCCACATTTGCTTTTACTATTAATCTCAGAGCTTCTTTTATTAGTTTTTGGAGTTTTACACTTTTCAGTAATGTTTTTCCTTCAAAATGGTAGTGATTTATTAGTAAATTGCTTAACATGCTGACTGATTAAGGGACAACTAACAACCATGATATAACAGAATACACAGCAGATAGATGGTTTCATTATCCTACCAAATAATTAGCCTGAATCAATGTTTGAAAACTGTGGTAATAACTGTTTATTAATTATTTATAATGTGTTTATGATCTAACCAAATTACAAACCATTTATAAATCCTTTATGAAGGTAGTCTTGTTGTAACGTGGTACCAGTTTAGTAGTTGAAGCATTAAACACTTGCTGGCGCTCTTGGCTGGCTCGGTTTTCTCAGCGGTGAAGAGTACCATTTCTGAGGGAGAGTGAAGGAGCACATGAGGTCCTGAAAGGAAGGAAAAAAAAAAGGTCAGGAGAAGTAGAAATTAGTGAAAGGAATATAAACAGAAGGATGACAGGTGGAGATAGAGTGATAGGGAGATACAAGAAGACTGCAGAGAAAATTGTCCAGAGTGGAGAAAAACAGTGACAGGCAGTGGCAGAGTAGAGAAAGAAATGTAACAGACAGACTCAGGCAGAGCGAGGGAGAGGGAGACAGGCAGAGACAGACAGAGCGAGAGATAGACAGTGACAGAGGGAGAGATAGACGAGCTGTGTGAGGATGCAGAGAGTGTCCCCCTCTCTCGGCTGCTGCCAGAGGCAAACAGACAGCCTCTCTGCTGGTGGAATGCTAATGCAACAAGCTGCTCCTCTCTTGTCTTCCCTCCCTTCTTTACCTTTCTTCTTCTTTAACTCTCCTCTGTGTAGAAAGTTTAGAGAGTATAGACACAGGCATAGACTTTGATAATGGAGACCCTGACGTTTTCATGTTATTTGCACTTTGCAGATCTATTTGCGAATGTGGGTTCAGCAAATCAGGTGCAGTTTTACATCTACTCTGGTCTCATAATAACTATTTATAATGGGAGGTTAGTTGTGTGTGAAAGCGCGTGTTGAGGGGAATCGTAGATTAGTTATTATTTGACCTCTGTCCTGCTCCGCACCCTTCCTCTAAGTCTTATACTGACATCATGTTTGTCTGCAGCTCAGTAGCCATGGCTACGGTGGTGTCAGTGGGGGGTCGCCATGTCAGGGGCCAATCGCAGGTCAGTTAGTCGACCTTTTTCTGTCTGTGTCACAGTCGGCTCACCTCTGACCCTGTAGTCTGAGCCTCGGCCTGACTGCGACACGGAGTGGTTGTTCACGGACAATAAATGTCTCTCAGCTTTATCATCCGGCCAGGTTGTTAACTTCCATCATTTAAGACATTCACACCACATCACACAGAGATAGGCCTGCAACAAAAGACGATGGTTATTTTTCCTCTTGAACTCCGGCACATTTTCCTGCTGTGGCAACAGTCATCAGTTCTCAACTTCAGGCAGGACATAACCTTGAGTGGAGCAAGCCGGCTGAGTCTGAGTCCCCCCCCCCTTCTGTCTGTCTGTCTGTCTGTCTGCGGAGAGATGGCAGCTTCTGAGAAATGGTGGCACACTCTGAAGTGTGATCCATTTAGATAGTGGCGAGGTTCTCTCCCTGTGCACATGCACACATGTGTGCGAACTTAGGCTAAACACTCACCACACAACAAACACTCATGTGAGCATGTATGTACTCACAAACACACAAACCGGTGTGCACACAGACACAAAGAAACAGAAACAGATCTCTCTTCTCTCTATACGCACAAACACACACATAAACACACACAGAAACAAGTACACACACGGCAGTCTCTTGACATGCACTTGCTTGGTTGACAAGTCATCTCAGATAAGCTTGAGTGACAGGTAGGTAGTGTTGACTACTAGTGTGTGTAGAACACTCTGCAAGATATGGCCACCTTATGATTATTGTATACAATTTATTTAATCAGATTTGTATTATTTACTTGTAAAATAACACAAATCAATTTCTTGCAGATACAGTGCAGATATTTTTTCCCATTTTCCTCTGTCTGTAGTGTTCATCTTGTATCAGCTCTATTTTTTCAAGACGTTGTCTTCCTCTGTTTCATTTTGGTTGTTAATTTTCCTGCCACCTTTTCTATCTATGTTCAAACATATTGCATTGCTTCTGTCATCTAGAGAGAATCTTGCCAGTTTTTGGCAGCAGATGTATGTTCAAGCTATATTTTGAGGATTCAGGCCTTGTATACCCACTCGATTACACTGCAACCCTCCCTCCCCACTTCTTCTATCCCCAGGCCTCCCCGTGCTCCATTCCTCTATTTTCTTATCTACTTTCTTCTCCTACTTGCTCCTCTATGTCATTGCCAAATCTCTCCTGTCTGCTCTCTCCTCTTCTCTTTCTGTCTTCTCCTCTCCCTCCCACCTCTCTGTTTCTTTTACACACCCTCTTCTCTCTCTATCAGTCTCTCTATTCTGTGACTGCTCTGGCTGGTCCCCCTGTGGCACACCGTGTCGTGTCCCTAATTTATTTATAATTAGTGCTCTTTGTCGGGATGCGCGGGGAATGTTAAGGTACATGCCACCTCACTCTGGGTACAAATGGAGTGGTGTTCCTCCATCCTTTCCACCCGCCCCAACTGCCCAACAGACACGGCCACTGGGATGGACAGAGCTTACATCCAAAACCTGGAGACAGACTCTTAAAATTATAACGACTCCGCAGAGAAGAAGATAATTCATTGCAAAAATATGTGTGTGTGTGTGACTCATAAGGCACTGACTACTTTTTAGCATTGGGGGTGAGAAGAACTAGTTTCAAGTAGCGAGTGTGTACATTTTAAGAGGTAGGAATTTAAGATACTATTTGTACCTGTGTGTCTACAACCAACCATGCTGCTTACACCCATGTCTTTTATACTGTTGCATGGTATTTACATCTAAGTGTAAAGCCTTCCTCAGAAAGAGTTTCTAACATGTAATGAATATTGTGAAAAGGTTTATTTTAACTCAAACCAGGATTGTTTGCTAAACCCACACAAGTAGATTTGTTCCCTAAACCAGCGTTCACATTGATCGTTAAAACTCCTAAAAGGGATTGAATTAATCAATCTAAAAAATAAGGCATCGATTGATATTACAGTGTCTTAATCCTTCAAGAGTTTAGAAGATAGTGAGTCATGAGAAGGAGGATTTTATGGGTAATTCGAATTAAAAACCTGAAAAGTATTTACTGAATGCCTTGAACATTAATGCTACAGTGATTTGGATAGTGAAACTAACATTTGTTATATTACAACATGGGTAGAACTGTTCCTAATCAAAAGTAATTGTCGTCTTTTCATCAGTTTTTGTTATTGGGTCTTAAATTTAACCCTGAGGTGCATTAAAAAAGTCTTAAACCTAATGCCTTAAGTTCAGTGGTGGGAAGTAATGAAATACATATACTCAGGTATCTGTACTTTACGTCAGTATTTATTTTTATACATTTAATCCTACATTAAAAAAGCTATACCTTCTATTTCTTTCATTTCTAAAACAGCCTTGTTTATTTATTGGTAATGCATTTATGTCTTACCATGCCTTCCCAACATTAAGACAGATTACAGACAGACAGATCTTGACATATATG
Source organism: Apogon talboti (assembly GCA_037367365.1). NCBI lineage: Eukaryota > Metazoa > Chordata > Actinopteri > Kurtiformes > Apogonidae > Apogon > Apogon talboti. The sequence continues at coordinate 21,073,695 of JAPQRQ010000006.1, read as the reverse complement.
GACAGGACTGTAAAAGATTACATTACATTAACAGACATAATGATGTTGAAGACATAAAACAAAACAGAGAACATAGAGGCTTGACCGTGGAACAAAGGTTTCATGTGTTTAATGAAATGTCAGAGACCTGGGGCACTAATACTGACATGGTTAATGTGAGGTTAAGTTATAGCTTCACACAGAAACGGCTGGTAGAAATGTAGAAATATCTTTACTCTTTGTATATTTCAGAGCTTTCAATTGAATAAAGGAGTTCACTCAGTCCTTTTAATTTTACTGGAGTATTTTTTTTCTCACAAGTATCCACAATGAAGCTGTAGGAACCCTGTAAAAACAAAGGAAAAAAGCCTAGTTTTAGTGCCTAAACGTAGTCAAAATGAAAGCTGAAAATAATCCTGCAAGAAATCCATTCACCTTCCACATTCATGATCTATGAAGCTTTATATATAACAGTACATATTTTGTTTGTGTGTTTGTTCAGTTATAAATATTCATACAGCTTCTATGTGACTATTTACACCCAGGTACAACTGAACAAATGCAATGCTCAAAAAAATTAAAACTGATGGACAAGAAATGCTGGAACCAAGCACGTAAATCATAAACGGTTTGATATAATCCTCCTGCCTTTTACTATTGCACACGTCAAAATAAAATAAACTTTTAAAAGTGACAAAAATGACATGTGAAGGAGAGTTTGGCTGACACCTGCTGCGATATAGATACACATTGGCAGCGTGCTCACCTGTGCAACGTCTGAATGCAAAACAGAATAACAAGATAGGACAACATGTAATCTAAAAGTGTAATTTATTAAACATCCTGTTGAATTTTAATGGCCATCACTCGTAAAGTTGAGATGTTTTGGGGGTTTGGGCAGCAAAAAAAAAAAAAGAAAAAAAATGTTATTTTTTATCACACCACATTAATGTCAGGCCTGTTGTCACACATAACGCACATGACCAGGAATGACGGCGCTGACAGGACTCGCTGTGTGTGTGTGTGTGTGTGATCAGCCAGGAAGAGCTTTTGTCCTTGGGCTGAGAGGGCACCTGGCTCCTCTTCCCGTCCTTGTGATCTCTCTGTTCCCTCTCTCTCGTGCATCCCTATCCCTTCTCTATCTGTCTCTTCCTCTCTTCTCTCAGCTTGGATCCCTTCATCCCCCCATCTCGCGCTCTCCCTCTCCGCTGCCCAAGGCGATGCCGTCCTGCAGGCTTTGATCAGGGGGCCAGGGAGGAGAGAGGAAGTGGGTCAGAAAGTTGTGCTGGAGACTGCAGGAGAACAAGGCTGGAATATCGAGTAGGTGAGGCTGGGAGATGGGTGAGGGGGGGTTTAGGGGGGAGAGAAAAAGAGAGAGAGAGAGAGAGAGAGAGATGGGGTAATCTAGTGAGAAACTGATAGAGTAAGAGAGGGTGAGATAGTAGGGGGAAAAAGAGGAGGGAGGGAGTGGGTAAAGAGGAAGAGGGGGGTGAAATGGGGCAACCATGAGAGGTAGTGG
>JAPQRQ010000006.1:21033334-21045584 GCA_037367365.1 Apogon talboti | reverse complement strand
ACACACACACACACACACACACACACACACACACACACACACCAGGTCCAGTGTTTTGGTTTCCTGGCTGCCCTATTGTACCCTGACAGTCTTTAATAAATGGCCCTCTGTGTATTTGTGTGTGTGTGTGTATGTGTGTGTGTAGACTCATCTGTCAGCCCCCTTGGCCTCATGTCACATCCAGCGTTTCCTTCACCCTACTGACACTACTCAGCGCTACTGATCACCCACCATCACCTCCGCGCCTCTAGGGATATGTGGCGTGAAACTCACAGGACACACAAACTCACATGTATTTCTTTTCTTCGCACAAAGTAAGATCATGTGTGTGTTTCCTTTCTGATTCATCCTCATATGGTCATGATGGGGGTTGCCTCCTCCAGACTCCCCCAGTAGTCCGCTCCATCCCTGCCCCACAAGGGAACCTGACAGGCAGGCAGAGAGCGAGATGGGCTCCCCATCCCCCCTCCAGGCAGCGACTGGCTAGGCTGAAGGGTCCCAGCACCAGACCCCCTTTCATAGCCCTGAATGGACTTGCCTTATTTATATTCACACTCTGTCACACAGGGGGACCCCAATCTCACAATGCCACTGTGGCTTTGTCCAGCAACTCTGTATTTATGTGTGTGTATAAGAGTTTGTGTGTGTGTGCGGGTATTTGTGTTGTTTAATCGGAGGGCATGTTGCCACTGTGAAGTCTGTGCATGAGAATTCATTGCAGTGTATTCCTAAAGTGTGTGTGTGTGGTGTGTGTGCAGCTCTAATGGAATGCCTCCCTCTTCTATTCACCGAACCCACATCACAAGCAGCCGGCCAGGCAATATATATATGTGTGTGTGTGATTGTATATGTGTGTGCGTATGTTCAGAAGCTACCTCTGTGTTCAGTTGTAACCCAGAGCAGCGCTTTCATTTTCCTGTCATAACGTGTATTGATTTCCCTCAGCCTTGCAGCGACACACACACACACACACACACACACACAGATATCCGATGATCCTTAAAGCCATGCATGCGGGCATACACATACACATCCACACACATTTATATGCTGTTGTACACACACATTTCACATGTACACACATAGTTTGCCGTATAGGGAACATTGTGTTCAAAAACAGCCCTGTTGGAGTGAGATTAGTTCTCACATATGGTCCCTTTTTTTTGCAGTCACACACTCGCAGGTACACACACACTGTCACATACTCTTTTTGACATAAAACAGTAAATACGGCTGATTGCTAAATTAATCTTCCACGTCACTGCAGCCTCTTGTGCTCCTGTTTGCTTGGGAGAAAGTGATCACTCTCGCCTTCTTTAGTGTTTTCTCATTTTCCCCGCCTTACCCTTTTCTGCTCTTCTCACACCTATCTTCACCCCCCCCCCTCCCCTACCTAACCACCTCCAACTCTATTTGTATTGTAATTGCCTTGGTAAACAGCACCACTTTGGCACTGAAGCAGCTCTGATAGCTTGTGTTTGGGATGCATTAAGAGTGGCGATGCAGACACTATGAGTGTGTGTGTGTATGTGTGTGTGTGTGTTTGTTTGCGTGTCTGGTGGCAGTTCAGCAGCGTGCGTCACATAGCACCCTCCTTATGCTCAGTTTCTAGACACAAAACTCTTTTTTTATTATTTGAGTTTCACTTTTCCTTCCATCCACAAACATGGAACAGTATTTAAAAAGTGCTGCTACAAGTGATATTTACCACCATTTGTATAATTCTGAATATATCATTGTGACTCATACCCATTCAGGGAGTCCTGTAAAGAAATCAACCTTTAAGTTCAGCTTTTAATTGGGATACACTAATTTTTGCTGTAATTTTTCCTTCACACAAACAGAAAAAGCAAGTCCTTGAGTTTTTGACCCAGTCGCAGGATTTTATTTTTACCTTTAAAGCATTCAAGTGTTTTCATCTCCTATTGATTGCTAAAATCAGCTTGATTGATGTTTAATATTGAGAGTGAAAGTTCATTTCATTCAGTGTCTACTTTCTCTCTGCAGTAAGACGATCATCTCATTCTCTGGCCACTGACATGTTTGAGCAGCACCTTGGGGCGCACCTCCTGCAGGTAAAGACCAATGCGTACATCTGATCCTTTTTTGATGTTGTACTTTTTGAGATAATAAAGTCAACTGAGTATATGTGTTAACATGTTAGATGCACCTGCTGGTTTTGTGTGAGTAATTTGTTTTTTTAAGCTAAATTGTCCCTCTCATAAAAGGTCATTTATCTCATCATCAGTATGTAAAAGCTGTGTGTGATTGCACTTTGTTAATTGATGAATTCCATATCTACATTTTCAGGCAAACTCTTACAGTACGTGCTCACCCACACTGGGACACACACACACATATTTTATAAGCGTCAGACACTCGGACAATATGATACTGTCGGCTTCCGAAGAATGCCTCCTTTTACACTGACAGATGAATGAAGTCTGACGGGGATTCAGTGGCAGGAGGGTTGCAAGGGCGACAAAATGCAGGAAGTCAAGACAATGAGAGTGTAAAGTAGGTAACACTGCAGGTTGTATGTTAGATTGTACGTTAGGCTGGGAGTGGCTGAGAGAAAAGGTAGTTCAGAGAGCAACTAGAGCAGAGAGGAATAAGAAGAAGCTGCACGGATTAAGGAGGAAACAGGTTAGACTTGGGATGCGTAGAGAGAAGAAAGGGGAATAGAGGTTGAGAATTTAGAAAGGAGAGGGTTATAGTAAAACAAAGAAACGTTACATATGTCTGTTCTCCTCCAGCATTTTAAAGAGGAAAGGGAGGCTTAGGGATTGGTGCTGATAGAAATCAAATTAACGCTCCAGAAAAACTGTATGATTCTTTCCTCCCAGCCGTCCTCCCGCCGTAATAGCCTGATAATTGCACTTTAGTTCTCCGACATTCAGGCGGCTGGTTTCTCCTCGCCACGACACACGACACGCCACACACACCCCACACCCCGGCCACACATTTGCATACTGGATGTGTCAGTTGCATAAATTACCAATGCCACTTTAAGCACTGGGCCGCCAAAATAGCAATCATTCTTCTAGAGCAAAGTGGTCCTGGTTTATGTGTGTGTGTGTGTGTGAGGCTGACGCTGTGTCTGCTCACTCCTGGATGCTTGTTATGACGATTAATATTATTCTCTGAAGCAGTCCCCTCTAATGGGCTGGCTGTATACCTTTCACTTCTCATTAGAATCACTGCAGGCTGTAATGACTTTGGTTCTATCTGTGTTTGTGTCCAAACTGGTATCTGGCTATATGATTGTGTACGTGTGTGTGTGTGTGTGTGTGTGTGTGTATGCTGCCAAAGATACATGACAAAGCTTTGAATCTGAGTTTATTACAGTTGATTGAAACAGCCCTAGTCTACACGCTCACTTTCTCATGTGTCTTCACTTTGTTTGTTTGTGTGTGCGCTTGTCTAAATGTCTGACTGTGTGTGTGCCGTGTGGCATTTTTGACTCTGTGCTGCTCTCTGTGTGTTTAGTAATGCAGGTCTTGTTGACAGCTGTTGTGTGTAGTTGCAGCCTGCATCTATGGGAGTTGTTTCATGTCTGTTCACATTTATGCATGTGTGTGTGCATGTGTGAGTGCACTTGTGAATTGAGAGAAGAGAAGAGGCCGAGGGGTGACGGGTTGTTTGTTCTCTAGCTCATTGTAATTTGTTCGATACACACTAATTGCTCTAATTTGTCTGTCTTGTTTCTGTTTGCCTTTATGTGTGTGTGTGTGTGTGTGTGTGTATTTTTTTATGTGCATAGTCTCTGGATGGCTTTGTGTTTGTGGTCAGTCAGGAGGGACGCTTCCTCTACATCTCAGAGACAGTTTCTATCTACCTGGGACTCTCACAGGTAAGACACCCTCAACACACACATATACACAGACACACATGCACAAGAACACTCCACAGTGTGCAAGTGCATTTGCGCACCTTTACCTATCTTCTGCTTATTCTTTCATATCCCTTCTCAGAAGTGTGTGTGTGTTTGTGTGCGCGAGTGCGAATACCTTTGACTGCATTCTTTGCGCTGATCTCTGGAGTGCAACTCTCACCGGGCGACGCTACTCTCTCTCTGTCTCTCTCTACCACCCTCTCTCCCTCTCCAGGTGCTCACCTCTGTTGATTGCCTGTGGCCTCTTGTACTGTGAATGTTAAGTCCTGCCATTTTGCCCAGATGCATAAATAATAACAGTAATTACTGGCCCAGCAATCAAAGTGTCGCCCCAGCGCACTGGGCCTGTCTAGGGGAACAAATCGATAGGCATCTTAAAAGCCACATTGATTGTAGGGAGGGGGAAAAACACCAAGGGGGAAGGGAAGATAGATAGAGACAGCCAGAGAGAGAAAGAGAGGGGGAGGAAGAGGAGAGGTGTGATAAGAGAGAGATGTTTGAGAGTAAGAAGAACCAGTACAGCATTAGAGAAAAAGAGAAAAAGGAAGTTAGAGCAACAATAACAGACCCAATTGAGTGTTTTTAGTTGCTATATTTGAATGTTTTCCTCTAGTGATGTTAAAAGACAGGTTGTGATATTTCTAGTCTATCTTAGTTGTGTTGACATTATCGTTCCTTTCCATTCTTGCTATTCCAGCTGATGCTATTAATAGTCCTCTGCTGCCTGACTTAGTCAGATCAGTTGGTAATCTTTCAAAGTGAACTTTTTTTGGTAAGGTTTCACATTTTTCTTTTTCATTGACAGTGCTCGCTTGGCCCGTTATCACATCAAGGGTTATGGCCAGGACAAACCATGAGCAATAAATATTCAGAAAACAGGCAAAGTGTTTCATGATTTAACTGTCACTTCATTGGTTGAGCATTAAAATAAAACAAGAGCTGAAGCTGTAGCGTTCAATACTCGCTGTGTATGTACATTTTGACAGAGCTATTAAAACATCACCTTGATGTGCTGTATCATTCCTTATTATTGTTGCATTCTCCAAAATAATTATGTTTTCCATCTTTCATTCACTTTCTGATACTTTAAGCAAATCTGTGATATTCACCTACCAACATGAATAAAATTATAGTCAAAATTATATTAAGAAATGCTGTAGGTACGTACATTACTTCATCTGCTGTAACCGAGAAGTGATCACAGCAATCAGTTTTAGACAGAAAACGCTCTTGCTAAATGTATCGCTAAAAGCATAATATTACCTGTGTATCAACAGATCACATTTCTGAGGAGGTCCACATGATCAGTGTGACTACAGCACCTATGTGTGCAGCCCCCAAAGCTGTTATAAATCCAGCTTAACATTTGATATTATCATGTATATTAGGTTGGGATCTGCTCACAGGTTGCCAATAACCTTACTTACATGCAGGCACTGAATTGGAACAGATTTGGGGGAAAAAAATCCATTTAAGCCGACCTGAAGCTAGGAATTTAATATGCATGTACAGTATTTAAGATGAAGACAAAATTTGTTTGCTCCGACTGTTGGGTTTTTGGGGTGCTTTAGAGGACATGCATATATAAACTAGAAGACCCAAAAGTCCTATTCAGTCAAATACCCTTTGAATTTTTAGAAAAAGTGGAAAAAAGATTCCAGGATCCTCCCTTTTTTATTTAACCAAAATGTAGTTTCATGAAAATTACACAGACAGACAAACCAAGTAATAATGTACATACACTTCAATAAATAAAGCCATAAAAGTGTAAAGAGAACCTGCTAAAATGATAACATCAGGCAGTAGAGGCTCGTCACAACAAAAAGAGAGCTACACAGAGAAAAAAAATCAGGAACACAGAGAACCAGACAGACAATTACGGAAAGAAGAGGAAAGAAATAGGGTAGTGAAAGAGAGACAGTGCTAAAGAGGAGAGAGAGAGTCTGAGTGTGTAAATAGAGTTTAAATGTGCAGTAGGAATGAAATTCGCCTTGGGATTGCCTAGGTAAACAAGACAGCCGAGGCTTTGGTGGAGATGCTAATAAAACAGAGCTGTTCTTATCAGCTGAGCAGATGGCCTAACCCATCACATCTACTCAAACAGGCCTAAGCCATCAGCATTCTAATGAAATTATTTATGATCGAAGATTACGTTCAAAACCTTGAACATACAATGCTGCGTTTACCTTCCCGAAAAGATGAGAGCAGGTGGGAATGGGGGGGGGGGGGGTTTATGATGAGGGAGAGAGACAGCCAGAAAGGGCATATAGAGTGAGTTAGGGATATATGGGTAGGTGGGAGTGTATAGTGTGTTTATGGACACAGACGATGAGAAAGAAAAACATTGAGGAAGGAGAAAGGAAAGGTGAGAGGGAGGGAGAGGACAAAAACATTTGGATGTACTTTGTTGGTGAGTGGACATAGGGGAGAAAAGAAGGACAGACAAACAAACGATGTTCGCAGTAAAAAAGTGTAACTGGTGGTTTGTTTTAGAGGGCATGTTGCCCCTGTGGACTGCCCCTGCCCTGCCGTCTCTTGTCCCCCCGTCTGACCCTTCTGCCCTGGCTTACACCCTGGGTCTCTCCCCTGACAGGGGGGTTGCTTAGCCGGCTTAGCTCAGGTCAGGCACCTTGACCAAGGGCACAGCCTGCCGCCCACTCCCCTGGTGCCTGCAGGTATAATTTCTCCTCTCACCAGGTCTTCAAACCGGAAACATGGGGATAAACCTGGGAACGCCACACAGCAGATGGGAATGGAGGGGGGGGGGGGGGGGGGGGGGGTTGGGGGTTTGTAGAAGAGGCTAGGTAACAGGGGATTGAGAAGAAGACGAGACAAAGGCTGGAGAAGATGAGGGATTGGAGGGAGGGGAGATGGAAAGGATGGAGAAGTAAGAGTAGGACAGAATGTGTTGGGAGGAGAAAGAAAAGGAATAAATGGGGTAAAGAGAAGGGAGGAAGGATGGTAGATTGAGGGAGGAGAGAATTGATCTGGGAATGGTTAGTATGCAGACCCCGCTCCCCCTCCTCTTCTCCCCCTCCCTCTCTCTCCTCTCCCATCAGTCAGTGAGGGCTGAGGGCTGAGAGTGTGTTGTGGACCACTGCCCGGATGCCTCATACATATTAAAGCCCCCTGCTATTATTTATATCATGTCTCTCCTTCCCCTGCTCGCTGCCCTCCTCCCCCTCATCCCCACCGCACCGCCATACGTACATGCACGTGCGTGTTGGCGCGCACGCACATACGTTTCAAATAGATGCACTGACAGACAACTGCTCACACAAACAGTGACACACAATGACACGCGAAGGCACAAAAACAGACAGTCTAGTCACATACGCAGAGAAACACAGGGGTGCGCCGTGTGCTGCACACGCACAAACATCCACACACTCACACTGATCTGAATGATCTCAGTCTCTCCTCACATCTCCCTTCGCGCCACATTCTATACCTGTTTTTATGTCTGAGCCTGACTCATCCTCTCAATCGCTCCGTCTCTTTCTCATCTTCTCATTTTTGTCTGATCTTTTTTCAATCCCTCCCTCCTGCCTGTGATGGAGTGATATTATTCGGATAGGTCTTAAGCCCGATAAAGCCCATAAGGGCCTGTTTGTCTCTCTACCTTGTTTTCCAATACCACAGGGCCAGGGGATTGTGTCTCTTTCAGATGGCTGGTTCCACTGTTCTAAGCAGAGGTAAATTTAGTCCTTGTTTAAAAACGACAAGAGTCGTCTTTGGAGGAAAATTGTTTTTCATAGAAATACAAGCATCCTGGCCCAAGATAGATTGGACTGATTCTAAAAGATGGATTGAGCGACAGATGGACAGACACAGTATATCCTGATGCTATCAGTATCAAAAAATGCCCACAGCAAGGTTCATCCAGAGTTTTACAAACCAACCCCAGCCCATTTGCTTGTCAAATATGCTGCCTCTTAATGTGTAAATGCAGACTCTTCGTTTTTAAGCATTAATGACTGAGTCAGTTTTGATGTCAGAATCAAAAGGAATGCAGAAGAGAAATTCAGCACCTACTGTAGTAATTACACTGCTGACATCTGAATGTTCAGAAGCAGGACTAAAAAATATGTATCCTTTACATTTATTAAAGACATAATGTTTGAAGGCCTTTTTATTTTAGAGACTAAATTATTTTATGGTAGTTTACTTAAGTATATTGACCATTCAAACAACTTTTTATGACCCAAAACTGCCTGAATGCATGTCAAAATAGGTAAAATACAGATGGCAGGTGGTCACAGTGTTGCTAATGTAGGAGCTTCTCCATGTTTTCGAGGTCTGGTTGTAACATATTTCTGAATGGAAAAATATGGCTCCATATTGTAGCTGTGAAGGCTAATATTTGACAAGGACATTACTATATTTGGCAAGTTAGAACAATAAATAAAACAACAAAAAAAACAGGGTATTCCCCAAAATATTAAGCTCTGCGTGTCTGGGCATAAGAACCTCCCGCCGTCACTTATCCTCCCTCACTCAGCAGGGTTTTCTCTATCTTCACCGCTCATCGTCCATCGCTCTGATTCCTCCACTCCCACCTTCCCCGTTCCCTTCTTGCTGTGATGTCCTTGAAGGCCTGCTGAAGCTCCCATAAAGCCTGCAGTAAATGGCTCTAATCCGGTAATAAATGGCTGTGTCCTACAGACAAGGGTGTGAGGCTGCTGCAGCCACGGCTTTATCAGATGGAATAGTATTGGCACACACATGCGCCGGCTCGCACACGCACATTCACAAATGTAATAGAAGCTGCATACATGTGAGTAAGCATGCCAGCCCCCCACCCCCAACCCCCGTTCCCTTTCTGTTTCTTACACACATGCGGCGACACACACTCATTTATACAGCTTCAGATGGAATCACACCTGCTCTGATTGTGCTCCTTTTATGGATGCTATGCAAGAGCAGCGCTATTATTGCCTTTAAATGATTAGAGATGCGACTTTGATGCATTATGATGATAGGATCGTATAGAGCTGTATGAGCTGTTGCTGCTCTTAAAGCCTGCTGGGATAGACTGCTGGCTGTAACTGAATGAAGGAGCAGGGAGGGACACGGGGAATAAGAAGAATAGTAATGTGACCTTTGGAGATACTTGGAGTTCACCTGTTTTTAATCAGCAAATACAATTGATTTTTATCTCCCCTGGTTTTATTTGTGTAATACTGTAGTCACTCGGTCCTCTGAGACTGGACTTAAATGTATGTGCATGTGTGTGTGTGTGTTTGTGGGAATGTCTTACAACCTCCACACTCCTTGTTGAGTTGTAACCCAGAGCAGTGCTTTCATTTTCCTGTCATAACATATATTGATTTTCCTCGTGTGTGTGCGGGCATGTGTGTGTGTGTGTAGGTGCTTTTGTGTAGATATTTGCACGCCCAGCTTCAGTTTTTTACCGGTGTGTGTGCTTCTCCTCAGGTGGAGCTGACTGGCAGTAGTGTGTTTGACTACATCCACCCAGCGGACCACGTCGAGATGGCCGAGCGGCTGGGAATCAGGCCGCATCTGAGGGCTGAGGCCGGCTGCCACACCGCACCTGAAAGCGCATCAAGCTCTGCGTCCACCTCCTCCCTGGCTGGTACCCCTGAACCTGGTACAGATTACACTGACCAATGTGGAGAAATAAAAAGAAAAGTGCATTTTTTTTTATCTGACAATTGTTTAAATTTGCATAATCACATTTAGAGGACTCACAATAAATAAAACGCATTTTTATGACTAATCCTGTAAATGTTAAATATCTGACCAGGTGATAAATGTCCCTGGTTTTCCTCATCTGTCATCCCTAGCAGCTCCATCCAGTCCCCATTCTCCTGCTGATGATCCTCCTGACCGTGGCTTCTTTATCCGTATGAAGTCCACTCTCACCAAAAGAGGCCTGCATGTCAAGTCCTCTGGATACAAGGTACAAATAACTGAAGAAATTACACAGTTCAATTAAAAAAAAAAACAAAAAAAAAACTAGTTTATTAGGCATATTTCCCCCCATTCACCTGCTTGTTCTTGCCACAGTAACATGACGATGAGATCCTTGTCACTATGTTTTCACTGCCGGTGTTTAATAGCACTCTGGAGGTGGTGGTTTTCAGTGTGTTTTATGGCTATGACCTTATTTCACACTGGACTGCTGCACACAACAGACTTTACTGCACCCAGAGCTGTTATAGTCATGCAGCATCTTTGACTCAAAAATCTGAATGTGTATTTTGTTTTTCTTCCATAAATATTAATAATTGGCTAAGAGACTCTTATTGCTATTTCCTTTGTTTTACTTTTACTTTAGGGATTTTCTCCATGAATTTTACTTCAAATGTGCCCTGAAGTATACATTATCTTCTCTCAGGTAATCCATGTGACGGGGCGAATCCGCTGCCGTCCTGCACTTGTTCCAGGCTCCACACGATCAGTGCGTCGGCCGATGGGTTTGGTCGCGCTGGCGCACACGCTCCCGCCCTCCACGCTTAATGAAGTCCGCATGGAGAGCCACATGTTTGTCTTCCGAGTGAACATGGACTTACAGGTCACATACTGTGAGAACAGGTAGGTCTTGTGTCTAATAAGTGTCTCATCCTGCTTATTTTTCGAGTGTGTGAAGTGTTGCTTTTGGAGTTTTTCCACTTTTGATTTTTTTTCATGAGCATTTGGCACAACACACAGCCATTTGGTTGTTTCTGAAGACACATCTGCTTCTGTTTTGTACACAAACATGTTTTTTTTGTCTTATTTCTTTTTCAGGATCTCAGAGTATATGGATCTGACTCCAGCAGAAGTAGTGGGACATACATGTTATCACTTTGTCTATGTAGAAGATCTGGAAAATCTCAGACAGAGCCATGAGGACTGTGAGTATATGACATTCATCTGTTTTTCTTCAAAGTGTCCGAACTTGAAAGCGAGGATAGCCTGTTGAAATCAAAAGCATGTAGATGTAGGCGCCCTCTGCTGCCGCCATCATGAACTACCAAATCTAAAGTCTGAACCAGTTTCTTTTCTGTCTCTTGTGTTTGTGTTTTATTGCCTTCGCCCCAGTGTTGAGGAAAGGCCAGGTGGTTACCGGTTACTATCGTTGGCTCCAGAGAAGAGGAGGCTACTTGTGGATCCAGTCCACTGCCACTGTCTCTATCAACCACAAAGCCCCCCATGAACGCAACGTCATCTGGGTCAACTACGTTCTCAGGTCAGTTTAATATCAGCAAAGTCACGGATATTCTCCAGGATTACTGATGAGAGTGCTGAGTTTAAATATGCAGGCACCATACTGAGCACAGAGATCCTTTGAAGGGATAGATGATGAAATGGAGAAGGAATACTGGAAGAGTTTCACTCCCTCTGACATATGAGAAAACTGATGAGTACACTTGACTTTAAAGCAATGAACATTACCAGCATTTATTAAAATTAAAAAGATTATTTAAATTTAGACTACTCAACAATGTAAGATGTAATATTTTATGCATGTAAGATGTTTGCAACACAATCAATTACATAAAATGTAAAATTATTTAGAAATAACTAATGTCTCTGTCAGAATTCATCACAGCATTACTTAAGTAATTTAATATCCTCTGTCTGATTTACCAGACATGATGTGATGAATGAAAATGTGTGACGTTTCTCTTGTGGTTTCAGTTCAAGTTGGAATAATTCCTTAAATGTTGTATTACTTTTGACTCTATTTACAACAGAGATACAACAACTGAAATAACCAGGGCTAAATATGCTTTTCTTTGTATTTATCCACGTGTATACACACTTCTGCCGGACCCAGATGCACATATACACAGAAGCTACATGGACACACTTTAATAAACACAGAACATAACAAAAGTGCATGCGCAGCAACAGAGCAGTGAGATAAAAACAAGAGGAGTAGGCTGCATTTCAATGCTAATTGGACTGAAGCTATATAATTACAACAAATGGATGTCAGAATTTTGGGGCTGAATGGTGTTTTAGTTAATTAGTGCTGTAATTACAAGAGCTCATTAACTTCTCCAACAGCCTCCTCCTTGTCTGGGCTTAACTGTGTATAGGTGGGCTGCTGAGTGGGGCATAGTGTGTGTGTGGGTGTGTGTGTTTAGTGCCTGTGTGTGTGTCTTGAGGGGTGTGGTTTGTCTATCACTCTGTTTCAGCGCTGGTATATGTGTGATGAGGGCTGTTGTTTGGAGAACTGGGTGTGTGTTCGGTGGAGGTTAGGAGGGTATGAGGCAGTTTGGCTATTGGAGGTTGTTATTAGGCTGATTATATGTTGTTTCCATCTCTAAGTATTCACTCAAATCAGCACAGCACTAGTTTTTTTTACAGCTGTAAGTGGTTTTAAGTGGCAGATGATCATTT
>JAPQRQ010000006.1:20943833-20971280 GCA_037367365.1 Apogon talboti | reverse complement strand
AGTTTTCGCGCATGTTCAGGCCCCCAAAAATGAGATGGAAGAGCATAATAATAATAATAATAATAATAATAATAATAAACATTACAATTACAAAAGGGCCTTCGCGGCCATTGCATGACCACTGCTCGGGCCCTAATTACTACAACACTGCAAACAACAGTAAAAAAAACCCCAACAACAACAAAGAAAATGGTGTAAAAAAAAAAAAAAAAGCCCAAACAGTCTATTTTTATAGCAAATTGCTCTCATTGATTGCTCTGTGTTTTGCGCCCCATTCCACAGGTGGTGGGGGAGTGCACTGAGCATGCTCAGATAACTATGGAAAGCACAAGGTCAATTCTATTAGCATGTTTTGAATTTTTTCCTATTGAGCAAACAGTTGAATTTTTATAAATATTTAAAATAAATATATATACAGAACACTCACCACAGACACATCAGGGGTTAAAGGGTTAAATCAACTGATGCTACACTCCACAGCAAACTTTATAATTTACAGTATTATTTTATATTTTTTGCTGAATACATTTAGGTAACCTGTCAAACCTGATATGTTAAATAATGGCAAAAACTCCTCTCCACAGCATGTGCATTGTGTGGGTATCTTTGTGTTTTCATAGATGGGGCCTACTCTAGAAAAATTCTCTCAGCTCTCATGTGCCTGTGGATTTAGCTATTGAAGTTGACCTTTCTCACAGAGTAATGCACTATTCTACAGAAATCACAGCGATTCCTCCAATCATTCAAACAGTCAGAGGGAACAAAGAATAAGCTTGAGATAACAAACTGAGCACCAGAGAGGACCGCTTCCAGCCAGCCTGAGCTTCGGTCCTGTGGGCATTCTTTGGTGTTAAGGGTGCTTTTCCCACAAATTTCCACCAGTGGGACCATGTTAAAAAAGGGCAGGGATTGTTGTTTGAGTGTAAGCTAACCCCCTGGCTTTCTGGGGGCTCTGCACAAATTTTAAGCTATCAGACTGTAGGACTCAGTACCTCAGACAATGAGAGTCTCTCTCCTATTACAGATTGACACACACACCTTGCCAAAAGCCACAGGGTGAAAGCCAGTAAATCAACATCTATCTAAAATTGAAACTCTGGTGTCTTTCTCTCCAACTTTCATCCTTAGCCATAGCGTTATAGGTGTGTCCTCTACACTGTGCTTAAACTAAAATGTTAAATGTGCATATCTATGGGTGAGTTGTTGGACATTTGTTGTGTTAATTACTGTGAATTGAGCAACTTTGAATGACACTTAACCAGCCTATTGAGGTGCATTACCATGAGAGGAGGATGGGGGTTGAGCCACACAGATATGCAAACACATGCAGTTTCCACAGAGAAAGGATAAACCATGACACCCTATACTGCAGTACAGTGTAAAATATTTTAAATCAACAATTTAGTATCGCAGTGTATCAAACATAGAACTGCAGAATATAACAATCCACTTTCCAGTAATAAGAAATGCAGCACAGTGGTGTTCGAAGTACAGTACTCAAATGCTCTACTAAAAAGTACTAATATGAATTTTAAAAATACTCCATTACAGGAAAAAAACTGCACATCCCTCAGTGAAAGTGTGTAAATATAGCCAGTATTAGTATATGTATTATAAAATATATGTACAACTATGGTGTTCATCTAAATAACATAGCTGGCACACTTTTTGAAGAAACAGACAGTGTATAAACCAGATCATGTGACGAAAGATGTGAAAAAAATCACATGTAGTTTTAATTATAAAACTACAGCATGTGTAAAACTGCTGTATCTCTCCAATACAACTGACTAACAGTGGACTAACCCAGGAACCTGCTACACACGACTGATTTACAACACATTCTTAAAGTGAAATGCAAAAAGAATGTATGTAGATTATATGCCTTTTCTGACTTCATCCTCACTGTGGCATGAGATGCATACGACATGTTGCAAAGGAGTCTGTTTGGTCGTCACCCATCATTCACAGTCATTCAAAAAGCCAGATGTTAAATGAAGGTTATCCCAGTATTAGTGGTTCCACATGTGTATCCTTTGATGCTATAGTTTTAACAATAATAGTATTATTTGTTGAACTGGTATGTTAAAGGAGAACAAATAAACCAAGAGGAGGGAGGTCACATCAAAGTGTCCACAGCTGTACATACCCCTCCTTAAGCAGTAGCACAACTCTGTTAAGCAGAGTTATAGGAGGATAAATGATCAGATCACAATAAACTGCATGTTTTTTCAATGTTAATAGTGACACTGGATTTGATTATTTGTAGTTTTGTCTGTGTAATTACAAGATAGACTAGTTTTCTGTTCATTTTGTCATGCAACTTCTTTGACTGCATGTTGCAAACATAATAAATACAAAATGTAACACTAAAAAAACATACATGGAGTCATATGAAGATTTAACTATTGCATCTGCCAAATGTTGTTAAAATTTGCTTTTAAACAAAACTGGTAGTGCTGGATATCTAAGAACACCAGGCAATATTCAGTAAATGTCATTAGTTTTTTATTAAAGTCATGACCACAGTAGAACATGAGAAATCTTTATAATATTTCAATTCCAAACTTAATGAATTTTATTTGGCTTTTATGTGGCTGCGACAACGGCAAGTTGATGGGACCAATATTTTGGGAGATATTAGTAATTTTGGAATTTAATAGCCTTAGAATCAGTTGGATCATAGAATCATCATTGAAGTGGGTTACTTAGCATCAGATAAAAAAAAGGCCACGTTGCCATGGTGTCAAATCTCATATTCAGAAACAGACACGCCAGCTGGGAAGTTTTTCAACTGAAAATGCCAGTGGAAGTTACGAAGAAAGTAAAGGAATTTATTTTATTATTATTATTATCTTTATTATGCTTTATTATCTATCTTTATTATTATTACTATTATTTTATTTTTTTATTTTCTTCTTATGAAAAGCACTTTGTGTTGCATTTATTTGTATGAAAAGTGCTATATAAATAAAGATTGATTGAACTGTATCAGAGGATCTAGAATCCGTGGTTCCCAGCGGGTCAACGCGCTGGTCTTCTTTTATAAGTGATTGACACATGGAATTCTCTCTCTCTGACTACGCCCTGCTGTTACGTCACTCCTCTCCAACCTCTCCAAGAACGATAAGTAGCCACGCGCGCACTGGGTTTGATCAGCGTCGTTCATTTTCGTGTGAAAGAGTGTGACTGTCACTATTGGATAAATTACAACGATCACGCCGACTGTAGCTTTTCAGGAAGACGTTTTAGAGCGACTTTAACCGTGCGTAATGGCTGAGAAGATCGACATGGAGGAAGGGAAGACATCCAATGGAGAGGCGCACCTCAACGGACTGACCCACCAGAAGAAGAGCCCCGAACCAATGTCAGAACGGGTCAAGAGGATAGTGAAGGCCAACATGTTGGTGATTCTGACCGTGGCCGGGGTCATTGTTGGTGTTTTTATCGGGCTTGGTGTGCGCAACGCGACGCTTACCAAGACCCAGATTATCTACGTGGGTTTTCCCGGTGAGCTGCTCATCCGCCTATTAAAAATGATCATTATCCCACTGGTGGTCTGCAGTCTGGTTTCCGGGGCGGCAAGCATTGACCCTAAAGCCCTGGGAAAACTTGGTGGCTGGGCTATGCTCTTTTTCCTCGTCACTACACTCATCGCTTCGTCAATCGGGGTCGTGATGGCTTTCATCATCAACCCGGGTTCGGTGGCATCCAAACCCGTAGTGTCTGGCATTGATGACAACGTACCTGCCTCTAAGGAAGTGATTGACTCCTTTTTAGATTTGATCAGGTGAGTGAAAGTTAAAAAAAAAAACCAAACCCACAATGAGAGAAACCACTGGCACTACTGTTATTACTCATCGGCACAGCTGGCGCGTCACAAGCAACAGTTATATATATATGAACACGACATCCTAAACACACAGGACCGTCTTTACTTACTTTACTTTATTTCGTTCACTAGAAAACACATGATTGTAAAGTTCTAAATGGCTAAAGAGAGTCCACGTTGTAACTGGTGGATCGTTGCCAAGTTGTCAGTGTAGGTTGAATGGTTGTCGCTAGGTGTGCTGTAATGACAAAGGGAGTTGCATCAGCTCTCCCCCTGTGTATTGAGAGTTCACTTCCTTAGTAACTCCCCACACGTGATGATGCACAGAACCTGCCACACACTGTCTGAAATATTCCATTCAAATGGACCGCAGAGCGTTAAATGTGGTTTTTGGTGTGATTTCCACAGTACACGTGACGCAAAGTACAGTAGTAACAGTGTAATGGAACCGAGGAAATTCCCTTTTGTTAACAAAGTGAGCACTGGATTGCTCTACTTTTACTCAAAATTACAGCTTTAAATGTTCTTGGATGATTCCAGTTTATAATAATTACTAGGCCTCTTAAGTAGGCAGGGTATTTTGGACAGAACTTGGATCTATTATGCACATGGTTGAGGGACATGTGGTCTCTCATTGTCAGCTGACTTCATATCCCTCTGCCCCTGCTGTATGATCCAGAGCCCGAGATGGGGGGGTGGGGGTGGGGGGGGGGTCCTTGGTCTTTTTTTGTGCTTAAGTGTATCAGCTCTGGCCACACTGCTGCAAGCATGTCTGGTTGAGAAACATAAGTCTTTTTTAATCCATGTGTCACATACGTGTGGCGTTCTTTACACACTTTTCAACGTCATCTCTGGAGAGGAAGTGTTAAAAGTAGCAGGAAGTTGTTTAATCTGAGACTGAAATAGTACAATGCCACATTTGCGTGCAATTATTTTTAAATAACAGAACTTATTCAACAGGACTCACGGAAACAGGGGTTTCTCATTTTCTGATTTTAATACTTTACACATAAAAACCGTTGAACCCCCCCAGCACATTACTCCTCTGAGCCCACAGCTACACACACTGTGGAACAAAGGGCACATTTTCTGAATTGACGTTCCTTGGATACTATCTCTAGCAGAGATTTAAAAATTGTTAATACAGTATCTGTTGAATAATCAGAAAACAAATTTACCACAACCTGTACCTGGCTTGTTTGTCTGTTTCGAGAAGTACATACTGTAACACAAAGCATGACAGATGGCTTAGTTTGACTAGACACAATGTGCTTTGCATATTTTTCTAGTTGTATTTTTTTTGTATAAATACACAAACTTACAAGTTAAGTTGCCTGTAATTTCATACATTTGTAACTCCAAAGTTTGGCTGGCAGGTTTGAACATTCTCCAGAGTGTTTACTATTGCTTTCCATGAATTATGGAATTGTGCACTGAAAAGCCAGAGTTTTCCACCTTCAGCCCCTCCTCCCCTGTAGGGAATGTGACCAAGCCCTGGCAACACCTCATAAGAACATGTCCTACTGCCTAGAGTCAGAGTAGGTATTCAAAGGTGACAGCGCAAACCCAATCATGAATTTACTTTGTGAACATGATCACTTAACAGATGGTCTTACATAACATTAGCACGATGTATAATAAAAACTAAGGACTAGGGAGTAATTTATCGCTCTCTGTTTATAAAGATCTGCTAATAATAGCACCAGTTTTTAAGTAATGTTCCTAATTATTACCAGTATTGCAGCACTGTCATCCAGGGTCATCTGGTAGACTGCTGTTTGCAGAAAAAACATAGATTGTAATACTTAACTCGTGCAGAGCACATGGCAGAGGCACATGTTTAGACATTATCATTAGACAACAGGCAGACCCGTGTGTTTGATTAGAGCGCATCCTCTCAGTTAGTGTCCTGCTGAGTTTTCACAACACAGACTAGGGGACTGTGACTGATGCACTGTGTTTCATCAAAGCACAGAAACAATAGTGGCTGCTCTCTGGACATGTACATCTACTATTATCTACTTATAAACATGACAGGCACTCCTACACGTTGACATTTCTTATCCCCTGAGTTTTATTTGTTTTTTTTAATCCCTCACTTACACTTCCTACTACAGAAAAGTAGTGGCAGTAAAGTCTTTCCTCAACAAGTTCACATGTTGTGCAGTTTTATCCCAGTCACAGGCTATATTTTATAGGTCAGTACTATTTATTCAAATGTGATTAATGAGTGTTTTTCTTGACATCGGGACTCTCCCGTCCCTTGAGTTTCAGGCCCAGCTACGGCTTCCTGTTGTGTTAATGATACTAGTTCATTTCCTGTCTCATTATACATTTTTCTGTTGTAATGTCTGCACTGGCCTAATATCATCATGGTGAAATTTAGAAGCACTCTAAAGATCACTTTGAGTTAGTGGTAATTCATTGTCAACCCAATTTTTGTAGCTAGTGAGGCCTCTATGTTTACTATTGAATGTCAACCTGCACGAGGTGTTCGTTTTCTACATCGCATGTGCTTGATGATACTGTAAGTGCTAGATATTGACATCTCATTCTGTTCTTTATTTTTGGCTAAATAATAGTCAACTCATGTATGTAGCGAAAAATCACATATTGTAGTATATGGATAGCGTAAAATAACATTTATCTAGTCATTCAATGACAGCAGAATTAGTGTATACAACTTAATATTTAATATTAACACATGCATTTAATTAACATGTCTTATTGTCCTGTTTTGTGCTGGAAAGCCCTACATTCAGGAAGTAATGGTGGCGCAGGTGCAAAGGAGGATATAGATATTTATATCAGATTGCAGCTGCTGCCTTTTTAACTACAGACAAAGCTGAAGAAGTAATGTGGAAATATCTTACTCTTTACTGCAAACCATACTCTGCTCATTCAGATGCTTTAAACTTAAATAATACAATGCTACTATCTACTGTGACTGCAGAATAGGGAAAAAACTTTCTGGTTTGCTTGATTAGTTTTATTTTTTTCCTATAAATCACACTCCTATTGCACAGTTACAAGTACAGTTGCTGTTAGAGAACTATGTCAGTCATCCAGTTATTCCAGAGGAGTACATCCTGTGTGCCAGACTGATATGCGTTGATTTTGTGCTGTTACAAAATCGTTTTAAGGTTTTATGTGCATGGGTTGAACATTCCTCTGGGTGTTTAGCCTGGCTTTCTATGAATTACATACAAATATGTGTACTGAAAAAGCACGATTTTTGTCTGACTCCAGCCCTCAGTTGTTATTCTATTGCCGTTCAAGAAAAGTTATGAGTAATGTGATTGTATTTAAATACACATATTAAAGTGATGTTTGCCTTAAAAGATGACAAGTTTGTTCTTTTGGTAAATGCTATCGCATGCTGTCACAACAGTCGCATGATGTTTAATCCCAATGCGGTATGGTTTGCAGTGAAAGGGACTGAATGACTAGAAAAAGAGCTTGTGAAGTTAATTCCTAATTACTCTAAATCCATTAGAGACAACGGAGTACAGAGGGTAATGGGGACGTATGGGTTTCATGAGTTCTTGGGAGATTTAATATGCCTGTGGGCCTATGTACCAACATAAATGTGTTAGAATGTACTTATTAGTAGAGAATGGCCAAACACAGTGATTAGAATTGGGGCAGGAAGAAAAAAGGGGATTAATAGTTAAACACTCTCAGCTATTTCCACATGATCAACCTTGTGATTCTGTCTTTTTGAACATTCACTGACGCTCAGAGCAACACCTCTGCTGTTAGGTCGCTGCAGAATATTATTAAAAAGTAAATCTATGACCTGTGGCTCGTTTGTGTTCTGTCCCACGGATCATCAAAAACATTTATGACCTCGATGGAAGTCTATTTGTGGTTTGACTGCTTTGTTTCTAACTGGCATGTGTTTGTTTTTGCAGAACAAAAGTAACCACACAAAATCTGTATTTAAACATCTGTTTTTTTCGGTTTCCAAATGTGTAATTTCTCCCTTTTTTTGCCCACAGAAACATCTTTCCCTCCAATTTGGTGGCTGCTGCCTTTCAATCAGTAAGTACAGTACCTTGATTCTACAGTATGGTTTTATACCAGTATTGGAAAACATCCCACATTCTGGACCAGTGCACTGAAGTAGCAAACTTTCTTTTGCAGTATGCAACTAGTTACAAGCTGGTCACAAAGAACGGCACCGATGGAATGCCTAACATCACAGTGGAGAAGGTGAGCATTGTGAAGGCACCCGTACATTGTAATGTTGCTGAAGTAATGTCCTCTGTGTGTCCTGACTAAGACATTCATGCATGTTTGGGTGTTTGTAGGTGCCCTTTGGAACAGATCAGGATGGCATGAATATCCTAGGTCTGGTAGTGTTTGCCATCGTGTTTGGTGTGGCCCTGAGGAAGTTAGGAGAAGAAGGAGAGATCCTCATCAAGTTCTTTAACTCGTTCAATGAGGCCACCATGGTGCTGGTGTCCTGGATCATGTGGTAAGGCACGCCCACGCATCTCTGGGTTATGAAGGCACTGTTATGAAGCCCTGTGTTTGATTTATCTCATGTTAGATCTGTTTATTTGTGATTTTAATCGCTTGACTTTTGCCTCCCTTTCATAGGTATGCTCCTCTTGGTATAATGTTCCTTGTTGCAGGTAAGATTGTTGAGATGGAGGACGTCGGCACATTGTTTGCCAGTTTGGGAAAATACATAGCCTGCTGTATCATTGGGCACGCCATCCACGGCTTTCTTGTGCTACCTGCCATCTACTTCGTCATTACAAGAAAGAACCCGTACACCTTCCTGTGGGGGATATTCACAGCTCTGGCAACAGCTTTTGGAACAAGCTCCAGGTAGGAAAACACCTTCTCTAACACAAACTTGTTTATTTCACTGTTTGTTGCCAATACCAAGATTGTCCCGCCCCTCGACAAACACATTCCACACTCAAACACACAAGTAAACATCCCCCGTTCTTTGTTTGTTAGCTCCGCCACCCTGCCCCTGATGATGAAATGCGTGGAGGAGAACAACGGCGTTTCCAAGCACATCAGCCGTTTTATCCTGCCCATCGGAGCAACAGTCAACATGGACGGAGCCGCTCTCTTCCAGTGCGTGGCTGCGGTCTTCATCGCTCAGCTGAACAACGCTTCTCTCAACTTCATCCAAGTCATTACGATCCTGTAAGCTCCAAAGACACACACACACACAAGTTGAATACTATATCCATGAAATAGCCTCACTTATGAAGTACAAGAACATGAAAGTTATTGATGTTGGATTCTGTTCATTTTTGCACGTTTTTATGGATTATCTGTGAATGATCGGTGTTTGTGACTATTTTCTATCCAATCCTGTCAGTGTTACAGCGACGGCTTCCAGTGTTGGAGCGGCGGGTATTCCTGCTGGAGGTGTGTTGACGTTAGCTATCATCCTGGAGGCAGTAGGACTACCCACCAACGACATCTCACTCATTCTTGCTGTTGACTGGCTTGTGTGAGTACACGTTCATGTTTAATGTACATATAGAGTAAAAAGCTTCAGAGGTGCGGTATATTTGAGAAGTATCCTACTCTTGACTTTGATGCCTTGAAATTTTCTGTCAAAAATTTGCTGCATCAGACCGTTGTTTAAATATCATGTTAACATTGCACGCCGTTTATATTTCTGTCTTTGTCAGTGACCGGACCTGCACAGTGCTGAATGTGGAGGGCGATGCCTTCGGAGCTGGACTCCTGCAGTTCTTCGTCGACCGCACATCGAAAAAAGACGAGGGAGCTGAGCTGAGTGAAGTGAAGATGGAGGGGGACCCGTCGGCTGCTGCACCTGAAAAGTCCCCTCTCATTGAGAAGCGAGGTGGGGGGGACAATGGAGAAGGTGCCATCAAAGCACTACCGAGTGAAAACGAGTCTGTCATGTAAATCAGTGGCTGACTTCATCCCAACTGTGACCCCTCCCCACTCCAGTGACACTTACTTGACACTTCCCAAGCTGAAATCTGACGTTCTGTACCCCCCTTGGTCTATTTTTGTCTGCTCTGAAGGAAAGGATTGCATTAAGAGAGGATGTACTTGCACATCACACTCCAATTAAATGTCCTTGGTTATCTCAGTGTTGTGAAGGGGGTGTAACAAAAAAAAACACTCGCGGGGGGGGGAACACATCCATGTTATGCTCAGTGATGTTTCCTGTCCTGTTTTTTTTTTTTTTTTTTTTCCTTTTTGAAGGACAGTAATGGTACATGAGGATGACTGCTGTATTGTCTCTGTCTTAATACTCTACTTGGCTGGTCCTCATCAATTTTTAAAGTCAGAATTGAATTACCAGTGCAGTGCATTGTTCATGTTACACATTCAGATATTGTAACGTTACAGATAATAGGAAATGTTACATTTATTTATTAGGGCCGTGCCAATATTTTGGTATCGGTAGATATTGATTGGCCTTTTTCACAAATAAGGTGACATTCACTGATCACCGTGGCAGACATTATATTAAGGGTGTTTTATAAATTTGGATGAATTAGTGCTCATTCAAAGATGGGGTTGTGAAAAGCTGAATGTCTGGGTGTTTTTTTTTTATATTAGGGGCATTTTTTTGTTTCTCTGATATTGTTAAACCTTTGTATTGACCCAGAATTTCACAATCCATGCATCTATTTATAGTGAATCTCAGTTTACACCCTGGCAGAATTTACAGATTTAATTATTATTTACCATATTTTTATGTTTTACAGTCTATGATTAATTTAACATTTTCTGACTTAAAAAGTTGAAGAGGACCACACTTTATGGTACAGCAGCGAGCATGCTGCCCTTGGTGCATTAGCCAGACAGTCTTCAGTCATCTTTGATTTTGCTACTAAAGACAGGTGTGTAATATAGCGATCAGCCTCTGCAGATTTCAGTCTTTTCTAGAGGACAGGAAATACTTTTTATATGCTTTAAGTACAATGAACGTAGAATGATTGTGCATTTTATTTGATATTATTATGGTTACTGTCAGAACATTTTGTTCATAACCATGCCTCTGATTTGAGGTCCTATTTAAAGCTACAGGTGTAGTTGAATATTATTCCGTTAACTGCATATCTGTGACCGTGAAAAAGTATCACAAAATGCACAAACATATTTTTTTTTAATTGATGTTTTTTTGTGGGGGGGTATGATATTTTTTCTGTGAAGAATCCTACCAATGGTTCTCTTATGCACAATGCCTTTCTTGTGAGATGAAGCAACTGAATTGTAAAACAATGTTACTACGATTTTATTATATTTATACGCTTCTCTAAGCACACCAAATGAAATGTTATCCACCTTCCCAAAGCTGAATGAAGGAAATTCATCTCAAGGACTCAATATGTCAACATGGATGGACTCACTCCAAACACTGTAGTTCGCCAGGAATTTCTTCAATGGTATGCAATATAACCTCAGGTTTAAGTATCGCTTGAAGACTATGCTGAACTGCTTCTTAACTCTTCTTGAGACCAAAAATCACACCAGCACTACAAACAGGAACTAAATCATTGAACCTCTAATGACTCTGAATGACATTTCAAGGGAGATGCATTTTTATTTTTTTTTTTAATATTGGTCAATGTCAGTCCCAACTTCGCACAATTTGGTTTTAAAGCACATTCTGTAACAATGTGTTTGATGTTGGATGTAATTGTTATTGTATCAGTATGTCTACAGGTATCCTGTAAGTAAGCTCTACAAGAATGTCTCTCCGTTGTTAAAAAAAACTATCAGTGGACATCTGTATCGTCCTGTTGAGTCCTAAACACCTACATAACTTAAGTGAAAAGCTAAGTGTGTTTCATCCTCACTGAAGGACTTGACTACACAAACCGTGACAATACTAGGTATATTTAGCTTTAGCACTACATTTGTGATGTTCCCTCTAATAAGTTTGTTTCAATCCATATTTATTTCTCTTGTCAAAATACAAAAATTGCAAGAATTTTAAGATATTTTTACAGTTTAGTCATTTTAAATTCTCTTATGATAACTTGATTTTTTTTTTTTTTAATGCTGAATCTTTATTGGTCTTATTTACAGCTTGTTTTTAGACCGTGTCTCTTTGGGGTCTGTCTTTTGCAGTAAGACAATGGGCATTTGAGACATTGACTCTCTACATTTTTAGATTTTTGGAGTACTTGTAGGAGTGATGATATGAATTATATAATACTGTACCGTAGAAAAATACTATTTTCTAATGCAACATGTATACATGTATGGTGAAATGTAACGTTGCACTATCCAGCTTTTATTTGAATATAAGTCTTCCATCCATATCATCAGTGTCTGGGCCAGCTGCTTACTTTACAGATTCTCCTCATTTCCTCAGTCTTACATCACATGTTATATTTATCACACTCAAATCACAACACTATTAATATGTTTCAGTTTCTGTGATGTTTTTTGGTGGAAGGTTGTTAAAGATATTATCATTCCTTTCTAAGAATGTCCATGTCTTTCTGGTTCAGTCATAGGACTTTTGTTTGTACTGTTATGTGCATGGAGGTGGTAATGATTTATTTCAGTAGGGCTTTGTTACAGAGATGTTTCTTGGTTTCAGTTGGAAAAATACTGTCCATAGTTTTAAACAATAAAGGCCTTTTTTTATTATGTGCTGTGCCTCTTTTGTGATATTTTCCCTGTTTTTGAAGTGGGCCAGACTGCTAAAAGAATAACATAATGATATATAAATAATGCCAACTCCAAACTTGTCTGTTTCAGAATGAAAAAAGTAAAATAACATTTTGAAAAATATTTACATCTCCAAAATATCTTTTTAAAAATGTGAATAACGTGAACAAACATTTATTAAGAAAAATAAGTGCAATTTTAATATTATTTCTCAGTTCAACATTTATACATGTACATTACAACTTAGAAATTACAGCGGATCTACAAATCCACAAAACATGTAAACATGTTCATGTAATGTAACTTAAATGTAAATTACTTACTAAATTAAATACATTATTATGATAGTATTTTACTGGTCCAACTCACTTGTGATCAAAGTGGGATGTTTGTGGAACCTGAACTAAAATAATTGTTGGTATCTTCAGTGCAAATGTTGCATTTCTCAAATTCATCCCACAGGCCGGATTGGACCTGTTTTGGCCCACGGGCTGTATATTTGACACCTGTGATCTAAAACAACATAATGCAACCCCTATAGACAGACAAAAATAGTCCACATAGCCTTTGAGTGGTATGATCATGTGACCACCAGGGTATATAAACACGGTTCATCCCTTGCTAATCTAAAGGAATGTAAAGACTCATCAAGGAATACATATGATGTGTGGTATTATCAGGTAAAAACTGGCTATTCTTTAATACGCAGCATATCTGAGTGAACAAACATCCAGGAACTAGGGTTAGATCACTGTACTGGTTTATGACGACAAGCAGCTGCATTCCTGCCACATTCCTGTTTGTCTTGTTGTAAAATTCTCTGCCCCTGGGGATACTGCCATATGGTCGGACAACTCCCTCAACGCTGGTTACAGTAAACATACCTCAGTGCAAAAGGCCCAGAGGCCGCTCAGGAGGTATCATGCTGGGTTTTGTCTGTCATCTAGTGTTCAACAGTGGCAACTACATTTGCAGCAAATTTGCACAGTCCTAATAATGCAGGCTGTCCACAAAGTATCTTATTACAAAAACAATTGATGAGATATGTTAGTGAGATTTGTTGTGTGTACTCAGTGGATGTCAAAGTTTTTAATCACCTTGTGGGATCATGTTCAATTGAATCATTGGTCCATTTTTCTTCAATGAGAGATCAACTACTGCAAATGTTTACCTTGACCTTTTGACTGAATATGTGGCACCACAACTGGATGACCTTCAACCAACCATTATTTTCCAGGTAGATGGTGCACTTCCACATTGGGGACTGCATCTTGGGGGGTTCCTAAATCAAACATTTTCAGACTGGTGGATTGGAAGGGATGATCCGATGCCCTGGCCACCTCATTCACCAGATATCACTCCTCCAGATTTATTTCTATGGGTTATGTTAAAGATAGTGTGTATTGAACAAAGTTACAGGACATCAATTACCTAAAGCAAAAGATCACTGATACCATTGATGAGGCTATGCTACAGCCAACATGACAAGAAATCCAATAATGTCTTGATGTGGTTTGTTTTCAACTACTGGCGCCCATATAGAGGTGGATTAAATGAGGCAAAAAAACCTTCAATATCTACTTTTCATTTTGTAAAAATGTCCACACATTTGTCTATTCATTTGCTTTTGTAATGAATTTCTTAATTTGTAAGGGACTTTATAGATACCCTGTATATAAATAGATGAAGACACAGAACTGCTTTATTTTGTTCTTTTTTTATGAAATGACCAGACATCTCAACACATCACACACAAGCAACAACACCACCACAGAAAACATGTTACTCAGAAGACATGGTTTAAACTTTAGGTGTGAAAAAACTACAACTCAATTTAGAAGCAGATTTTTTCCTCCACGTGAGTGAATTACAGGTCTGTGAGGCCATGGTAGAAGTATGTGCTTTTCAGGTTCCCCTTCTGGGTCCTACATGCTTTCTTTGAGTAATACAATGATGTGACTATTACATTTCACTTAGTTCAGATGAAGAGCCTTGCGATAACATGTAACTGGGCTTAATATTCTTTGATGAAGGCTAATATAGCAACACTTCTTGCTTTTCAGCTGCCAAAATATAATAAATCTACTTATCATGCTACCAAATGGCAGTAATTTTCATTCATTAACTGTGTAAACCTGAAAATGAAACAAATCAGTGCAAAACAATGCAACACAAACATTTAAAAATCATCCTACACAAAATCCACAACATCGTTTTATACAATACCTTAAATCCTGCTTAAGATAATGTACACTGTCTGAATATTCATATGATTTAAATTACTTGTATAACAGCAGTATATTGTATTGCATAACACACAGGCTTTGTGCACAATATAACACCAGTCTTTCACACCTCTTGAGTAAGTAGGACTCAAAACAACAGTTTATGCTTTTTTTTTTCTCTTTTTAAATCATCCACGCCCCTTGTAACTAAAAGTGCCGTAAAGAACAGAAAGGCAGTCCTTTCCTCCAAAGTAATGGTAAGAAGATATGCAAACAACAGCTCACACGGCTCTGTTGAATCTCAAAAGCAAATGGCACTGCATTACTTATTAGATGTCATGTTATCGGCTGTTTTTGAGGCAAGACTCTCAATGTGTAAGGTTCAAATACAGTACAACACATAACTGATTATGAGTCTCTCCATCCGTTCTCATAATTTGCTCCTGTCCAATCTTTTCTTGGCTGGATTGGGGTACTGAGGGTTCTCAATCACCCCTTCTCCAAACTTTAGCTCCAAAAAGGCGCGGTGGTTGTTGGGGCCGTAGGCAGTGATTCCACCAAAAGACATGGGTACTAGTGGCTGCAGGAAGTGCTCTGGGAACTCCACATCTTGTTTGTGCTCTGTCCACGTGTCTTTTGTCATGATGCCATTACGCGGGTAAAATGGCCAGAGGTCAACGTGTAGGTGGTTGGCCTCACTGTACTGGACTCTGAAGAAGTCTCCCTCCACCGCCCGCTCCCAGACATAACCATTAGCATCCACCAGAGAGCCCGAGTCCAAGTTCTTCAGGTGATCACAGTTGGGTATATCCTCCAGGTAGATGCCAAGGTCTACGTCATAATCCCATGGAATGATGTCCTGATGGCGAACAGCTCCCAGAAGGGTTCCCCCCTCTAGCCAGTAACGGACACCTGAGCTCTCCAGGATATTAATGACATACTTGGTAGTTTCTCTGAGTGCCCTCAAACAGCAAGGTGGTGTCCACCGATCCAGGTACAGGTAGTCTGGAGTATCATCGTGCACTGTGCCAAAGCACCGTGGTGTCTCCTTACTGCAGCCAAACCACTGCTCTTTTCCATCAGGCAGCAGAATACGTTTCAGACCAAAGCTCCTCATTAACTTTCCAGTGGTTTCCTTTAGTCGAGTGTCAGCCTTCCACTGGTTGTGAGCCGAGCTGAAGAGGGGACGGTGGTTTGCTGAGAAACAGGGGCTCTCCAACAACTTGACCTTCCAGCCTCTCAGTGCAGTCTGTACAAAAAGTGATGAGAAGAGGGGTCGCCCCAGAGGGACGGAGAGGTTAAAGAGGTCCTCAGTGCGGATAAGAACCACAGCATCTCCCTGTAAAGCTGTGCATACACTTCCACTGCTCCCAGATGTAGCGGGTGAGTATGTGGCTGTCCACTCTCTGAGATTCACCCGCAAGTGGAGACACTGCACAGCTGACCGAGCCAATACTGGTGCAGCTACCAGCCTCACAGGCCCCCCACCTTCGCCCTCCAGCTCTCTGATCAACCTCTCAATTGCTCTAGGTTGTTCCAGCTCCACACCATCAGGCACCAGAAGCACAAACTCTGTCTGGATGTGAAATTCTGGCCTGTGAGCTTGTGGTGGCTGATCAGGACTGGGAGAGAGCAACAGAAGTCGAGCCCCGTCTGGGAGTATTAAAGGAGGGTAAGGAGATGTGTCAGCAACAGCCAAGAAGGGCAGTTCTGGTCTCTGGTGAAGAAAGGAATTAGCCACATCCCCAACATAATTCTCAAAATTTTCAAACTCCCTAACAAGTACAGTCACACGAGGGCCACGGCTGTGTCCTTCTACGCCAGCTACTCCGGGTTCACCTCCAGGCCCTACGAGTAACCCAAGACCGCCCCCCAGACTTGAAGCTGGTAGGGCAGCTCTCCTGGTGCCCCTCCCAAGTTCCTTCCTCTTCTCCATCATCTGCTGTTGTGCACGAGACACATAATAGAGAATCAGAAGGTTGAGAATGATGGCTCCTGTCAACAGGCCTTGGCAAAAACTGATCCGCATTTTTCCCCCTTGCCAATTTGTCCACACAGTTGAAAAAAGGTGTAAGTTTTATTTAGGAATTTAAGTTGATCTCAAGTCCCCATTTCTGTAGTAAGTCTTCTGAAAGTACAAGACAAGCTGTAAAAGACAAGATAAAAAAACATTATGAGTTATGTGAGAACTATTAGTCACATAGTCAAATGACCAGAACACTGTTAACATAAAAAAACTGCTCAATGCTGTATCAAATGGTATTAAAGTACTTGAAAGGTATAACAACTTCCTTTAAATGTGGAATAAATACTACTTTTGCAATACTACTCTTTCAATTTATAGGTCCATCCATTATATATTCCAAACCCAACCCCTGTATATACTGTAGTGGTTAACTGCATTACCAATCAATAACAACTGTCTGCTAAACTGCAGGGCTACTCACCTTGTTTTGGACTTAAAATTCTCCAAAAGACAAACACATGCTAAACGCAGACGGCCACATCACCCATAAGCCATGTTCTAAAAACTCTTTAGAAATATCAAGTCCATTAATCTTGTTTTATTACGTTTTTGATTCATTATGGATTATTTCAACCAGAGGAGCAAAGCTGGATCAAACAGCTGCAGAAAACACACCGATTACTCCACATTGTTATCTAATATGTGAGAGAATCTCACTTGAATCGAGTGTCCCACAGTTTAAAAACCATTGACGGGTTAATGCACAAAAACTGCTTCGGAATAATTCATTTAGATTAGCGTTACAACCAAGAATCAAGTCTGCGATAATTTACATCAGCTAGCCTTCATGCTGTCTAGCGGTGACGCTAGCTGCAACCAAAAGATTTCCGTTGTAATTTTTCAGAATAAAAGCCTGGTTTCTAAATTACACGATTTAAAACAATAAATGCATTAATAAAAATAGTTTGTGGAGTGCGATCAATCATCAAACAAATTTTTCAGTGACAAATTTCAACAAGTGAAATAATAGTGAGAATTAATTATATATTAACAACATACAGTATTTTAAAAACAATTTGTTAATGTACGCATCCATAACAAAATTCACATTCATACAAGAAGCGGAAACTATACTACAGATAATGATATCTACCTTTACAGATCTCACATTGTCCCTGGTCACAAAATGGCAGGAAATAAACCCCCCTTGCGACACATTCATTGTGTATTACCAAAAACATGGCCCTTTATTTGTCAACTACGTCGGGCGTCTCGGTTAACTACGCTTGGAAAAGGAAACAGTTGCAGGATGCACAAAATAAAAGTCCCACACAGCTCATAACATTTGACACATCTAGACGCGATATTAAGACATCAGTAAAACAGACATTTTCAAGATCTTGTTGATGG
The DNA here is from genome assembly GCA_037367365.1 of Apogon talboti. Classification (NCBI taxonomy): domain Eukaryota; kingdom Metazoa; phylum Chordata; class Actinopteri; order Kurtiformes; family Apogonidae; genus Apogon; species Apogon talboti. The sequence goes on along the minus strand of JAPQRQ010000006.1, from coordinate 20,953,207 downwards.
TAGATATGACTCATTCGTACCACAAAATAGGACAATAGTAGAAATGTGTAATTTAGTGGTATTTTATGTTGAACGGATACGACCGGAAGAGTAGTATTTTACTAAGTGAATAGTAATTTTGCTCTATGCGTGTGAGAAAAGGAAGAAAGGAGGGTAGCTTATAGTGAAGTGCTGCTGGGTTGGAAGACGGGTACGGGGTACTTTTTTGTTATTGTTCGTACACTAACCGTCTCCACCTCCTTATTCTGAGGAAAGGTTGAACGGTTAAAATGGAGGCGGACAGATCCGGCGGAGGACCAAACCAGAACTCCGGAGGCGGCGGCGGCGGCGGCGGTGGCGGCGGCAGCGGAGTGGGGCGCAACCCAAATGGGCCCAAAGCAGCACCGGGCCAGGCGACATCAGCTGCAGCGACCGGGGCGATGGCTGCAGCTGCTGCAGCGGCGGCGGCGGCGGTCGGGGCCATGCCCGGATCGTCTCAGTCTCGGGAGCCGCAGGACGGGGACTCGGGTATGACGCTTCCTGGGATCCTCCACTTTATCCAGTACGAGTGGGGACGATTCCAGGCCGAAAAATACCGCTGGGAGGCTGAGAGAGACGAACTCAGGGTAAATATGTTAAACATTTCGCCTCCGTTTCCAATGTTAACGCCGAGTAAAGTCCAGATAGGACACTGTATTTTGTTTTTAATGCTGCTTTGTGAGGGTACACATGCCCTACAGCCAGTCAGATTCAGGATGACAAAATGCTAACGGGCTAACACAACACCTTATCGTACTGTACTGACCGGGATATGTTATTACTAGACAGTAAATATATATATGTGATCCAACGCTAATGATTACAAAAGAACGCCTAAAAGCATTAAAAATACCACTCAAGTATAACATAATTCCCAAAATCTATTATGTTGTCCATTACTCTTTAGTATTCTGATGGACAGATGATCTGCCCTGGATGCATTATACATAATTCAAGCACTTGATACATGTTTATGATCACAAAAAGCAATCTCATAATCCTCCAAATTAAAAAAATCTGGGCAAACATAGTTAAGGTGTGGCTACCTTGCAGTGTCTCCTTGATATCAGTGCAGGTACACATCAATGACATGCCTGGACCAGCCTCCTTTTTTTGACTGATGTGGATGCATACTTTGTAGTAGACAGTTTTAGAGTTTCCATACCCCACAGGGACAAAAGAAATGATCTGTGGGTGTGTGGTTTAATGGGGATGACTGTCACATAGTAGTGGGATGCCTTTGAAACACCACAGCCAAGATTGAGAGTAATTAGGGTCGTGGTTTTCATTGAGAGATCTGGGGTCTTCGTTTTGTGGAGATTCTGCATGGAGATGAAGAGGAATTTAATGGTTTCCTTTAAACAGTTTGCACAGTGAGGTGATGTGGATGACCTACAACAAACTACTTGCAGTTTTTTTAGTAAATCACATCACATGAATCTACTATGATAGAGTTACTAAAATAGAAGCTTAATGGATAATGACAGCTTAATGGATGACGGCACTGAATGGGTATCAACATTTTTATCATTTAAACTAAGGCCTGTCACTCACACGGATGCATCAGTGGTGTAGTATCTGTTTCTACTTTACATGATAGATGATCTGGTGGATCTGATGCTACTCCATTTTTCAGTTATGTACCGCTAAGCTTATACTTATCCAGACTGATTGATATGACCTATCACACGTATATAAAGGTATATATTTATTGTTAGTCATTTTTAAATGCTTTTAAATGTTTAGACATGTGGTCTTACAGCCCTAAAGGGTATCACTTCTTTGTAACTACAAGAAAAATGAGGCAGTGTGTGATTCAATGCCATCGAAAAGCTCTTGAGCAAGGCATGAGTCGCCAATTCACTCCAATTATTCAGAGCCAGACAGCAGAAAACACAAGTTATACTACACAACAACCCCTATGTGCATGTTTGTGTGAGGCAGAGTCTTGCTGTGGAGGACTGTGCTTACTCATCAAATTGCTCCAGGATTAAGAAAGGTTAGGAAAACATACACACATGCAAAGATGTTTCCGCACAGCATTTGGAATACAGTTAATCTTTTCATTTCTAAACCAGTATGGGGTCTTCGCCTGAAATGATGCTTTGCTTGCTCATTAGGATGAACTATCTATTGGATTTCAAACGCTTGACAAAACCACAGGCAAACGTATCTCTCTTCCACTTTCTCTCCACTTTTCACTTTGCCCCGGACTCAAACCTATGCAGTTATAAATAGGAGTTTGATAAAATATGGATGAACAATAACAAACTGGCTCTGCTCGTTGCTTTCATAGGCACTCGTGGGAAAGAGTTGGAATGGAAGTCAAAAGCAGGCCATCGCCATGTCCAACATGCCATTAGGGCTTGTTGTGGAACTTTGTTTTGGTGTGTGCGTATTTGCTGCACATGGTCTGGTTTCACGGGTACAATTAGCACCACGCTCTGTGCTGTGAGAAGGAGTCTATCTCTAGAGTGCCAAGCTGAATAATTGACCTAGCTTACATTTTATCACCCCCGGGCCGCAGCCCCCTGGTTTTTGTAGCCAAATGCTCGCAGGGCTCTCAACATGCCAGTTAGCATGCCCTCGCCATGCCCCGTAGTGTTAACAGCATACCCTACCTGTCGTCATAGTGTGATCACATGGCATGTTTGAGTTTAAAAGGATAGTGAAGAATCCATGTGAGGAAAGCTTTATGTCAGTGACAGCAAAATCATCAATAGTGTCAGAAAATGCCAGGATTTGTGTGTGTCTTCATGAGACGGTGTAAATCTGCATGTACTTGCAGCCTTGCTTGGGATTGTGTGGGATTACAGCACATGTTCCTTCTGAGGGTGTTTTTGGTGTTAAAAGCCACCTGTGGTGCTGTGTCTCCAGTGACAGGCCAGAAATGAAGGCCCTCCCCTCTCTGGGCCAGGTGGGACGTCCCAGTGCGGCTGTGGGACGCCAACACAGAGGACAGGTGGTAGTGGCCTTGTCCCCTCCTGTCCTTGAGACACACAAGAACTGATCCCCCTGTACTTTATCAAATTACAGTTGTATTGTACAAGCCTTCTGACTTGCTTTTTTTTGTCCTTTTTGCCTCATCCTCATTACATTCTAACAGACAAACAGTCAGTGCATCAGAGAGGGACTCCATTTACTCCAAATGAAGCAGAACCGGCATCTACGTGTCTCGCTTTATATTATTAAATCATGTTTAGCCATTTCATTGTACTAACTATGACAGTAGTTATGTAAAATAGACTACTGGTGACCCATATGACATCACTTCCTGTTGAGTGTGGCCCAGGCTGCTCTTGGAACACAGCTCTAATTAAAAGCTCTGCACACATATGACATCCATATGTACTACATTATTACTGTGCATGCCTCACCCCCACACATTGCCACCGCTGTTGGTTGTATAGTTCTAAAATCACAATTTATTTTTCCCTCTTATTCAAAACCCTCCATATTTTTCTTAATTTTTTTTTTAATGCTTCATGCTTAGTGAGCATCTTCTAATCAAATGTAGGCAGAAGGCCCAACTTTTTTGGATGCTGTTCTTTGACTAAATGCTACACACACACAGACACACACACTTGATGTTCTCAAACACACTCAATCAGAGCACACTGTCCCAGAAAAGTTCACTGCTCTACTTGTTGACTGAGATTCTCTCTTGGGGATGGAGGGATGAGGAGATGGAGGGTGGCCAGTGGAGGGGGGAAAGCTGCCCTTGACTCTGTCCCGCAACTAGCAGGCAGGGGCTGATGGAGAAGGCTAAATATGTCAGCTCTCCATGCTACCCTAGACTCTGGATTTGTCAACAGTAGCGGGTCAGACAGAGGAACAACCCATCCACATGAAAGAGAGGTCAGATGGTACAACAGGATTGCTCACACCGATGTTCTTTTGTACTTGAGTTTTAGTTTGTCTCCCATCACTGTAAAGCAGGACAACATTAGTTGACTTCCTAACTGACTACCTTTCACTTGCAGAAAATAACAGTGATTACAAATTGTCCATACATCTTGATAAGTGCACTTACTGTATGATAGAGAGCTGTTTTCATCTGTCTTGAGCAGAGCACAGTAAAGTAAAGCTTCTGCATTTCACCCTGTTGCCTTTTCTACTGTCTTAAAAGCAACAAAAAGGAGAAAGTAGGAAAAACAAAGGTCATAGTCTAAGAATGAGGTTGGTAATAAATGAGGAATGGCATATAGCAGCAAGCCCTTTGACACAATGCTCTCGCTGTTTTGGCTACCTTTATATATCAGGGAAAGGCAGTTTTTATTGTGCGTGCTCATTGTCATGTGAAAACGGGTGTGTGCAGCCCTGACTGTATGCTGGCCAACAATACAGTGTCAGGGATTTGAGGTTCTGGGCACCAATGAGAACCTGTCCTTCTAGGACCACAGTGTGACACTGTCTGGCATACGTATGTGTGCGATGCTTATCCGTTTGTGAGCAGGTTGTAGCTCGTCTGTGTGTGAGAAGGTGCAGAAACTCGTGTCCTGCTCCTGAAGGCTGACACAGACAATAGTGTGGTAACTCAGAGGTGAAAATTACAGATTGAAATCATTTTGTCTGGTTCAGTGCAAATTGAATCAGTGTTAATACATAGTGTCTGGTGTGTGTATGTAGTTTGTTAGGTTCCCTGGTCATTACATGCTGACATTAGGGCTTCTGATTATCTCCATGTTGGTAACACTAATTAAAGCTACATGAGCACAATTAATTAAGGTTGATAACTTAGTATACCTCTGTGTGCTGGAGAATCACCACATCATAATTGTTTTTTTGGATGTGTTTTGGTCTCTTATGTCCGACCTAATCATGACAGTTTTCACTATTTTAGGAGTTTAAATGTTCATCTTCTACATGTATAAACGGCATTATATTTCACTCAAAATATGTTAAAAAGGTGCTTGCATTGTCATTATTCTGGTTATTATTTAAATTAAGCTTGAATGTCCACCCTGATGTTAAGACATTCGTGTTGTATCAAGAATTCCCTCTCATGCGTAACACATATGACGTCCCTACATGCATCATTATGAAACACAACAGCTAGACAAGTTTTGTTCATGAAGTCTTCTGTCCAACTGCTCCTGTCTGAACAACCTTTGTGCTTTATGCTGGCGTAAGTAGTGTACTAGCAAGTGATATATTATTAATCTCAGCATAATCATACCAAATATACGATTGTGCCGCTTTTGTCTTCTTTCACCACCCATCCTTGCTAGCTAGCTATTTCTGACCATTTGTTTTAGTGGTCCTTGCACATAAATCCAGTCACTTTATCATTTCATTTATACATTTTAGAAACTCGTATAGTACAACACCCCTCCTCCAAGTATAAACCACATTAAGTTATCTGTATTTCATGGCCTTTTGGATCATGCATTCAGTGTTGATATTCTAGCTTTGACAATTATCTCCAAAATTCATGGATAAACACGTCAAATCACATTGCATTAATCAGGATTACTCAGCAGCAGCAGTAAGGTTTGCTTGTCAGATTATCCTGTGTACCACTGGCCCTCCTAGCTGGTTATATGACTGTGTGTGTGTGTATATGCGCGTGCTCGCTCTTTCCTGGGTGATTGAATACCCTCTCAAGTAGACCGAGTGCCTGCCCCATGAGATAGTCTTTTTAGACTGTTCTAGTTTTACAGAACTGAGTGTGCGTGTGGGAGCAGACTCATGCACACAGACACGGGTGTGCAGAGGAGAAATGGGCTGTAAAACAAGCTGCATTAATGCTTCAGCACCACTTGTCACAGAGAGAAGGATGAGGGCAGAGTAAAAATGAAAACCTATTGTGACGTTACATTGATTGTATGCATATTCTGGGAATTTCTTAGACAGTGCAAGACCTTTACTTTTCAACCTATTTAAAATTGGCATCACTGTTTTTCCCAAACGGGGGCATTTTTCTGCTCTGTCCAATAGAGGGCAGGGTTTTTCCTGCTTGATAACAACTATAATTTTCCTTAGAAATTGATTCTTGAAATGCATGATATATATCTCAGTGTTTGTTTTCCAGGAATATGCCATTTCACACTTTTAATTGCTATATAACAACTTACCCTCGGGGTGACCTTGTCTCAAAATAGTCTTTGTCAAAGCTTGACAGTATTTTCACTCTGCAATTTCTCATTATCACTTATTTTTTCCTCTTAACAATACCTTATTTATTTGGCAAATGGACATTGACAGTCTTTTCCTAGAGGTAAAATTTTATCAGCTCCGTGTGAGGAAGGAAACGGACAGAATATAAGAGAGGAAGCACACAAAGGAAGGATGTGTCTTAAAAGTAGGTAGCTGAATTTGTCCCGTCTGTGTTTTTTTTTTGTTCTGTTCTGCAGCTGCGCATTAAGGCCTTGGTCAGGAGAAGTTAAAAATAAGAGCCCTGTTCCACAACCCTCTACTTACTCCTCCGGGTTCTCAGAAGTCATGTTTGCTATGCTCGTCACATCAAACTTTTCCCTTCACGCACATGCTCACAGTGGTTGCTTGCAATCTCTGTTAACATCAAATGCTTTACTCCTGCCGTAGCTGAGACGGAACACTTTAATACCCTTTTCTCCAGTTACAGCAGTGTCCCTATCCAGCATAAATTGATTTGGCAGGAACATATGTTTTTGAGTGGTTCTAATATGCTTCTCTGAGAGTGCTTTGTGTGTTCTTTAACGTCATGTGCATGTGTGTCTTCCAGGCTCAGGTGGCATTCCTACAGGGTGAAAGGAAAGGGCAGGAGAATATGAAACAGGACCTGGTAAGACGGATCAAAATGCTAGAGTACGCCCTCAAACAAGAGAGGTAAGATAACGCCAGGGAACTCCTGTAATGTCCACACCTAATTGCACTGCTATCATGATGTTTTGCATGCTTTAGGAATCATGTTTTGATAGGGAGAGCCGTGCTTGTGCTCATTTGTAATGCTGCCCTCGTGTGGTGCTTTTTGGGGATTGCAGGGCTAAACATCAGAAACTGAAGACAGGAAATGATCAGAGTCCTACAGACAAGAAACCGGAGACAGAGGCAGACCAGCGTATGTTTAACGATATTCTTAGATATTGTTTTTGCATTCAAGCCTTTTTTGTTTTTCTCTTAATCTTTTCATGCCTTTTTGTTGCATCATTATTGACCAATCTATTTTCTGTAGTCCCCAATGGGCCTGCTGAGTCGGACTCTGAGCCAGCCAATCAGATGTCCTGGAAAGAGGGACGTCAGTTACTGCGCAAGTAAGGCTTCTTCGTCACCAGTCTTTTTTTTGTTTTTATCTCGGCATCATATTAATGTACTCTCTCTGTCCTAAAAATTGTTTAGTAGGGCTTATTATTAATCTTGTGATCTAGTTTAAAAAGATCCACTTATGTGACTGTGGGTTTATATTTATTTCTTGTGAATGTAGATATCTTGAGGAAGTGGGTTATTCAGACACTATTCTGGACATGCGATCCAAGCGTGTTCGCTCCCTGCTTGGGCGGAGCAGCCCAGAAGCTAATGGACCTCCGCCTAGTGAAGCATGTTCCGAACCTGAGCCTCGAGCAGGAGGAGAGTCACTGTTGGTCAGACAGATTGAAGAACAAATCAAGAGGTGAGAATGTGAAAGAATTCACTGAAGAGTAATAACACAATGCAACCAAATCCCTCACTATTTTCACTTAATATTTATTTTTAATATTCCACACCTGCCTGTGCTTTGTACCATCACGAGTATTAGTACTTTCCTTAAAAAAAAAAAAAATGCCACTCCATAATTTAGTTACATAGACAAATAAATGACATAGATGTATAGTATCTTACAATACACTTCAGATCAGTGCAGTGTACTCACCTAAGTGCTGTCATTTACTGCTCAGATCAGATTTTTTCAGTTCACATTATCTCATAAAATGTGGCCAAGAATCCAGTGTGAACTAATCATAGTCCTGAACTGAAACATATTCACAAAAGCAGTGAAGTCAAAGATGTTCAGATCATTTTCTTCAGTAATAGTACTCCAACTTTGCGTTATTCATTGTGCAGTAAAAACCTCCTAGTGTTTTACTATCATACATGGTGCTATTGGTTTCATTTTACTGCTGTAGATGTTTACGATTGAGGTCATTTGAAGAACTTCATAGCATCTTTGTAACTCCAGTGCAGAGTTGTGACAAATCTCAATCTAGATTGATGTCAAAATTGCATGAATGCTAATTTGACTGTTCAGAATGGGATCTAAACCTGAGATCTGTATGTGTAAAAAGATCAGGTTTTTGAAAGCAGCAAAAAGATCAGGTTTTTGAAAAAAATCAATGTGAAAAGACAGACTCTGGAGGTGAGACAAAAAATCCCTGTCATCTCTCCCAAAGAAGCATCAACAACAAGATGATAATTAAAGACGATGCAAATGAGTGACAAATCCATAAAAATAACAAGCAGATGGAACACTTGCCTGTTGTGTCACTGCAGCAATAATTCACAAAGTACTGTTCATGTTTGTTTTCTTTGGACAGGAAACTTTCAAGTATGAATTTTCTAATAACAAACTCTGAGAAAACACAAAAAAACTACACTAAAATCACTAAACCGCTAGAAAGCCTTCAATACAAATATTAAATGTGTGAAGTAGTAAGTTAAACGTACAGAACTATATAGAATGATAATGGTTTCTGACTTATTAGTACATTGAATGCATTTTCTCACCGCTAGCATGCATAATAATAATACAAGATAAATATAAAGGTAGAGTTCATCCTTTTTCATGTGTGATGGGGAAGCTCAATTATTCTTGTATTTGTAGGAATGCGGGCAAAGAAAGCTCTAAGGAGCGTTTGGGTGGCTCTGTGCTCGATAAAATTCCCTTTCTGCATGGCTGTGAGGATGACGACGAAGATGACAGTGATGAGGAAGATGACTTCCAAGGCATGGCCACTGACTGCATCGACGGGCCGCGCAAGAACAAGAAGTCTCGCGTAAAGGTGGGATCACTGAAATGGAAAGTTTTTTTCAGCTATAGAAAAACCCTAGACTATCTTTACATGTGAGTGACATTATCTCTTCCTCCGATCCTTTTGTCTCTTTCCCAGATGGGTTCAGAGCCCATGACCACAGACCTAGACCCAGAGGATGAGGAGGACGAAGATGATTCAGAAGATGCCCAAAGTGAATTTGACTTCCTGGGCTCGGGGGAGGATGGGGAGGGGGCGGGAGAGGCCCGGATCTCGGGGGACGGACGGGAGCTAGGTACGCTGTTGCCATAGCAACATCATCAGCACCAGCACTGCCAGAATCACTGCCACCAGTGCATCTGTCTTTTGTGGGGGGGGGGGGGGGGGGGGGGGGGGGGGGGGGGGGGGGGGGGGGGGGGGGGGGGGGGG
>JAPQRQ010000006.1:20930006-20943733 GCA_037367365.1 Apogon talboti | reverse complement strand
CCACCCCCACCCCCACCCTCTCTCCACTGCTCACCATTTTATCTTTTACTTCTCGTTGTGTCTTGGCATCTCTTCTTGTCAATAAAACCAACCTCTTTTCCCAACCACCTGTCTCTCTGTCCTTCTGTCCTGTTTCACGAGCTGTCAGTCTGTTACTCTTTAGACTTGTGTAGCTGTCATCTCTGTCTGTAGATCTATTACCTGTAATCCGGGGTCATTTCAGTCAGTTCTAGCGCATGCTGCCCTGTTTTTTTTGTCCACATTTCATGATTTGAGTCTTGTGTGCTGTAGTTCTGTGCTTTGGTTGATTTCATCCTCTCACAAGAAGGCTTTTGAAAAGATATGTTTTTAGAGTACAACTTTTTTTTGCATATGTCTGTCATCTGTCCCTCTGTTGGCCTCTCCGTCATTCCTCCACATCTCTGCATGACTGGATGTTTTGTGTTTCTCTCCTCTTGCTGGGTTCAGAGAACCGCAGGAACAAGTTACAAGGCATGATGTCGGACTTCCCCCCTAAACCTACCCCGCCCCCCTCTGTATCGGGACAGGCTCGCACCGGGGAAGGTAAGACTCCCCTAATGCCCGCCAAATATCCCTCATATAAAACCACAAACTTCCATCCCCAAGTACTCTTCCTCAGTCTCCTCTGACATCCCACGGGCAGGATTGTAGCTGCGATATTGAATCTCAAATGTAGATGTTCTTAGGTTTAATTTTAACAGCTGTGTGGGGGTGAACTTACAAAGTTACTCATACACATATAAATATTTCCTCTGGTACACAGTGTAAGAATAAGAACACAGGTTGCTTGGTCTCTTACCGCACAGATCTAGGATTCATTGCTATATTTCACAGTTATTTTAGTCTGAATTCAGTGGGCGTTGATGTTTTGTCAAGTTGCAGTAGTGACTTGTGTGCTTTTCCACCACACACCTAAAGGTGGTGCCCTGGGTTTCTCCTCTGACGTCTTCATTATGGACGCGGTTGGAGGAGGCGACATGAACCTCGGTGAACTGGCTGACCTCACTGTCGCCAATGACAACGATCTCTCCATGGATGTAATTGAACATTTGGGATTTCTGACAAATGAAATGTTGAATACAAACTCAAAAGATATGAATATTTCAATGCTTGTAAATTTGTCGTATCAGATGCAGGATAACAGAGAGGAGTTTAAAAAGACGTGGAACCCTCGTTTCACACTACGCAGCCACTTTGACGCCATCCGCGCTTTGACCTTTCACCCTAGCCAAGCAGTCCTGCTCACAGCCTCTGAGGATGGAACACTAAAACTGTGGAACCTCAACAAGGCAATGCACTCTAAAAAGTAAGAACCCTCAGATCCACACGAAGCTTAATGAAGACAAAGGAACAAGGGATTAATGATGAGCTCTGTATTGAGAGATTTTCATGTTGACTGTACTAGAAATAAAGAGGGAAAAAAACAGCACATTTAAAAGACTGTCCTCCCACAGGAATGCAGCGTTGGATGTAGAACCCATCTACACATTTAGAGCACACAGGTGAGCCATGTCTCTGGTGTACACATGAATGACTTTGATACAAACATTTAACCGACGCGCACAGATGCTCTATAACGTCTGATTAATTTCTCTTCTTTCCAGTGGCGCCGTTCTGTCACTAACCATGGGTGAGGATGGAGACTCTTGCTATAGTGGAGGTCTGGATGGAACTGTTAGGTGCTGGAAGATGCCAGACCTTAATGTGGATCCTTATGACAACTATGGTTAGTCAGTCGATCCCAGCTGTTACTATTTGACTGCCATCATATAATTAATAAAGAGGAAATTTTGATTTATAGAACTGTTTCTTCATCACTGTTTTCATGTGTTTGACTCATTATTCAGATCCCGGCATCGAGAGCAGCGTGCTGGCAGGTCACGAGGATAGTGTGTGGGGTCTCACTTACTCTGCAGTCCACCATCGCTTGGCCTCATGTTCAGCTGATGGCACCATTCGCATCTGGGACCCTCAGAACTCGGCACCATGCCTGTCTGTCTTCAATAAGGAGAGAGGTAGCTGCGTGTTTTGATTGTATATACTACATGTATTGCTGTGCAGCTGAATGTAAATGGGTGACACATCTCATATTTTATGTTCTCCCAGAACATGGTACGCCCACCTCTGTGGCCTTTGTGGCCTCTGACCCCAACCAAGTAGTTGTGTCATTTGATGGTGGTGAGACATTGATCTATGACCTCAACACAGAGCAGAGTGTCACTGCCCTAGAGACACAGACCAAAGATGGTATGTTTGTAGAGCTAACACTTCATTTGTAACATGGAATTACCACCATAGTTGAGTATATGCAAGTCCTGCTTAATTATATGTACTTTACAGGCAGTGAACTGATCAACCGTGTGGTCAGTCACCCATCTGAACCCGTCTCCATCACTGCACACGAGAACCGCACCATCCGCTTCGTAGACAACAAGACAGGTATCTGTGGGAGCTTTGCATATTTCCGCCATTAGTTCATTTCCTCTGTGGACTCCCTTTCCACTCACATGAGACTGTGTTTATTTAATCCTGGTCTATTTGTTCCCACAGGGAAAGTTGTGCACTCAATGGTGGCTCACCTGGATGCAGTTACCTGTCTTACAACAGACCCTAAAGGCACTTACCTCATCTCAGGCAGTGAGTACTAGACAGCCTTTTAAGATCTGAATAGCTTAGAATCAGTGTTCATTCCCACTGAGACTCCTCTGTATAAACCAGTCTAGTGCTGTGCCATTTTACAGACAAACAGGTCATTTTAATGGAATGAAAAGTTTGTGTCCTTAATAATGATTCAAAGTCATTGTCATATGAAATATTGTAACATTTGGTGAGATTTAGGAAAGTAAAAGTTTATGCACTGCCTAAAATTACACCGTGAAGAAGCTGTGAAAAAACAATATAAGGAATTCATTTTCATTGTATTCCACTGCCTCTTTGTTTATTCTCGCTCTCCACCCCCTGCAGGCCACGACTGCTCGGTGCGCCTGTGGATGCTCGACAACAGGACGTGCGTGCAGGAGATCACGGCCCACAGGAAGAAACACGATGAGGCCATTCATGATGTGGCCTTCCACTCTTCCCAGCCCTTCATCGCCAGCGCCGGCGCAGATGCACTTGCCAAGATCTTTGTCTGACAGCACTGTCGTTATTCTGGTGAGATGGGAGTGCAGGATACGAGGCAGGGATGGGCACACACTGAGGAAACAATTGGATCTATTTAGCCTTAAGTCTAGCTTGTCTTATAATGGCTCTAAATTGCTACATAAATTGCATTATGTTGGAATTTGTGTGTGTCATTAGCCACGACACAAAAGGAGAGTGTACGGGCGGCCGTGGCTCAGGAGATAGAGCGGGTCGTCCAATAACCGAAGGCTTGGCGGTTTGAATCCAGCTCCGTCCGAGTCATGAACTATTGTGTCCTTGGGCAAGACACTTCACCCACCTTACCTCCAGTGCCACTCACACTGGTGTATAAATGCGTGTGAATGTTCGGTGGTGGTCGGAGGGGCCGTTTGGCGCGAATTGGCAGCCACGCTTCCATCAGTCTGCCCCAGGACAGATGTGGATACAGACATAGTTTACCACCACCAGAGTGAGAATGTGAGAGCGAATGAATAGTGGATCCATTGTACGCCCTTTGAGTATGCATTAATAGAAAAGCACTATAGAAATCTAATCCATTATTATTATTTATTATTAATTGTGAATATTTGCTGGTCTGACATTGTTTACTTCTTCTCTTCCTTTACAGTCCTATTACTACATCTGGTCCAAAAGAGACTGGAGACTACAGTGGACTAGTTTCACCTGCTTACACTCACACACATGTACACTTGTCCTGCACCCCACTGGCTGGGCCATCGCCACAGGACGTCACCTCCCCACGATTGCTCACCGTTTTATGATGCCTCAGTGACTTCTTGTAATACTAACCATCCTGCTTTTTTATAACTTTAAGATCCTGGCTGCTCTGTTTTCCAATAACAATGTTTGGAGTAACACTTTTTTACACTACATAAAATTCTGTTCTGCTTTTTTCAGTCTGCTAACGGTTACTACGAAGCACTGTGTGTGTGTATGTGTGTGCGTGTGTGTTTGTACGCTTGAATAGCTTACACACTAATCACATTTTACACAGAACCACGAATGACACACGCACAAATGCACCGACACATTTAGTTTGAAAGCTTTTTTAACAGTTACATTTCTTGTGGCTAACATACATACAGTATGTAGACATGACTAAAAAAAACAGTAAATAGCTCCCAGTGCTGCCAGAAAACATCTGACTCAACTGTGCGCTGGGATTCAATGTATTACATTCCAAAGACTCCTGGAAGAATGTGTGTGGTGTCGTATTTGGGGTTGGAGAATGTTTAACTTTGTTGTGTAAAAGGAGACATTGACAGTGGCAAACCAGTGTTGGACAATAGCTTTAATTTCAACTTCAATCGCCAAGACACCAAGTTTCATTGTATGTGCGAGTGTTATATCATGTCCCTGTGATTCTGCCTCCTCGCATGTGTGCTGGTTGAGTTAAAAGTCACTCTGCTGTACAAGGTGAAAGTATTTAAACAGCGGAGGAAATATTATCAACAATAAGATCCATTTTTGCAGATGTACAGTTTGGACTCTGCAGACGGATGCTCTCTGACTACATTTACCAGCTACAGATAGATATGAGAGCAGTTTCAGCCTGTACATTAGAAAGGTGCAAGACAACTCTGTATACACTCAGCAAATGACGCAGATTGCATCATTTGGTGCTTTTTACTGTACAGAAGAGCGTGTGTGTATGTATGTTTGTATATGCACTAGTTAAATCACGGTGCTATGAAAGACCTTGTTAATCTTGAGTCAGAATCAGGGACCTGTTTTGTGTGTAAAGAAGAGAGACTGTGTTTCTCACTCATCGGGCTAAACATCTACATCTGTGACATTTCATACTTTTAAATGACATTTCATTGTTGAATCATTTCATGAACTTGTATGAAGATACTGTGTGGTCACTTTTCAGGATTAGCAATGTTGGGGTTTCTCATTAGATGGATGTGGATGTCCAGCTTTATCATTTCAGGCTTGGTTTGTGTGGGAGTGTACAGACCGGATGATAGTGCTATTACAGCGAGGAGCATATGGACTGAAATGGTTTCCTCAGATAAGATCTTCTTCATTTCGTCTTGAAGTTGGATCCAGTTTGTAGGTTGGGTTTGGTTCTTGCTTGATGTTATTTATTCAGGCATTTGAAAAGAAGGGGGGAAAAAAAAGTATCTTTCATCACCTAAATCTGTGTTAAGTTTAGCACATTAACCTGAGAGCCAATGTGTGAAGCTGGACTCCTGGATCTGAGGAGGCATGCTGGGAGAAAAGGCTCCAGGAAAAAAAAAAAAAAAAAATACAAAAGAGTATAGTCCCATCTTAATTTCAGATACTTTTGTTATTTCAGAATAATAAGAAAAGATGTGTTGGCTTCAGCTAACAGTAACATGGGAAAGAGGTGACATGACTCGGCGCCTGAACTGGCCAGCTGCTATATATCACCGTCAACCCAGAGGAAATGTATATGGTTCTTTGAGAAGAGGGTGATAAATCAGGGACATTTAGAGTAAAGTCCCCTCTCTTACAACGATCACTGCAGGGCACATTAGTTGAATCCCTGCTAAAAGCTGTTACAATTATATTGTAAAATGCTGATTAAATCTTGTTACATGAGTAGGATCCCTTCATTAAAAGAGATGAAAGAGTCACATCAGTCAGATCTAAAGGCTTGTTGTAGCCTGAAGGAACACACTCTTCTCCTAATCGCTGGGGTCACAGTTTTTCCTTTTTAAAATGTCTGAAATTAGAGTAGACAGTAGTTATTCAGCTGGACAGGTTTCAAAAGTGAACGAAAATAACCGAGTGGAACTATATTATTGTACTGCTGCTGGGCGTAACGTCCCGTTAACACATTTAACTACTATCTGGGTCCACATTGCACTACATCTAATACTGAATGAGCTGAAGTGGTTATAAACAGGGTGCAGAAATCCAATCTGGAGTTAATACTACAAGGATGGGGCATGCTGTTATTTGGTAGTGAGAGTTACTGATGGCCAACTGTTGTTGATGCTGATGTTTTTTTTCACTCTGAGCTACTTTGTCCCTTCTCTGAAAATATAGACAAATCAGTTTGACACATCAAAAAGAAAAAGAAATTGAAACAGAGGTTGTAAATGATGACTCAAGATGCCATTACATGCTGTAAATGTCCATCATTTCTTTGTTTTCTTTCTTGCATTTCTTTTCTTTGATTATGGATATGATTAATAAGATGTAAGAATACTGTAGTATCATAAGTGAATCATTCTTCCTTGCTAGGCATAGAAATTACTTGTGATTGATAATGGCAATGTATAACTTGTAAAAAAGTAAAATCATTAAAAAACATGAAAAATTCCGAAAATAAGTTTTAAAAAAAGTATGTTACCAGTCAGAGGCCAAGGTAAAGGACTCTTGTTTCTTTGTGTTTTTATTTTTTTAATAGCAATTTATCACTGTGTGATATTTTGTACATCATATTAAGCTGTATTCAAACTATTTCCTCTAACTACAAGGGATAAGAGACCTGCTTTTTATTAATTTTGTTTTATTATATATTTTTGAACTGCAGTTTAGCTTGTATCAAATGACTTTCTCTTTTTGTTTACGGGTCCCCTGTTGTATGTCATTAAGGAAGAAAAAAATGAAGATTTTGTACAGTGAATTACATGTTGTCTTGTGTCTTCTTTCTTATCTTAAAGTATAAAAACTTTTTAAAAAAGTGGGCAGAAATAAAAAAGAACGATCCCTTTACTTTCTAAAATAATAACCAGGTAAAGGGTCAGGTATTGAACTCTCAATCACTGGTAAACCAGCTTCCACTGTAATGCAGAAATGACTCAAAGTAAGACTACAATTTATGGTTATTCATCGGAGAAACAACCACGGCATCAGCAAGGATAAGTCCATTTTAATAACATTTAAGTTACAAATACGTGTGTTTTGGAATTAATAAAATAATCCAGCCTTTTACTTACATTAAGAGTAAATCAACTGGTGTCCAACTTGATCAAACACCACCCTCTAGAGGTGAAAAACAGAAGGGTTACAAATATTACTTGCAGCTGCTAAGTGAATACATCTGGATGTCATTTTCACCTCACTTTTTCAGTAGCGCGATATTTTCTGTGCTACTAATCTTTGTGTTCAGTGAATATGAAATTGTGAGATTATTCAATGAGGTGTGAATGTGCATGTGGAAGGAAGGTAAGTCATGAGATGATTAAGAAAAATGTGGCAAATCAGGGTGTTTAATATAACTAAATAAACTTTGTCATTTTCTTTGTCAGAGGAAGGCTGTATGTGTTCTTGGTAAGGATAAACTAGTGAGGGTATTATTATGTTATGCCTACATGTTAAACAGTGTTTTAGGAAAGTACCAGCTTTCTAAATTCCCCATTTTACTTAAAGCTGCTCAAATTTGCATGTAAACAACTTAGAAATAGTCATGGGCCTATTTTGCAGAGCTGTGTCAATGCAAACATAAATAGAAAACGTGCTACAGAGGAAAAACAAGACAGGAAGACTGTTCAACAGTGTATAAAAGGGAGGGGGGGTATTAAAGGCTAATGTAGTATGTTGGAAGATGCAGAAGAGATGGGAGGGTTTTGAGGAGTGTAGCTGCCCCCTCAGGCAATGTAAGAGGATACATGCTGGCCACAGTATAGGGGGGGAAGCAAGAAGGACAGATAACCCCAAAGTAAGCCGGGGAGAGAGCAAAAAGGAAAAGGGGGAGGGAGAAGCCTGGGAGAAGGGAGTCTGAGGGCGGTCTTTGACAGCGCCAAACTTTCTGACAGTCTATTGGCTGGGAGCTGTGTCAATCATTTCACTTCCTCCTTGACTGGCAAGATCACAGATGAGAGGGCAGGAGGGAGGGGAGAGGGAGGTGCCCATAGACTGCCTTCTCTCTCTTTTTTTTCTTTTTCAAAAAAGCCTGAACTGGGGCTGAAACTGAAACAGGCTAAGACTCGTAAAAGGAGTGCAGGCTTTTGCTCTCTCTCCTTCATTCTCACAGTTTCCTGTTTAAGGAGGCCATTTTGTAACTCAGCCTGGAGAAGAGCACAACAAAGTTTAGCATTGTTTGTGTTTTTCCTCTCCCACGGCAGGGAGTTTCATAATCAACCCTGGACTTTCTCCTCTGCAGAGCAACTTCTTGAGACTGACTGGTGAAGGAGGGAACGAGGTGGAGGAGGGAAAGCAGCAGGAGGGTAGTTTTTTTCCTCCCTCAGTGTATCTTTGTTTTGTGAGTCTCACTCATATTGCCTTATGCTTGTCATCCCTGAGCAGTAAAAGACGTCCGGCGACAGGAGAGCACGACAGAAGAACAGAAAAGAAGGAAAAAAAACTCCACTTCCTGGATAAGGATTTGTTGGTTCTGGGGAAAGGGGTGGACACGGGACACAGGAGGACTGGGACTCTGCTCAGTGTGTGTCTGTGTGTGTACCTCAGGCTGTCCACACTGAGACAGTCTGAATGAGTTTGGGTTTTCTCAGAACTCTGGGCTGCACCTGGGCGTGTGTTTGTGTGTATGTTGAGAGCTTCAGGCAGCCAGCACATAGGACTCTGAATGGCGAATGCTAGCCCTTGTATGACCTCAGGGGCCGTGGCCCAGGTCTTCTTCCCACCTGGGGGCTCTTCTCCCCCAGCCTCAACGGTAATGCAGCCAGGATCTTCCATGTCCATGCCTGCAATGCCCACTCAGGGTGGCTTTCCTGTCATGGACATGGTACCTGGGCAGAGTCCTGGTGGGGCTGCGATGGCCTCTGGACCACCCACTCCAGCGGGGGTGTCCTTCATCATCCAGATTGGCCTGACCAGAGAATCTGTCTTGATGCCTCAGACCGCTGACCTCGCCTACGTGAAACAAATTGCTTGCTCCATTGTTGACACCAAGGTAGGAAGTGTGTCTGTGCATGTGTGTATATGTGGACTGTCAAAAAGGGGCATATGCCTCACTCGGGTGTCACATGTTTATGTACAATGCTCATATGTCACCTTCTACATCTACTGACTGTCACTTTGATTATATCAGTCTTTTTTGTCTCTGTCCGTCAAAATTTTTTATTTATACTTTATGCTCATCGATCAGTTAATTATTATTATGTACACTTTCAATAGACAGCTGTAACAGACTCTGAGGAAATGCACAAAAAGTCTCTATTTTACTGTACTCTAATTACAGCAATTGACATTTTTCTCTTACACAGTTGGGACAGAATGCTGTGTTCAGTTAATCTTTGTTATGCCACATCCAAAACAACAACTGGTATGAGAACATTGGATGGGCATAGTGGTACAGACATGGGCACAATCACTTTCATCTGGTGGTTCATTCAAAAGCCATCAGTCACATTTCATCTTATATGCTTCAATAACTGTCTGTGTTCAGTCAAGTAAAGGAAATCAATATTATACAGTGTGTCAACACCTCCAAATGTGAGGTCAGTCAGTGAAAATCCATTACAGACTCAGACTGTGGCTCTAATATGATGAGTATTTAGTGTATATATAGTAATAATGAAGAGTTACATCGCAAATAATCCTTCATACTCGACTTTTTGATCTTCAAAAGTCCCTTTGCTTCTGCTTCTGCTTCTGCTCAGGCAAGTGTGTCTTTGTTGAACGCTTCATTGAGTTCCCTCTTAATTAGCCACCTCTAAATTATAGTCTTGTCTCTTGCCGTTAATGAACAAAAGCCATTAATTAAGTCACAGTTAACTGCCTATAACATTAAAATAATTGTATTTCACTCCCACAGCAAAGTGTATTTCTCCAGAAATAAACAAAACCGCCATACAAAGCAGGAGCAGGCTGTCATTTTTTAACACAAACTCTGATGCTTAATGGATTTGTCATTGTAGTTTGAGGGATGCGTGTCCAGCCAGTGGCAATAATCCCCTATTGTTTTTATCTTGTTCAATAGAGTGAAAAACAGTATGTCAAAGCAACACATGCAAAAAAAAAAAAGGGCCGTGGGGAAGAAGTAGTGACATCCTCTTTGCAACAGGAAGCACAGGGTGTTATGGGAAATATGTTTTTCATTTGAGAACCACCAGCACTAATTTATAGTATAGCTGTATACGGCCAGAGACTTTACACAATGTCCATTTCAAACCATGGGTCACAACATTATCAAGCTATCCAAGTGTCTCAGGCTGGCAGGTGATTAGATAAACAGATTTCCACAGTCTCAGAGCACATAAAATTTCCCTTACGTACCGATCTTCCAGGAAATAGTGTCTCCAGCTTGCCTTCCCATTGTACTAATCTAGTTTTCTCTGTACTGGTGTTTGCTCTTTCCATCATATGAGTGGTTCTCTGTGTACTTAATTTAATATGCATCAAGTGCTAAATCAATGAATCACTTTTTATTAACCCTACTGCGGTTGATGCCGGTTAGTTGTGTAATTGTAAACTGGCATGGTTTCCGCTCTACTTTTGTATAACTGGAATGTTTTTGGTTGTAGCACATTGTGGAGTTACATCTTACCTTAACTTTATCAGGATACAATCAGCAGCTGTCTCTGACTGTCAATTTCACTTGAACCTCCATCTTCTTCTCTTCCTCTTTTTGTGTTTTCGCTAACTGATCTCCTGGGGAATGAAGAGGGTAGCTGTTGGGGATTTTGATCAACTTGTTCATCTTCATATTTCTTATAAAACAGGAAACTAATATTAAATACAATTGACTGATTGCATTTGTAATTTTTTAACAGGTGTAATGCAATCCTTTAATTTTCTGTTTTTAATTTGGAAGTGACTGCTGATGGGGAAAGTGAGTAGAAAAGGTCCACATGTATAGCTAGAATTACTACTTATTATCTCTTTGAGGAGTATGAAGGAGTTCCTTTTTGGTAAAAACCTTAACCCTCAAAGACAGACACCATCTGTGGTTAAAATGTTCAGTAACTTTTTTAGCCACTAAGTCCAGCCATATGCATTCAAAGGTCAGGTAAATTGCAGTTTCTCAGCTTTTTGATGATACTACATAGGTGTTAACTGGATGTTTAGACACTATAGGGAATGTGTTTATGTCCTAAAACATCTTCTATATGTCCAAACAAACTACCTATAGGTAGTACATTAAAAACCATCAAATTGTCACAGGATTTTTTAATCATAAATTCATTTGTTCTCTGACAAAGCAAATATAAATTTGTGGCTTAACATACTACAGAAAAAAACTAAATAACCTAGTAAAGATCAAGTACTGCAAAAATGATTCTCGGTGTCTGAGGGTTAAAGATGTCTGGTTAAACACCTTCCCACAGCTTCATTGCTGCATAAAAGTGGGTAGATTCACAATTTGTTGTCCCATTCTAGTCACATAGGACCAAAACACTTCTATATTCTCCTAAAAAGAACAGAGGCACACCTAGTGGAAGGCTTTTTGTAGGTCACAGTGATTTACCAAGACAAGAAGATATGCTTTGTCCAACATCTGATTTAGTTTTGTTTTAGTGCTTTTGATTCGTGGATTGGTTTGGAGCTTGCAAGACGGGAGTAAACTTTATTACCCTTCTGCAAAAACAAAGCTTCTTATTTTTAGGTGACTAATGAGAACTGTAACATGCTTAAGCCAATCAGCTGACCATGATGTTTGGATGAAGTTGTCGGTGCTTTGGCCGGATATTAGGAGCACATGACGGCATTAGTATAATGGAGAAGTTGTAAATATATATTAAAGCAGTGGAAGGCATCTTTAGTAGCAGTAAAAACTCTGTATTCTTATATTATTCCTGCACGTGTGTACACAGAGAGGAGAATATACATGAAAGGCGGAGTTAAGTTATTATTGGCCAGTATTTGTGACCAGTTTGCGGTAAGTAAGATAATTAATAAACAACCTAGGCTGTGTTACGAGAACCAATCAAGGTTACAATCCCACAAAACCTCTGTAACTTGGTAACACCCATCTAGCCTTATTTTTTTCTGTATTTTTAGACAAAGACATGAATGCTAACTCCACAGTAGAATTATAAATATACACTGGTTGCTGCATCATCTAATTAAAAAGTCCCTTGTCATCAAAAACGAATCTAAATTCTGTGTTTCTTAGTGTTTCAAAGATCCCAAACTATGCTGAGAAGATGTTGAGTAAGATGTGATGTCTACATAGTTCCTGGAGCTAAATAATCTCGGAGACTTGGTTTGATTTTCCTCAGTGTGGGCATTTTATAGCCTTAAAGTGCTGGGAACATGCTGATGCAAAGTATACAGTGTGTAATGCAGGCAGACGCTATTTGAGTAAGGTAAACAGTTATTTAAGGTAGTTTGATTTAACTGATGGGCACCTTTAAGTTAATGTCAGCCTTATTTACATATTCCTCTATTCTGTGCAGCCTGTACCACAAGAGATGTGTTTACATTTTCTTTTCTATTACTAACTGTTGTAATTGGATAACTGCTCTATTGAGTGAGTCTCTCTGTGTGCATGCTATGCTGTATGCTTTGTTTACTTGTCTGGGTTTCACGTGGGTTTGCTTCAGGTGATGTGGTTTCCTACAGTCCCAAAAAGAATGAGCATTTTCCCCCAGTGTGCCTGTCTCTGACCAAGGCTCTGACCTTGAAACGGGTACTTGCAGCCAAAGTATGACCTTATACCGTATAAAAACTAATGCAGTCCTTTGCCATATGAATTGCAGAGGTGTACGTATGGCGCACTAGTAATTGTTTGATTATGTGTGCCGCATCCAGAGTCCGAAGTCCTTGTTCAACCTTGAGATTTTATATTTACTGTTTCAGAAATCAAGCAACAGAACATATCAGGAAAAACTACCTCCAATTCACACAACTGAAAAGCCTTATCTCGAGCCGTTTTAGACTAGTCACACACACATTCACCAATCCCAAAATCCCCTAAATACAAAACTCCTGCCCTGCCTGGAGCTGCAGCTTTAGGTGGAAGGTTTGGACAATAGACAGCTTGTCTTGGTCCTGCCAATGGAGCGCGACACATGAGTTAGTCTGTGAGTACGCATGAATGCCTACATTGGTGTTTTTAGACCAGGGGTAGTAAGGACCGTTTGGTACCCCACACCCCCACCCTCAGTCATCTCTCCCATCCCAGAAAGGGTGAGTCACCAGTTCTGTTTATTCACAGACTCCCTCCTTGTGTTCCATTGACACGTTTTTCCATTCACTTCTCCATGGAGGAGCACAATCTTCCTCTGGCTTCACTTTCTAACTTTGAGCCTGAAGTAATGTTGACCCTCCTGTTTTTACTCCCTGTTTCATCCCAACCACTCAGCCTCTAAGGGCAGCACTATATCCACCAGTTAAATATCTATCCTCTTAACTCACACATCTGTCTACAGTCTGGTTTTGTCGTGTACCTGGCTATTTTCCATGTAGCCGATCAGCCTCTATCTTCCCAAACCCTGTTCTCTGGATGGACAAGAACCACCACAGACCTTGAAACTAGAGGTCTATGTCCACCTGACCATGATGCAGTTCTGATGTATTCACTTGTTTGGTGGACAGGCCTCACTGCATCACTTATTTTCTCCACCTAATTTTTACTTTATCATTTTCTCATTGTTTCCCTTTGTCTCTCCTCTCCTCTCCTCTCCTCTCCTCTCCTCTCCTCTCCTCTCCTCTCCTCTCCTCTCCTCTCCTCTCCTCTC
>JAPQRQ010000006.1:20917108-20929985 GCA_037367365.1 Apogon talboti | reverse complement strand
TCTCTCTCTCTCTCTCTCTCTCTCTCTCTCTCTCTCACTCTCTCTCCTCTCCTCTCCTCTCTCATTTCCTGGGATGAATAGATAGGGACGCCTGTTTCCTCTCACTGTCCGTGGTAGAATTACCACCTACTCTTCCTTCTCCTGTGCCTTTCCCTCTCACCCTCCTCTTTATTTTGTACTTCCTCTCCTTATCCACTCATCTCCTGTTCCTTCTTGCCTTATCACCCACTTCCTCTCATGCTATGCCTCCTCTTCCTCCTCACATTCCACCTTTGCTTCATCTACTATTGTTACTCTGCTTTCCTCATCAGCTTTACTGTCTCTTTACATTGCCCTCTTCAACACAGCTCATTGTAAAAGCCAGTACAACATGGCCTTGGAGAACGCAAGGCTTGAACATAATCTGTTAAAAACACTCTGTTTCTTCAGAATGATTCATGTTTTCCAGCAAGTGTTGCACAGTGGTGACAGTTTAAGTCAAGCTGTATAACATAAAAAATAAGAACTACAGTACAGAGTTGTTGTAATGTTCAGTTGTTATAATGTTCATGTCTGCCCTTTTATTTTCCCTTGGCCTAAGTTGCCAAAAGGTGTGTCTGCATAACGAATTCCCTCTGTTTTTTAATGCCAGCAACTCGTCATATTTCGTCATTAATGTGTGCTGATTTACGTTGACGTCACTGGGTGTGTTAAAGTATTTGTGAACTGTGTCTGTCAGCATGTGAGAACCTGTTGAGTTCCGTCAGTAATGACTGTGGTTACATATTGGATTGTTAAACATGTCTTCTGACTGATTTGTGATGAGTTGCGACACTTTCAACAGCCGCTGACCTGTGAGGAGTGAATGTAGGAGATGCATCATACGCGTGTGACGATCACAGGAAGGGATGCACTGATGTTTATGAAATTTATGGAGTGAGAGAATGCATTTTGGTGCATGTGTCTAAAAATGAGAACAGTTTTGCTCATTACAAAAGATATATTTTCCCCATGTAAAGTATTTTTTTAATGTTTTCTTTGACACATTTCATTCATGTTGTTGTAAGCTGCAATCAGATCAATTGCATTCCCTCGTAAAACAATAAATAATAAAAAAAAAGACAATGAAGGCAATAAAAGGGAAATAGAAGTAAGATAAACAGGAATTGATGTAATGACAATAAAACAGTGTAAAAGACAAATAATAAAGGCAAAATGGGTTTAAAGAATTGATTTAAAGGAACTCACTGACCCTGCATCTCCTCGGGTATTTTACTCCAGAGTTGAGGTGCTCTGGAACTTAAGATTTGAGCTTCGACTTTGGAACAAACAGATGGGCCCCACCCGAGGATCTAAGGTCCTGACCTGGGTTGTAGGGGGGTTCTCAATACTGGAGCAAAATGATGACTAAAATCATAAAATCAATTAAAAAAAACATGCAGTCAATGCAAGGAAACCAGTATAGGGGTGATGTTATGTCATCTGTTAAAACCAGCATCGAACACACAGATACACATACAAACACACAGCTGTGACTGAGAGCCTCTGCCCCAGCCATTGTTTCCATCTCCGTTTTGGAAGGGGCTGTTTCTTTATCTCCCTCCCTGGAGAAGCCGTTTGGCCCTGGGAATGGGATCATACACTCAACCTCCTGTTTACCTCACTTTCTTACACGTGTAATCTACACAAACACTGCAAAGTATCGTAACAGTTGGCCCTGATTTCCCTGTTGTAGGCCCAGTATTACAGACAAGGTCATATTGTTTGTCTGAACGCATGTGTTCTGTGTTCAGCACTGACTTAATTTAGTTTGACCTGCAACCTACAGCTACACTTCCATCCAGTGCACTGATCTGATGTCATGGGGGTTTGTCTTCATGCTTTCTTTCTCGCTAATTGAAACACCGCTCATATGTGTCAGAGCCACTGGGCAAATACGTTCAGTTTATCAGCCAAAGCTGTGGTAGTTAATGAATAAATGCCAGTCAATTAGCAAAACACTAGCAGGCGGACAAACAAGCAAAGAATAAACCCCACCCTTATCAGGCTACATGACATGACATTTGATGACTGAAGATAGCACGGCTCTGAACAAATGCAGCAGCTTTAGCCAAATTACCTCAGTGTGGCGATGATTATTGTATTTTAAACCATACTGCTGGAAAGGAAATAGTGTCTGCTTGCAGATGGGTAGACCCACACTGATATGCATGGGTTCTGCTCATACCAAACCAGTTACTGTTTGGGTGTGTGTGTGTGTGTGTGTGTGTGTCTCTTGATTTGAATGCTAACGGAACGGCTTTGCATGACTAGTCGTGCCTGGTGTCTCCTGGCTGTTACTGTTGAGCGGCAGGGGAAGCTTAGTTCACACAAGGACATTTGATTATTCAAAGCACACACTGCTGGCTGAAGCCCACTGAAGGGGATGCATATCAGAAAGAAAAAGGGGAAAAAACAATACGGATACAGATTCCAACTGTGTGCATCCACTGAGATTGTAATCCTGAAAATTGTATATAATTTTTTTGATATATAATTTTTGACAAAACAATACAGCTATAATGTTATTTGCATGGTTTTATTAGCTATGAAACAATCTGACAACAAAAGAAATAAAATGGCTTAAGAAAAAGTCAGAACAAAACAAACAAACCTACAAAAAAAATCATCATCTATGTTCCTACCCAGACTGTACTTTTTTTCTGTAGTCATTTTTTTCTTTGGCTTATCAGGCCTTTCAGACCCCTACATGCTTATTCTCGTTCTAAAGGATAAATTATAATACTAATCCAGGGATTAGCACCAGTAAAACAGTTTGTGTCATAATCCAATTGGGAGTCATAGAGCTGAGCAGCATGTAACAACGTGGGGGGATCATACCAGCTGGTTAGAAGGAGAGAATTTAGTGAGTAACATGAACAACATAGCACAACACAGGGCTCTTTTAGAAAGTGTAGAATGCTGGGTAAAAATAATGGAGAGAAATAAGTTAAGGAGGGCTGTTCAGTTAAAAGTTGCCAACACAGTGGCTGAAAACATACAGGTATATAGGAAATTGGTAAAGATCTGTTTCAAAGCACTTAAATGGAACTTCAATGGCTCATATTGTATGTACTGTTGAAACTATCAGCAGCAGGGGGAAGTTGTAATCTGCATCCATGGCTACCAAAACCACCAGTGAATTAACATTACGTCTCCACAGATTGTATCGCTCACTGAATAAAGTATTAAGCTCATTGCTCACACACATCTGTGTTATGGTATCATCAGATTTTATCCCTCAAATGAGAACTTTCAAAATAACACTGCTGTCGTATAAGCTAATAGTTTAGATTATAGCTGTTAGCTGTTTTTCAGGCACAATGAAAACACAAATCACCTCAGTTTTGTAGTTTGTGTTGTCAGTAGCCCCACTAAAGATTTGTCCAAAGAAGGTCAGAACTGTCAGTCAACCATTGGTGAGCTCAGCAAATGTAATAATATAAGATTGCTGGGCAAATGCGGTACAGCATGCACGAATACACAACAGCGTAAAAACTACCACATCTAGAACCCGTGGTGTAATAGCACTGCTTAATTTTTTTTTACCAGTTCTGATTCTCAATTCTCTTTTCAATCCCTTTGGAGACCAGCAGCAACTCCCATTATCGGTCAAATACATTTACAATAACATGTTAGCCTGTGGCTGTGAGTAAATTCAGTTACATTAACATCTGTGACAAAATGTCAGAACTGTTGATGTCACACTTAAGGTTATTTTTAATCTTTTTAAGTAGAAATACTACATATAGCTACTTGAATTATAAAAAATGTCTTTCAATGGGGCTATTTGTTCTTTGAGGCCATTTACAAACTTTTAGGACTGATCTGACAGATAAACAGAGGAAGAGCCTCATTGCTAAATGGCCATGAAACTATTTGCTGGTCATCTGTTGGTTGTGTAAAATGTGTGTGAGAGTATTCTTATGCAGACTGCAGACCATGGGGTCAGTGTGAGGGTTGACAGAGGTTGGCCAGAGGCACTAAGGCAGGGTGTGAGTGTGTACTGTATGTCTGCATGCAGCAGACACAGGGGAAATGGGCAAAACCACAGTCTTACCTCAGAAGGTAAACACATGACACCAAAACTGGAGGCTGATTATTTTCCACTTGGTTCTTTCACTGACGAGTGTCCATCAGTTAGACCTTGGATATGGCCATGGCACCAGAACATTACTGTCTATGTAATAAATTACTAGAAAAGAGCACGGACCTCCAGCAGGGCCCCACAGTCTGCTAATTCACCCAAACCTCATATATATTAAGAATAAAGCTTCTACCTCATTTCTCTGCTCCAAAATCTTCACCAACAATCCACAAAGTTTCATGAAAATCCAATCTAGATCCTGTCTAAGGAGGCTAAAAGCAAATCCAGAATCCAGAAAAGAGGTGTATATTCAATAGTTGTACAAAGCAAAATGCAGAAAAGCTACAGTAGATTTTGTGTGTACTTCTTTAAAGAAAAAAATGCTACCCATTTCAATAGGCCATGGAGTTTAGTTAGAGTTCAGGGAATTATTAGTCTTATCTTTGTAAATGTAACCACAAATTTGTCCCATGACCGCAGTCCAATAGGCATCATTTGTGCCTTTTTTCAGTTAATCTCTGAAGCCATGCTGCAGGAGAGGAGGGAATGAAATAGCAGCATGTGGAAAGGAGGGGGACCAGGCATAAAGGAAAGAAAGGGTGACTCAGAGTGCAGTAATGTGCCTATTGTGACACTTGGCATGCAGCTTTATGTGTTTATGTGTCCATGGCAGTCCTGGCACAGGCAGTATGTGCAAATACTCCTCTGTGACCAGACTAAGTGTGTTTTTTTTTTTTTCCATAAGATAACTATGGAGAATGCATTAGATCTATGGTCAAAGCACATTAAGAACCTTGATAGCAGATGGGCATAGAATGGATAAACTGAGGGATATTCACTGGTGTGTTCATCTACAAGCCCAATATTATATCTGAAATAAAATTAACTTCTCGAATGTGAGAGGTTTAATACTCATGACAAACCTCTGAAGGCTGTTAGCTTACTTACTTAATTAATTAATTATCATGCATTAGTTTAGATAATTATGCAGACACTTATGTTGTTTATAGGGGATGTTGTTTTATTAGATGTGGAGGGAGATTTTTTTCTTTTCAATATACTTTTATTATTGTCTACTTTAGGGTTTCTTTAAAGAAAGGTGTACAAATGCCAGATGTAGGCCTATTGTATTACACTGATAAAAAAAGAGTATGTGAGAATACATAAACAAATTTTCTACAAGAATGTTCACACAGAGGGGCCGCTTTCACTTCTTGTTTTATATTCTGCATTATGTGTCACTCTTCTATGGTAATGTACACACAACACTTTGTACCGTGTTATAGAGAATCACTGAATATTTGTGCATCATGCTTCATGCACAAGCAATGTATAAAAATACTCATGTTATAATGAGGGAGTCTTGCCTGAGTAATCTAAAACATGGGAAAGTTTTTTTTTTATATTTTTCACATGTTTTTGCAAGAGTGGTTTAGAATAAAGTTTGGGTGATAATGAATAGAATAATCTGCCTTTTTTTTAAACAATAGAAGCTATTGCCCTGCTTGTAATTATGTTTTTTTTTCCCATGCAGCTATGTAGTACACATTCCTATTTTAACTGTGCTTATATTATATTTATTGCTTGTCATTGTGAAAAATGAACAATATAATTTTAAGAGAAATGAAATAGATATGTTGACGTGACAAAAACCTAGGCAATAGAACATTATAATTTTAGCAAAGTACTCATTTTAATGCTCCTTTTCCATTCAGCTTTATTATTTTTCCTACTCTTGATCCAGACTTGCCTTCTCACATAAAGGCCTCCTCTCTCTGTCTCTCTTTCTCTCTCTCTCTCTCTGTGTGTCTCTCTCTCTCTGTCTCCCTGTCTCTCTCTCTCTTGTCATGAATCAGTGAGTTGTTGGTTGCACACTGAGTGGATTGAATGCAAGGTTCCTATCAGTTTACCTGCCCAGAATCAAGCCAAGGAGAGACAGAAGGGAGGAGGAAGGGGTGGAATGGAGACAGGAGCTGCTACCAACAAAGGCCGGTTCAGAACAGCAGTGCGTGTCTCCTTTATCCCCAGACCCCTCTCTCCTGCCTGGATGTGATTCTCATGTTACCCTCCCCGTCCTTCTTGATGCTTGGAGCAGAATGAGATGCTTTGTCCCTGTGCTGCTGCTTGAGACAAACCCGCTTCCACTTACACACGCACAGAGTACACAGCCATAAGGTATATACACGAGTAGAAAACACACATGAATGAAGCACACTTTTATCAGACATTTTCATGTGTGATCCCTCCTTTTCTACTTTTTGTCTGTTTTTTTTATATCTATACATTACTATTTCCCCATGTCTTTGATGATTATTTGATCAAGACACTTTACACTTAGTTAAGACCTCTCTGTGTGATATTTTTTATTAGAAATGCATCCTTGTTTTTCCATTATCCCATGATTTGTTTCTGTGAGAACTCATGACCACCTTGCTCCTGACTGCCAGCCTCAAACCTCCTTTATTCCCTGCAGAAAACTGCAAAAAATTATGTCATGTTAGCAAGCCAGTCTGTCAGTTTTTCTTCAGTCCTCATGTGCGTGCATATTTACATTTTCACTGTTATGTTTTGTGTGCATGTGTGTGTAAAACCAGGATTTACATTCCCCTCACAAGTCGCTCAGGTTTACACAGTTATCTCTGGTATGTAGAACCAGGTCAGGAATGTAAACCTGATTATTTCTCTTCAAGATGAGATACACAAAGAGGCACACATGCATGTGCAACATGAGTCAAGAAAAACATAAAAGCACAATAGTATGGCTCTTCATTAATAACGTCCATACAGTTTACTTTGGGTGTGTGTAAAAGTCAGGATTGCAAAATGGCTTGAACTTGAAACTTACCATTCTACAGAAATTGAAATGATTTCTATATATTTTTTTTATATTTTATTTTTAATTTTTTCACACAGCATTTGCACTTACTGTACCTCACTGCATATCAGTAAAATAAGTCAAAGATGAATTAAAAGATATTGAATTATGTCTTCATCCAAGGCCACAAACACAAGCCTGTACGCAAAACCATTGAACAAGCACCTGGAGGAATGTGTGTGGACATCCTATGTATGTACTACTTTTATTCACAAACCCCCACCATCAATACGAGCCTCTGACGGCCTTGCACATTCAAGCCGCAAAGGTAAATATAAAATAATGTTCACTTTCTGAATTCAACTGAGATCATAATCATAACTTGATTGTGGGTTAATCCAGTGTTATACTACATCCTGCTGTTCAGGCTCTCATATACCTTTGAAGCTCGAACCACATGCACATTTAGTCAAACAGTTACTTTCTCTCTTTAGTGGTGTCTGTGTGAGGAGACACATACAAACACTTCTTACAGAAACAGGAAGGCTCAGAATTTAGCAACAACAGCCACCTCCCATTACAGGTGTGTTCGCACTTCTGCACGTTACAGCATGTGCAAAAGCCAGCTAACAAAGAAGATAATCAAAACCAGCGACAGGTGACTGAATGAGGGATAGTTTCTGGCACTAGGAGGGCATAGGATACTACGCTGTGTCACCCAGCTAATGTAGCACTTGATTTGCCTTGCTTTGTGTGCATACTTTCTTTGTCGATTCATCCTTTTCGAGCTTGCCAAGCCCAACAGTTAGCTGACGTCATGGGTATTACTTAATTCCTCGTCCTTCTGGCACAGAGCTGTCATTCATTCCTGTGATTTAAAGTGTGACGTGTGTCTAAAAACAACAGCTCAGGTTCGCTCGTTGTTTCCTTCAAATAGCATCGTCTCAAGTAAACACTTTACAGGTGCCTGAGGGCACAAGAAGGGCAGGGATGGCCTTTTTTTTTTTTTTTTTTTTTTTTTTAACTGATTGTATATTTTCGTCAGTGTGTGACTTCACTGAGGTTAAAAATAGAAAGTGGGACCAGCAACACGTTTGTTCCATCAGTAATACTGTAAGCACAAAAGGAAAAATTCCAGTGTTGGCCAGCTTGTTGTCCGGAGCTAATGAGGGCAGATCATTGACGTCTTTACATGCTCGTTACCACAGCAACCCCTCATTAAACACCTCATCACCTTTCGGAAAGGTGGGGTGGTTCTTTCTGACTCCCGTGCCTGACATGTTAACAAGGACTGGGGTTGTTGTGGGCTTCGGGTTGGTTTCTGATTTTAAAAAAAAAAAAAAAAAAAAAAAAAAAAAAGTATTGTAAATTAATTACAGAAATGCATAAATGCACGCAAAGAAAAGTGAAGGAGCATTACAGCACATCACCATGGTCCTGAACAATATGTGCACATTAAAAGGTGAGCGTGTAAATGCACCAAAGTGTGTAGAAGGTTGTTTGATTTGTTACACAGTGCGACATGGATGTTTAAACAATGTCTGTTGTTTGAAGGGATGCAGTGTGTTTCCTCCTGACTATAAAATGGCTGGATCAGGTTCCTGTTGTGATAACCATCCTCTGTTGCAGAAACACATCAGTTTGGAGGACCATGTATGGATATAAAGGTCACACTGTTTAGAGAACTGGATGTGTAAGACACCGCACTTCTTGTATTTTTGCCAAACTGATTCTCATTTGTTGATTGTGTGTCATCACTGGACTTTCCTCCAGTTGATTCTGTAGAACTATAGTGTTTCTGTAGTGTACTGCTCTGTATAAACACAAATCCAGCTCCTGTCATCCTTTAACATCTCACCCCTCCAGGCAATTTTCACCGCACCATTAAAGCATCAACTGCAACAAAAAGTACAAATACGTACAACTTCACTAATGTCTTAGTTTTCTGAGAACTTTGCAGTTCAGAGATACAGAATTTTTATCCAAAAATTCTGATCACAAAGTGTATACAAGAAATGGCTGACCAAGTTTCAATAATGAAATACAATATTTACTGTAATTATAACTACCCATATTATGCCTATTATATGGTACATCATGCTTTTGTAGAGCTATAAACCATATGGGCAGAATTGTAATTTCCTCAGTATTACAGTTCTATTAGTTATGATAATATTTAGTAGTGGAACCAAAGAAGAGTTAAATTAATAATGATGAGGCACAAAAGTAAATAGCACTAGCTAATGTTAACCCTTCCTCATTTCGGAGTTTCCCTTTTGACTTAAAAAAAAAAAAAAAAAAAAAAAGAAAAAGAAAAAAATGACACCTTGCTCATGTTGAAGAAACCACAATCACTGAGTGTTAATTCAACATTAAAGATGGTTTACCTCATACCCTATTGTTTACAGAGAAGTAAAACAAGTGCAGTTTTATAATGCATTCTAAGACATAATGCATTAAGGTGTACAACAGTTAAGTTTTACGTTTTGCCACACTATATGCTTAAACAAAAAACTTAGATTAGAATGATTCCATCAGCCAAAACAAAATGAAGGTTATGGGGTCAGAATGATTGACGGGTAAGCTCCTACATCTGCCGCACATCTGTAAACTGCAGAACTATAGTTATGAGGCACTTACTTATTGTTGCATGAAGGTGATGATGTGTAAATGTGTGTGCGTTATGGTATGTTTGTGTGGCTTGGTGGTCAAAGGTGGCTCATGCTGAGCTGCTGCAGGGGAAGTAATGGGGAGGATGAAAAGCATAGGCAAGCAGCTTTCTCAGCAGGACATAAAAGTCTTTGTGTTCTTCACACATGCAGCGTCTTTATATAAAGATGGTCTATATTTAGAGGCACTGCTCTACAGCCCTGCGACAAGCCCTCGAGGTCGGAACACCACCACCTCAACTGGACATCAGTGCCTGTGCTGTTAACATGTTGATGACTTCTGACATCTGCATGGTGCTGCTGTTATGTTTGAATTCTGTTGTTGCTGTTCAGTTAGTTTCTTTCTGTGCTGTCTTTGCGTGTATACGCTATCATTAGAAGGTTTATTTTACCAGGTAAATTGTGATGAGGTTACATCCTCTTCTTCAGCTGGCTGCATCAAATTGACTGGAGCAGGGAGAAGGAATTAGGTCACCTTTTTATATTCTGCAGGTTCTAGTCTGTCTGCACTTGTTGAACCTCAGACAAAAGACAATCACAACTGTGAATTTGCCTGTGACCTACATCACATAACAGGGGCTGAGGTGATCGATAAGGAAATTAAAAAAAAAAAAAAAAAAACACCATAGAGGAAAGGCTGACTGACATGTGGCATGAAGTGTTTGCCAGAGTGTTAGAGCTGGAACACTAAGAAATTCCAAATACTGGACATTTTTTTTGTGTGTAGTGGACATAAACTGTGGTGTCACCTGCTTTTTAAAATTTTGTGTGCATCCTGTTGTCTGAAGAGTGTGTGACGAATCTGTTCAGCCTGTATTGATAGTAGCGACATCACACAGAGACCCACGGCAACAGAACGTGACAGTCATCGTTATGGACTGTAATAACGGCTGCATCAAAGTGTTCACTTCTGCCTTCAAACAGCTTTTTAACTATGAATTTCTACACACAGGTCCACCAAAAATCATTTAATTACACCCCGAATCTGAACACAACCTCTATCCTGCTTGGAAAGTAGGTTACTGAAGCCATTAGTGAGTCCAAGCCAGTGCTGCTGGACGGACGGTGTTAACATTACATCAGTTTGCATGGGAGAGAGTTGACCATATAAAACACAAGATTATTGGCTGGTAAGGCTTAAAAACAATGACTCTTATTTTCTTTATCTTTCTCTAATGTCAGTCCTCTTCAGTGGGCTAACTAGCTTGTAAAAAAAAAAAAAATAGGTTAAACAGTTTAAAGGGAAGTTAAATGAGGTTGGTTAACAAGGCAGTAAACGAGGAAAAACAGAGTGATGGGAAACAAAGGGAGGAGTTGGGATAAAGAAGACCTAGTCCATAATTCATTTCACTCATAATGGCTTCATTGGCCCGAAGAGCAGCAGGAATAGAGCAAGCAACACAAGGCAACCTGATCCCTGGTAACCCAAAAAACCAGCCAGAGACACAGCCCTGTCTCCAGGCAAACTACACTGCACTGCAGTTCAAATGATAATACAGGCAACTCTTTGTCTGCAGAGTGTATACACAGCCACACATACAGTATATATGCACATACACAGGTTCTTGCAAGTGCAATAATATCTTCGCCTACTCTTAATCTGTACGCTCTTAGCCACATATACAGGGACAAGTAAACATTTAGAAATGATTATGTAATTACAAGGCAAAGACAGTCATTTTCTCCCAAGCTGAATGTGGCAGCTATGTGTGGACTGTGCTTTTACTGAGAGAAAGAAGAAAAGAAGACGGTCATTTTCTCCAAGGGGATTGTGGTTTTAGCATGTTGGGAAATTGTGATTTCTCTGTCGGCCTGTAAAGACTCGAGGCCTGTATAGACGTGGCGACTGCAGTTGTAGTTTGTTTTGGACAGCAGACTTTGGATAATATGACAAGGCTTGTTTCTTAAGTTGCTCTGGAAAAGAGTAAGCAACAACAGTGTGGAGTTAATAGCAGGGAAGTTGGGATCAGACGGTGCTCTGGGGTTTACAAATGACTTAGGCCAAGGCTTGTCTGAGATTTGGATAAAACTGGGAGTCTCCTCTGATCTGGGCTTTGTGGGTGTTTGTAATTACAAGTGGCAGCAGTTGGTCTTATTTGTGGCAACCTCAGCTACTGATGCATGCAGTTATTACATGATTCACAGCTGTCAAAGCTTGTGGGTTTTTAAGTCTGGAGGCGGGAAACTTTGGAGACTTTTCTGGTAAAGATCTGTATCGTCTGATGGACCCAAAGCCAGAAACATTTATACTGACGTCAGGTGAATTAAATGGTCAGTTGCAACAAAAAAGAAATACATTTCTGGCTTACCACAAAATGTAGTTGACATTTCTTTGTTATTTTTGGTTCAGTCATAGAAATGTTGAGGTGGAGAGAATTTAATTTGTGTTGCACACAGTGTTGAAAAATGGAACTATTCAGTCAAGGCACTTCTTTTCAGTTACTCCTGATAATTAAAGGCCTTGCGCAGTTTTGTACTTTTGTATAGTAGAGATACTCCTTACAAAGGTTGAATTATCTGTTGCCTGTGGTTTCCCAATGCGATCATTCATTTTTGTGTTAGTGCAGATGATTAAACACTAAAATAGCAGATTAATTAGAATTAAAATCATGTTTATTGCCATACAAGTAAACAGGGTTCACATCACTAGGAATTTGCTTCAGTGCTTTGATGCATGCATAGAATAGTATATAAATAGTAAACCATAGTTAATTATACATAGTTAAGGTTAACCAATGTTCCTTAAGTTATCATTGGCAGTTAAATATCACTGTCAACCCTCAACAAGCCTTCTATGTGACCCTTTTGTTCTCACATTCACCACCACTGTTGTTGTTAATCCATCCGTTTTATTTTCTTTGGGTTGTTTGTGAATGAGCTTTGTATAATAGGTGTGCTCTGTAGACAAAGAGCAAGATTGTGTCAATGGTTGCACTAATTTGCACACAAAATCCTTTAGTTCTGGCTGGTTTATACTCTATCCTCATTTCATAAAACTATGTCTGCGATTACCTTTGTTACACTGTATATAGAAGTAATTGTTAGTAAATGGCTTATGCAGCTTCTGCGATGTGGGAAACACTCTCTGTGTTTCTTTTTTTTTTTTTTCTGTCTTGTTGACTGTGTGGTCAGTGGCAGTAGCCCACTGCAGGGGCGTGGTGGACTCACTGTGTAGCTTGGCAGTGTTACAACCCAAGCCTGGATTTCAGATGTGGTGATGTGGAGGGCCTGTTGGGAAACTGAGAGGGAGGCTGTGTCTGCATGTTTGTGTGTGTGTTCAGGAGAAAA
>JAPQRQ010000006.1:20894529-20917091 GCA_037367365.1 Apogon talboti | reverse complement strand
GGGTGTGTGTTGGTGTTTGTAAGAAGGGTGTGTCTGCTGGTAAGTGAGGAGGAGGAGGAGGTGTGCATGTCATTGTGTCAGTCCAAGGTGGAGACCAGGGTTCCCCTTCCTGTAAGTTGTTAGAGGCCAGATGGTGAATCTTGACTCCAGCAGGAGAAAAAAACAATAACACGCACAGGGAGGATTGTGTGTATGTGTGTGTTTGAAAGATGTAAGCTGTTCTTCTCAGTCCTGTGCGTCTAGTCTCCCTTAGTGTGTGTGTGGTGAACTCTCAGTTAATCACAAGTTGATTTTAAAGAGCAGTTAATGTTTTCCTTTCTTGCTGTGTGTGTGTGTGTGTTTGTGTGTCTTTCTCGGCGTACCCACGGTGTCCTGTGTGGTGTGGCCACTGAAGTGAACCAGACATTATTAACTATTCAGGAGAGCAGGGTTTCCCTATGACAGCCTCCTTTGCTTTGCTGACTTCTGACTGACACTCTCATCTCTCAAATCTCTGGAAGGCCTTCATGGAAACCTGTAAATGTGTGTGTACTTTCATATGGTTGATAAGAGGATAGGATAAAGTTTCTCCTTTGACTTGGTTTCCGCAATAACTCAAGTTTCCCAACTTGTGGTGTACTCCCAGTGTGTCTTGTGCATGCTGCACTATGAGTGTGTGCTCTCCAGATGATATTTCAGAAGCCTAACATAGCAAGGCGGCATAACAGATTTAGTCATAGACATACATTCATGGCATGTTCTTGAATTTCCATGAGATCATACAGTACATTCTTGGTTTACCTACATGTACCGTGTTATTGTAAAAACATGTAAACAAACCACTCATTTCAGGATGTGAGGAGCGACTACCGACCATTTAGTAGCAGCTTTATCTGTTGTATTTTTATTATGTACTGTTTATTATTTCAAAAACTACATAGGGTTTTATTATATGAAACTACTGTCTTTTTCTTGTTTATACTTTCTTCTTTGTAGTATTTCTTATCTTCTGCTATCTGGTTTGATTATATGTGGTTTTATTATCTAAATCTACAGAATTTTTGTTTATCTTTTATTGTCTTCTAATCATTTGAAGAATAGAATGGAATGGAATAGAATAAAATAGAATGGAATAGTTAGTTTTTTATTTATCTGTTGTTTTATGTGGCCATAGGACCTGAGGACAAAACATAACTGAAGCCCCCCCCCAACTAAATATATATGCCATATATGACTGGAGAAACACATTTAGACTTCATTTATTTCAAGAAGCAAACAGGTTGCATCTTGAAATTTTATTGAGCAAGGAAGATTCCCAAAAGGAATGTCTGAATTTTGTGATTTTAGGCAATTTTTTCACAACTTTGAGGAAGCAAAACACAGTTTAATTTGATATATTGTTCAGCCATAATTAAAACAATCTTTTTTTTTTAATAATAGGTTTGTTTAAAATTTTTGACATGCTAGCTATACAGCAAGAGGAAAACAATTAGAAAATAAAAGTTCTGTAAACAATCACAGCTGTGGCCGCCATATAGAAACATATACAATCATGACTGATAAAACAATCATTTTAAGAACTACTGCCATATTTTGTACGAGTCATAATGTATGTACACATTTGAAGTGTGTTGTTTGCTCTAGTGTCTTGGATATATACTTTCTCACTGGACTGGCAGAAAATGTTTTTCGGTTTGCTTTTGCATTGTTCAGTCCATTAACTTAAACTCCTCTTATGCTCTTTTTCTGTGTTCCAGTTCCCAGAGTGCGGCTTTTATGGCATTTATGACAAAATTTTACTGTTCAAGCATGACACCACCACCAACAACATCCTGCAGCTGGTTAAAGCTGCCAGTGACATTCAAGAAAGAGATCTGGTGGAGGTTGTGCTCTCTGGTATGTAACCATCTTAAACGGGTGGTAAATTGTTTATTCTGCCTTGTTATAGCAATATGATTGTATTTTAACACCCACTGACCACATTTTACTTTTGTTATCTCTTTTAGCGGCAGCCACATATGAAGATTTTCAAATCCGACCTCATGCACTAAATGTACACTCTTATCGGGCCCCGGCTTTCTGCGATCACTGTGGAGAGATGCTGTTTGGATTAGTCAGACAGGGGCTCAAGTGTGACGGTGAGCAAAATGGAGAATTAAAGTGGGAATGCAGAAAGACAGTTTTGTAACTGTTGCCTATGAAGATAACCAATATCAAACTCAAACACATTTTAGAGTTTAATGTAATAATATCAAGACTAAAACTAATAATAATAATACACTGTTACCCATAAAGTTGTAATAAAATATTTCCACCTCTTCTCATGACATGATTGTGACAATATGATTTATTCTTGATAGATAAAATGTAACAGACTTGGTATGCAATCACTGTACCAGGTCAAAGGTGATTACTGATGTGTGCAAATTGGAATAAAAAGAGGAATGTGCCTGAAATCTTTACGGGCCACAGTGTTAAACATCAGTCAGTAGTCGTAAACATTCATAAAGTGATCTTCATGTTCACAACAGGTGTCCCAACAAATGTCAGTTTTATGTGCTTGTCTTTATATAAACTGCTACTTAATTTAGTGAGGTTGTCTCTGATAAATATCCTGTAATACTTAACATCGACCACGATGTTGATCTTTTGCTCTCTGGTTTTTGGATTTATGGCACCCCCTACAGGATGTGGACTGAATTACCATAAACGTTGTGCGTTCAGCATCCCAAACAACTGCAGTGGAGCCCGCAAACGGCGTCTGTCCACCACTTCCCTGTCCAGCAGTCAGTCCCTACGTCTGTCCACCACCGAGTCAGTGTACAGTGTAGGGACAGCCTCCACCTGCACAGAGGACACCAGCCTCATCCGCTCACACACACAAATGGTACTGGTCTATTCTTGTACATAATATTCTAGTAGGTTTTAGACTCTTGTCTGTTGAATAATTCCTCACATTATTATCAGGATAATGTCAGAAACAGGGTAAAGCTGCTCAGTTTACCCTCTGAGGTGCATCAAAATAGATCTTAAACACAAGGGGTAAAAATAGCAGCTATTTTTACTGTTTTATACCAACTGACTGAAATTTATGCACTTCATCTAACTCTTCTTTGTTGTTCTCTCTGTCCTGTTAGCCACGGACTGCTAGTGATGCCCGGCGTTTTTACACAGGTCGACCCGTTCATCTGGACAAGATCTTGATGAGTAAGGTGAAGGTGCCCCACACATTTGCTGTCCATTCATACACAAGGCCGACGGTGTGCCAGTACTGCAAGAGGCTTCTTCGGGGACTGTTCAGGCAGGGCCTACAGTGCAAAGGTGAGGAGGGAGAGAATTATCCACCTCATATATAACAACAGAACAAATCAGAAGCATGAGGATGGGTTTTATTTTTTTCCACTCCAGATTGCAAGTTCAACTGCCATAAACGCTGTGCATACAAGGTTCCTAATGACTGCCTCGGGGAGACCATTGGAGGTAGGAAGAGATATAAATCTATGATCTTTCCTGTATGTTCATGACTGTTAACCCTGCATGGATGTGTACAGTATTAATTACTCATCTGCATGCTTTTATTGTCAGAGGGAGGTTAATTCTCATAAGCATACATTATATAATCCTCCATCTAACAAGACTGAAACTCACTGGAACTAATTTTTTTTTATTTTCTCAGACAACAGAAGTAACAGTGGTAAGTATTGCCAGTACCCGCTACGAATGCATGCAAAGTAGTGCGCCGTGCTGAGGCTCCTGATGGTGGTTTTAGTCATCCTAGCAGCACTAGGACAGCTTATTAGAGCAATATGTATCACATCATCACAATATATGAGGTTGAACTCAAACACCTCTTACTCCATTCTGCGTTTTTGTTTACCTCAGACATGCTGAGTCCCAGTGCGGACCCCGAGGTGCCCATGGACTACAGCAGTGAGTACGACACATCAGATAAGTCCTCAATGGATGACTCAGATGAAGCCTGCAGTATTCCTGGGTCCTTCTCTCTGGAAAACAACCAGGATGGAACCAACGGAGACCAGAGGTGAAAGGAGAAGTCACTCATTGAGTCGAAATGGATTACCTGAACATTTTACCCGCTACCGACCTAAATCCTGTATTTCTTTCAGTGTTTACATCCCATTAATGAGGGTGGTACAATCTGTGAGACACACAACTCGAAGATCAAGCACAGCTATCAAGGAGGGATGGATGGTTCACTACAGTAACAAGGACACACTGGTAAAAGCATTACCCATAATTCCTACCTTACTGGATATTTCTTCTCCTTCTCCTCCTTCTCCTTCTTTAACTTCTTCTTTTTCTTCTTCTTCTTCTTCTTCTCCTTCCTCTTCCTCCTCTTAAATGCGTTTTGTTTATCTTATGGTTCTAAAGCATTACTCCCAGTCTTGTCATCCGTCTGCTTTGTCCAGTTAGTCTGCTTTCAATCTAATAGCTCCATTCTTAACCATTTAGTCCTTTTTTTCATGCACTTTATGGCTTGCATGTCTTTTTATTTGTTAGTGTGTGTTTGTGTACATGTGAAGCCTCTTTCCTCAAGAAAAGCTGAAGGTAAATAGAGGCTTACCCTCTAAGAGCATAAAAGCACTCTATGGGAAAATTAAAGCTACAAAGCCACTCTTTTCTTCTTTTTACTAATGCATTCTCTGTATTTGATCTTGAACAAACTGACTGTCGCTTTAGATGTGACCTCTGATGGTACTAACAACTTTTTTTTTTACTGTCCTCTTCGTCATCTTGCAGCCTGTTCTCCTGCTTGTCTTTCTTCACATCTGGCTGCTCTTCTCTTCCTATGGACCACAACTCAGAATTTTAGTTACAACCATGTTAATCCTTTTATTTTGCCATTCCTTTCCCCGTTACCCCCTCCCTTGATACCCTGCCTTCCCATTTGTTGCTCCATCCCATCAGAGGAAGAGGCACTATTGGCGTCTAGACTGTAAGTGCATCATCCTTTTCCAGAACAACACCTCCAATAAATACTACAAGGTAAGGAAAGGTCCTTATATGACAGTTTATGACCAGATACCGTTTTTTTAATTAATTTTTTTTATTGTATTGTCACTGGTCCATGTAGGAGATCCCTCTGTCTGAGATTCTGGAGTTGCGACCTGCTGGCAACTTCACTCTTGTTCCTCCTGGCACTAATCCTCACTGCTTCGAGCTCATCACAGGGACTATGTGCTACTTTGTAGGGGAGGACCCCAACACCCTCCCCTCTGTTTCAGCCAGTAGTGCCCAGACCCTACCCCAGACTCCCCCTTCACCCAGCCAGGTGGCCCCCAACAGTGGCATTGGCCGTGAGGTGGCCAAGGCTTGGGAAAGCGCCATTCGCCAGGCCCTGATGCCAGTCATTTTTCAGGATGCGCCTCCAGCCGAGGGGAATACAACGCACAGTAAGTAGACTGAATGCAGATGGTGCACTTCAAATGAATCCTGTTATTTTTATCACTGTATTTCTGAATGGATATCTCAGATTGTTAAGTCATACTGGGGTTGAAAAGAATGAAATGCAATGCACTCTATGTTAAATGATGAATCTAACTCACCACTCCTCTGTATAACCTGAATTTTGTTTCTGGTTTTGTATCTTCAGGACAAGCCTCTATTAGCATTTCTGTGTCGAACAGTC
Organism: Apogon talboti; assembly: GCA_037367365.1. NCBI lineage: Eukaryota > Metazoa > Chordata > Actinopteri > Kurtiformes > Apogonidae > Apogon > Apogon talboti. The sequence continues at coordinate 20,911,462 of JAPQRQ010000006.1, read as the reverse complement.
AAATCCAGGAGAATGTGGTGAGCTTTTCTCTCAACTTCCAGAATGCTCATTCTTAAAGCATTCTGCAAATTTCCAATGATTATGAGTACTGATTGTTGATTATGCATAAAATCATTTTCCTCTAGGATATTGGTACAGTGTATCAGATTTTTGCAGATGAAGTCCTAGGATCTGGTCAGTTTGGAGTTGTGTATGGAGGTATGTAGCTCTGCATCCAGTGTTGCTTTTGACCTTTATGTTGCTGTATTTCATGGACATCAAGCTAAATACTGTATATACCATTTTACTGTTGTTGAGCTTAATAAATTAATGTAAAGGTGTTAAATAGGTGACAAAAACAGTGTAACTGCAGTTAACTGAAAATTGGAAAAAATGAGAGGCCCTTTAGGCAGTAAATCATACTTGGTTTAACACGTAACATCGTACTCTCATACATGTACAACTATACTCTCACACACTTTTATACTCTCTCAAATACACTATTATACTCTCTCACATACACTACTATTCTCTCTCACATATACTATTATACTCTCTCACACACACTATTATACTAGGTAGGGTTACGGTTAGGGTTAAGGGTAGGGGTAGGGTTAGGGTAGGGTTAGGGTTAGGGGTTGGGTTAGGGTTAGGGTTAGTGTTAAGGTTAAGGGTAGGGGTAGGGGTAGGGTTTAGGGTTTAGGGTTAGGGGTAGGGTTAGGGGTAGGGGTTAGGGTAGATTTACGGTTAGGGGTTGGGGTAGGTTTAGGGTTAGGGTTAGGGGTAGAGTTAGGGATAGGGTTAGGGATTAGGGTTAAGGTTTGGGTTAGGGGTAGGCTTAGGCATAGGGGTAGGGTTAAGGTTAGGGTTAGGGTTAGGGGTAGAGGTAGGGTTAGGGTTAGGTATACAGTAAAATGTGGGGATGAGCCCCCTGGCTAATGTGGTTCTTTGTGAATAACTTTTGAACGGAAAGTCATATTGAGATGAAACCAATGTCTACCCCCCATAAAGTGACCATGGTCTTTCCAACTGTACCAACCACAAGTCTTTACGAGTCTCCGGTTCTGGAGGTACGGCCAAAAATAACTTTATTTGGGCTGTATCTCAGGAACGGAAGGTTGTAGAGACATGGGTCCAAGACTAGTGTGTTAAGAAGGGCCGAATTATGTCGGAGGATCTGGGTTCCAAGTCTAACTCTAATCCTAACCCTGTATTAATAGTAGTGTATGTGAGAGAGTATAGTAGTGTGTGAGAGAGAGTATAGTAGTGTGTGTGAGAGAGTATAGTAGTGTGTGTGAGAGTTTAGTAGTGTGTGAGAGAGTATAATAGTGTGTGTGAGAGTATAACAGTGTGTGTGAGAGAATATAGTAGTGTGTGTGAGAGAATATAGTAGTGTGTGTAAGAGAGTATAATAGTGTATGTGAGAGTTTAGTTGTGTGTGAGCCTCTCATAAATAAACCTTGATTAATATATATACATGTACTGTACTTAATACCATGTCTGCATATTTTCAATAGGAAAGCACAGGAAGACAGGGAGAGATGTAGCTGTCAAAGTGATTGACAAGCTTCGTTTCCCAACCAAGCAGGAGAGCCAGCTGAGAAATGAGGTGGCCATACTGCAGGTAAACACACACCTGCATCTGCCCACAGCTGTAGAGGCTGATGTTTGCACTAGTGCTGGCAAAATGAGAGTTATGTACCATGAAGGACACATCTCTTTACATTAAATAGTTGTGTATTACACACAGAGTATGCAAATGAAGTATAAAATGCCAACACTGATTTCAATACCAGGCCTATGGAGTTTGTAGTAAAGCAGAAGATGTTTCACATTCAATATTATAATTATTCCAACATAAATCATATTTAGATGAGTAACATTACTAAAATTAAACACATAATAGCACTATTGTTGCCTCACAGGAACAGACAGTTCAGTATCTGACCCTAGTGTTCTCTGGTTTCTGAATCACTTCTGGGAAAGGGAAACCTCACACTCATTCAGTGTTTTGACAGATAACAAAAGTATTAAAGTATCATCTTTGAACTAAAAATAGGGAGCTGCAAAGAAAGAGGCCATAATATTGTCATTATAGTACAATAGGACCAAACAATCTGATCCTTAGATCCATTTGAGAAACATTAGCTTGTTATGTGTTGTTTTAACAATAGGTAGATTCTTGTCTACAAAAGCCTTAAAGGTCATATTTTGAAGGTCACCGATATATGATAACTCCTTTATACATGGGGGTAGCTTAGCATGATTAATGATAATTTAGTCTGATAACATTTAAATGTCAACAGGCTGTTTCAGTGTTCCAATTGTTACTGATATTTATTATGCTTGTGCATTAAATCCTCTAATATATAGTAATATATATATTCTTAGTCTTTGTCACGTGCTACCTAACTCTTTACTATATCAACAACCTAATAAATAACTAAGTGATTACATCTAGATATTAAAAATGACAAAAAGGCCACCTGATACAAATGAATATGCACTACCTGTAAAAGACAACATAGAATACCAATTACATTAATTCATTCATTGTTTGAAAATAATGAACATATTGAGCATTTTGTTGTGAGGAAGTGAAACAATTTCTTTAGCATAATAATAAACATTTTACTATGTTGTATTATAGTTGTAGAGCACAGCTTTAAGCAATTACCTTTCAACTGTTTTTTGTTTTTGTTTTTTTTTAAACAAATACAGACATAAATTTACTGCAAACTCATCAACTTAAATGACAGGTTTTGCCAGTCAGTCTCATTCCTGTGTACAGTGCTTGTATTGCCAGCAGGTGGAGACAGAAGAAGCAGTTTCTTAACTTCCCATTCAGTTCAACAGTTATTTACTCTGCCTTTTAGCACGCTGGCTAAAATTGTTTTTGTACATGTCACAGTACCACATCTGCTCAAAACACATTCAGCATGTACAGTATATATTTGGAACTAAAGACTATATCTACTCTTGCATTGCTTTCATACAAATGCATACAAACATCACCTCTCTCATTCAGTGTTCACCACCAGGACAGTTATGTCCAATTATAGCAAATTTTACTGTAATTGCATTTAGATAATTTAAGATGTCAACCCAGCAAAATGTATTGCTCTACGTGCAGGTCATGTGCTAGCAGCTACCACTGGAATGGAGAAGTGGTTTCACACTTTGGTTGTACCATAACACAGCACAGAAAATTTGCTGCGGTATAGAATAATAACAAAACATATGGGTTTTTGTTTTGCTGTTCATTGCACGCTGAGCGACAAAGTCTTTCAGTGTGAGAGCATATGTAATAGTTAAGGAAGCACAAGTCAGGTTTTGCTGAATTATCAGATGTTTTAATGGTAGAAATGCATTTGTACCAACAATTGACGGTGATATTCTTACATGTGTAAAGAACACTATGTGAAGGCTTGAATTACTGGACATGGTATAAATGATGTGGGCAAAATTGTACATCAAGTATGTTAACTAACATGTAAACACGGAGAACTTCAGTGGTATTTTTGCTGCAAAAATATGCAATAATCAAATTTCTGTTCTCTGAACTGTATTTCACATTTCCTGTGGTTTATCAACTTTGCTGACACTGTCTCTACCTTTTTCTTTTTCCCATTTGACACACAGTCTTACATGCTCTTCTTGTCTCTTATCCTGCAAATCTGCATTAACCGCCTTCCTGCAATTTCCAAAAACTCTTCAATTTCCATATTCTCTGTCTCCTTGTCAATATTGCCCCCTTGTCTTTAATCTCTTACATAGAGTTTACGCCACCTGGGTATTGTCAACCTGGAGTGTATGTTTGAAACGCCGGAGAAAGTGTTTGTGGTGATGGAGAAGCTACATGGTGACATGCTAGAGATGATCCTCTCCAGTGAGAAAGGCAGGCTGCCTGAGAGACTCACGAAATTCCTCATTACTCAGGTATATATGCACCGAAGCAAAGAATGGATGCGTTGTGTGCTTACGTTGTGTAACGGTGAAAAGTGTGTTTGCACCTGCTCTTTTGTGTGTGTATGTGACTTATTGTTTACTTCTTAGAGCTGCGGTGTCGTAGGGCGTGCTTTTTGTAGTTTTTGTATCTCTGCATGCATATTTAATGCTTCATAGCACATTTTTCTAAGTGTGTTTTTGTATGTGGTTTTGCAATCACCTCAGACTAATTCATATCCTGTTGTGATGTGTGTGTAGATTCTTGCAGCACTGAGACATCTGCACTTTAAGAACATCGTTCACTGTGATCTGAAACCTGAGAACGTGCTGCTTGCCTCTGCTGATCCTTTCCCGCAGGTATATACATAAATAAATACATGCACATCTATGCACACATCATGCATCAAGGCAGTTGGTTTTCTCTCCTTTCTTGAGTTCAGTGATATTGTCAAATCCCTCATGATCATTTTTCAGCTTCCCTTCTGTAACCAACATCATCAACTTTTTTATTGAATTTTTTGATCAGAAAAAAACCACAAACAAGACCCTAAGTTTAATAGCACAGAGTAAACAAAACAGTATTATCTGAGTGGTGTTAGTGACGTTGATCAACACTAAGCTTATCCATGGTAGGACAAACAGAAGAACAAGAAGAAAATAAGCAAATAAATACATAAATAATGATCCTTATAGTTCAGTCAAAGATGTGAGTTTATGTATACAGGTTAAACAAATGAAATACAGTTTAAAAAAGAAAAAACATAGTATATACATTCAGAGCATAAATACTTACATTTCTTATTGCACCATCATTCTTTGTGATTATGTAATTTAGCTATCATTAGTTCAAATACTGCGTTTGTGTGATCAGGTTCATCCATTCCTTATACTCAGGTCTAACTAGGATTTTCAGATGATGAATCAGTCTGGGCGCCGATATATAACCTATTAGGATTAAGGTAAATGTGGAAATCATTGATAAACATGATCCATTTCCCAACAGACGCAGCTGAATTGATTCAGGTACACGTTAATATGACCAGCCTTGAACTGTTTTAATTACCTCTCCTGCAAAGTGACACAACTACAAGCTCACAATAAAGGAGCATTTATGGCACAAATGATTAAGTAGGAAACCCATTTTATGAAGACAGGTATAAAATGGTATCGATGGAGTGTCAGTCTACATTTGATGTCAGAGTTTTCCAAATGTTCCTTTTCTGTGTTATGTTTAATGTTTTTTTTTTACCTACCTTACTTAACAGGTGAAGCTGTGTGACTTTGGCTTCGCCCGCATCATCGGCGAGAAGTCTTTTCGTCGCTCTGTAGTTGGCACACCTGCCTACCTGGCCCCCGAGGTTCTGTTAAACCAGGGCTACAACCGCTCGCTGGACATGTGGTCCGTGGGCGTCATCATGTATGTCAGCCTCAGCGGGACATTCCCGTTTAATGAGGATGAAGATATCAATGACCAGATCCACAATGCAGCCTTCATGTATCCTCCCAACCCCTGGAAACAGATCTCCAGTGATGGTAAACACACAGTAATGTTTCACCATCACACAGAGGAAATGTATGAAGATGATTATAATGATGAAAAAACAGAGGAAAAAATAAAACCTCCATATTTCAGTGTATTTTCTAAAAACATCACTTTTTCCAGAGGTTTTCAGTAACTTTTTGACATTATATGATTTAGTCAGAATATACACAATATAATTCCACAATAATAATCAGTATCATTTTTCTATGATTATTTCCTTCTTAATTTTATCAAACTAAATGATTAATACAATTTTGTCCTTTTGCAGCAATTGACTTGATCAACAACTTGCTGCAAGTTAAGATGAGGAAGCGTTACAGTGTGGACAAGAGTCTCAGCCACTCATACTTACAGGTAATGTATACTATCTAAAGGTATAAACGCAATTATTGATAAATTAAGCACATGTAGTTTTGTGTTTTTATTTTGCTCAAATTAAGAAAAGAGACTATTGCTCATTGCTTGCAAAAATGTGAAATTCTTAAAGTTTCAAGGATGAAGATTTAGCATGTATTAAAAACACACAGTGGTAGATAGATATGCAAATACCCTACAACCCTCTCCGTTGAGAATAGCAAGCATAAATATGAACTCCCTGCACTCAATTACAGGTCATATTACTGTATAGTAAGTTAATCTGTGTCAATACCAATTATGTTGCGATCTTGTTTTATTTTTTTTGCTCTGACTTTTTGGGTTACTCTGAGTGCCTCTGTGTTGGAACACCAGTTAAAGCAGTTTACAGCAGTTTAAAAAAGAGACGTCACAGAGACTAGTAGTCTTCCAAGTTCATATCTTTTCAAAAGGATTTTGAAAGGATTTGCTGTACACTGTTACAGATGACATGATGACTTAAATGTGAATGGAAGTGGTAAACAAGTAAAAGGGGAATTTTATAATTAAAAAAAAAAAATCTAAATACTCCTGGTTCCTCATCACTGAACTAAGAAACTACAGCAACTGTCATGCAATTTCCTACCTCACTAACTTCAAGCAGGAAGTAGTAACATGCAAATGCTCTAAAAAAAGCCCTATAAAAAATTATTTTACAGGAAAGCAAATACAAAGACAAAGTCCCTGCATTCAGAACTACAGTGCGACGTGACAGTTTGAGGTTGAGTTTATTGTAGGCAGAAGGGGATGCGTTAGCTGTAATAATGATGTTCTCTTAAGTGTCTCCTTTACCTCGGCTCAACTTTGTCAGGAAAATTAAACCATGCATTAATTAATGAATAATTAATTTTTAAAAACAATTTGTCGTGTGGATGAAAGTGTCATTTATTACGTAATCAAACACTCAGATACCACTTAGTCTGGGGTCACTTGAGTTCATAGCAGCTCACACACACACACACACACACACACACACACACGCCCACACACACACACACACACACACACACACACACACAAACACAGACTAAAGTGATTACCGGGTGATGTTCCATAAACGCATAAAAGCCCCTCTAACTTTGATCTAATTTCAAGGCTCCCAAAAGTGAAATTTCATCCCGGTGTTTATTCCTGTTTGTCATTTCTCAGGATTATCAGACATGGCTGGATCTGCGGGAACTGGAGACTAAACTTGGCGAGCGTTACATCACCCACGAGAGTGACGACAGCCGTTGGCAAACATTTGCCCGTGAACATACTCTGCCTTACCCTGCTCACTTGGTGCCTCCTCCTCCTGCAGCGGCGTCTGATGATGAAGACGGTGGGGAGGACGCAGATGTGCAAGGCCTGACGGAGAGGGTCAGCATCCTCTGACCAGAGAGAAAGACTCCAAATTAGGAAGGAGAAAAGAAACAGGGAGAGGGTGGATGGGACGGTGAACCAAGAGCCCCGAAAGAAACAGAAAGTTCGAATCATTTGATTCTGAAGCGAATGGTGTCAAACAGTTTTGACTTCATAGTGAACAGCTGCTGTGTGCAAGAATCAATTTTACAGCAATAAATTACATTTCTCTTCAGCCTGAGGTCAAGAAGAGAATTTCTTTCTCATTTTAACGTTATAGATTTTGCCTATTTTCAAGGTGAAAACTGCTTTGATATATTTCTCATTCTGTGTGTGGTCAACCTGAAAAACCCCTAACCTGAAAAAAAAGAAGTCTTTCAATCATAATTTGTGAAAACACCATGTTCTTATCTACTCCCTGCAAAATGCTTCAAAGTTCAACAGGAAATAAGTCCCAATAAGGGATCAAGCTAACTCCCACCACTTAAAGAGTACCAGACCTTCATTTTTTTTTTTTTTACTGCCATTTATTATACTAACTGGAAAGACACTCCATCCCATGTCTTCAGTTAAAAAAAAGTGTTTTTAAATGACAAAAGGCTTCCTCTGCGCTGGTAATTACTAATGTGCAGGCACGTAGTCGAGTCCATCTGTATTCACAAATGCACTCTCATAAATCCCTGTGAAGTATTGATCTGGAGGCTGCAAAATCTCCAGTAATTACCACTACTGTTGAGACACAACCGACTCTTAGACAACATATGTGATTAGAAATGTCATTGTGGGTTTAAATGAACCCTATCATGGGCTGTGCATTGTCTGCCATGACCATTAAATTCATTACCATCATGTGAAATGTCTTTTCCTATATCCGACAAATTATGCTGTATTACCCATAACGACTGTCAATGAATTCTGAAAATTGCTTCTATTGTGTTCACTTTCACCCATTTCTTAAGTCAAGCTGTCAAATGGTGAGTCACTCAGTTATATAAGATTTATATACTGTTAATGAAGGCCGCATAAGTATACCCTGGCAGGTAAATGGACGCCTATTTGTTGCTATTTTAGCACAAGCAGACCTCTCCCTACAGTAGAGGTGCATGGACGGTCAGTGTGCATTATCTGGGGTGGGATTTGGGGAATGGGGTAGATTTTTGGGAAGTGTATGTAGTAGGTTTGATTACTGACTACCTGATATGTCCAAATGTTGCATGTTTCTGTGAAGTAGATTTATATAAAATATACAATATAAAACATCCTGTAGTTACAGTGGTCTATTATAGATGTGTAACCTGAAGTTTATGTAGTGTCAAACATGTGTAGACTGTACAACATGTCTTAAGAATGATTCTAGCCTTTGTAACAGAGAATACAAACTTGAACAATATTTTATGTCTCTGATGTTTTATTTATAACAGAAGAGTTTTAATGGGCGCATTATTCAAGAGCGAACACCGTAATGCCATAAAGAGACAATCTGTTTCTTCTAGTACTGCAGATTTAAGAAGTGCAGGGGCTGTCACTCAGGTGTTTTTATAGTGGAGAATAAGCTGTAAACAAAATATAAACACAAGAACTTTCTAATTAAGGCTTGACGGATTAGAAATATGTTGCTCTGAAGAAGAGCAGATAATTTCCACCAACCATGGCAACCATCTTAGCACTTGGAAAGCAGAGACACAAAACCAAAACACAGAGTTGGATGGAGTTTGTCGACCACCAATTTGACTTCACATACTTCCATGAAAATAAAGCTCTACTCATATAATGTAACAAAGAGGAGGGTGACTTGGAGGTGAATACTTCAGGTGGCGTCACCTCATTAATTTCCCTCACTTGTTCATCCATCATGGATGACACTCAACATTTGTTTTATATACACAAATATCACAATGCTGTAAATTACAGACAGCAAATTGTAACTTTAAACTGTTAATATTAACCTGCTTTTCCGACAGAGAACCATATTAACTCGTATCAACGTTTACAGTTTCTTAATCATCTAAACCTATTTTTTGGCAACTGCAGTGGAGTCTTTTTTTTAGCTCTGTAACTAAAGCAGCTGGTGACAGGCAGTAGGAGCAATTCTGTTTTGCCTTGGAAAGTAATTTATGTGTTGGAAAGTAAAGTGAAACTACATATGACATTACCATCAAAATTGTGTAAATATGCTAAAGAGATTACTGCAAAGCATTCTTGTCTGACAGGAAAGACACTATATTATCTGCGGTAAGTGCAGATTTAGAAAAGGTCAAAAACAAATATAGTTATTTTGCTTCTGCACATCATCACAGTGGATCTGAAATAAGAGGTGATTTAAGTGTGGACTTTCAGCTTTAGTTCAAGGGGTTTAACAAAATATTGCATCAACAATTTTGAAATTACAACCATTTACAGAAGCTCAAAAGCAATCGGACCACCTAGATTATTATAAATATGAATTGTTTTGAATTCTTAGACTAAACTCAGTGATTTGCAGCAGACATAATGTATATTTTTTTCAGTGTTTATTAATTTACCAAATTGGTAAACTATTATTACTTTATTTATTAAGATATTGCCAGTTAATACAATTGTTAAACTGTTTTAGTTTGTGGTGTAAATGAGGAACAGGTAAAGTGTTATCTGTACATCAGTTTTCCTTTTCTTCTGATGAAAAATTGCATCATTAATGTATTGTAAATGTTTCAGATGTGGTCACAGTTTTCGTCACAGTAGTGTATGAAACTGCATTTGACTTTTCTGATCATTACAAAGAAAAAACACAATGTGAACTGAAGTGAGATGCTTTACTCATAGCCAGTGTAAAACCAACTCAGCTCAGTCGTCCTTCCTGAGACAATGATAACCACACTGTCTGTGAACATGCAAAATGAAAGCATTGTAATTCAGGAAATGTTTAGTCTATAAAGTGTAACATGATGACAAGATTAAATTTTTAATGGACATTTCTCATCAGCCACTGTGACTGTGGCACCAATGACCTGCACTTTTGACCATCCAGTGCATTAAAAGGCCATGCCAGCTGCTGGGTTCGCCCTTGTATTTAAGCATAATGCACTATGAAAGGGAACAAGTCGGCGTAAAACAATTTACAAAATGACAGAAAATTGCAGGGCAATTCTGGTTGTCAGATGTAATACCAAAAGGTAGACGAAAACTTATTTACATCAAACCACTTTGACTTTTGCAAATAATGAACTAACTTTGTTTGAAAAAATCTATGGGAACATAAGATTTATTGCATATTTATTGACAAAACTAATTAGTTTATTTACATCAGCATATTTACACACTGGTTGCACAGAAAAATAAACCAACAGGTGGTCAAAATTAATTTTAATATAGGAGTAAATCTAAGTTCAAAGATATACAGTGTAAAGAACAATATTTCAATTAATTTATTTAATTAATTACTCTATGAATCAGTGCTTTTTCAGGCCAATAAAAATGAAACAATTATATCAAAGTGATAAATAATATACCCATATGTTTAGTTTATTACTTTGTTTTTATACTTTTCTGAGGAGGAAGTTTCTTCTCCAGTCCATCATAAGCCACAAAAGGAACAGAAAATACTCACAAAGACAACCGTATTGGAAATAAAGAGAAGTTGGGAGCTATTTACCGAGAACAGAAGTAGGGGAGTGTGGGGGTTAAGACTGCGTCAACGGTGGAAACTTATGTGGGAGAATGACTATGGGCAAAGAAGACGTTACAGAGGTAAACAGGAATTGCAGGGGACTTCCTGACAGGTGAGACCAGACTCCATCATCTAGTCAGTGAGTTAGTGTACTGACATAAAATGAAACTGACACTGTTGTATCACTCATGTCAACCTCACCATTTTAGCACTTTACCTCATAAGAACATTGTAAAAATGACAAATTCACATCACTTTGTTCTGGTTTTGCAGCACAGACTGTAATACTACAAATTCCACGCAAAGAAGTCTATTATATATTTAGACTACACAACAGAACAGTTACAGTATAATGACTTGTATAAAAGAGCAAAGGGGCACTTAAGAATGACAGATGCACATTGCCCTGCATATTACATTATTGCAAAGTGCCTCTGCTTCCTGTTCAGGGTAACTTCTCATTTGAACATATGAAAGCAATGACCTGTGATTCCTTGACATTTGAGCTTCCATGGAAACTAATAACAGCGCAATAATGAAGGAAAAACAGAGAGTACACAGCAATTCATATTCAAGAAAGTATAGTTAATGTAATTTAATTGCCATTGGACAAAGTAAAATGTCACTTTAGTTCCTAGGAGGCAGCAACACTGAGTTTCCAAGTTCACCTAAAGTTCACCTGAGGTGAAATGTAAGCATACATACAGGTTTGGAAATAATTACTGAACTATAATGTAATGAAAAGCTACTATTTGTCATAACTGTGACATGTTAAGCCATTGGTAACTTCTTGTGCTTTAATGTGTGAAAGAAACCTAGCAAAAGCTACATGAAATTAAAAAAATGTAAATGTCCCTGTAACCACTAGAATATACATCAACAACATCTAATGCTGAAAGATTTTTTAAGAAAATACTAATACTACTAGAACAGAATATCAAAAAGTCATGTGAAAGTCTGTCTAACACACCATTTCCATATATGTTTGTCCATAAACCATGAACATTAAAGTAGGAGTGTGATTAATGCATGACGTAACATGTAGTCTTAAAGAGAACACACCCTGTTTCCAATAGCTTTGTATAATCTCAAACTACTTTGGAAGTGTTCGACAAGTGAAGACTTGAGAAATCATTTCAACATGATAAATATACCAAAGCCCTTGACCTTCTATGTCAGAAGAACTGAACTAATTCAGGTACCCACAAACTCACGTAAATTCCATAAATATCTCACAGAGTCATTTACAGCCCCTGAGAGTCTCACATAGACACAGAAAAGAGAAGAGGAGAGGTTGAAAGTGCTCTTACGGATTAATGTGTAACTTACAGGTAAAAATGACCTGTGTGTAATCTGTCACTTTCTTTTAACTGTTACTATCGCTGGATGGTATGAAGCCACAGGTATGCATTCTTGCTCATAGGAAAATATGCAACATTCACAGCTGGTTTAAATGTTTACTCAGCACATTAACAGACCGTCTGCTGGCTTTCGTCACTGATTCTTTTCGTAAACATTGAAAAAAACTCAGAAAGGAACTGGCAAACGATAGTCCTGGATAACAAACTGTGTCTGATAACAACACGGCCCATGTTCCTGCCTGGTACGGAGCTAATACCAAAGAAATCTGCTCACTGTTTAACCTCAAACTTACATAGTTTTGTTTTTTATTTATTATTTTTTTCAATTTACTGCCATATCCCTTGCCGCTCAGTCTGTAAAGTCCAACTCTGTGACAAACAAAAAAAAAAAAATGGTATGTAGGCTTCATCTTATGTAAGTGAAACAGGTTTACATTTCATTTGTTTACCCTTAGTATGAAAAGGCACGTAGATGACTGTACAAAGGGAAATGAAAGTTCTGTCTGTTTTCCCACCAACTTTCAATATTGTGTAACTACAGTACCGATTTCACGATGCTGACAGAGACTGAGGTTGTTTTATCTCTTATGGGTAAAAACCATCTGCATCATATCTGTTCCATTACAGTCGGATGGGTTTCCCCACCCTCTGAAGTCTTACTTCCTCCATACACGTGTGCAAAGCTACAGCCCTCCTCCTGCATGTGTCTGCCCTTTTTTGTTCTCTGTCTCATCCCTTCTGTGCACTCTTTGCTGACATTTCAACTGTGGTTGTCAACGGCGCGTCAACTCAGCCACAGTGAAACATACAGACAGAAATCTGTTTCACACTTATAACGGTTGATGGTTATCTCATGCAGACATAATAAGAGAGCACCATGAGGGACTACAATAGCTGGGCTGTATGTCAGCAGATGTGAAGAGGCGCCCCTGAAGCTGGTCCTTTGACCCTCCCGGACTGAACTCTGACAAACTTTAAACAGGTCTGGAATGTGTCTGAAGCTCACCACGGACAGGACGGCTCTATTTACCCTCAAGACACACCTCTGAACAAATAACAGGTGAGGTCATAATTGGCTGGTGTTCTGGATTTAACATGTGTTGTCGTTATGCAAGACAAATAAGACCAAAAAGGGTAACCATATGTGGTATTTTTTAATGTTTAACAACTGTGGTGTTGGATATATTTATTTCCAAATGTCACTTTTTTTTGCAACTTATTCCCTGCAGAGAGAAATTGCATATTTGACGCTGTGTAAGTCCATGTTGCAAAAATAATATGTTGATTCACTGCAGGGTTCAGTGTTTTCTGCAGTTCTCCCAGCAGTGTTGCCTGAAAAACACGCTGGAGAGAGCAGCAGAGGACTGTTTGACAAGAAGAAATAGTGGAAATTCACAGGAATGTAGAGCTGGACCGTGACTCCTACATCTTCAGTATTTGGGAGGGGGGGGCGATAAAACATATAATAAAATATTTCCATATTCTTTCACAGGAGATTTAGCATAGAGAATCTGTCCCTCTCAGTAGAAACTTGAAGCTGAAGTGCCCTTGTAAAGTCTTACTGGTAACAAAGCTGCTCAATGACAGCAAGTTTTTTTTTTGTTTTTTTTTTTCCAGCTTATAATATTAACAAACGCATACTTGGCTGAGATGTACGAATAGGCTAACTGAGGGTTGGACCATCTGTTAAAAGTAGGCTTGCATTTGGAATTTGTGTAAAAATAACATGAAAAAACAGCGGAAAATATACATACAAATAAGAAAATAACTTCTTTTGACTCATTCTTAATAAGTGGTGAATTCCAACATGTGTTTAGTCATAGTTGCCAGACGGATGACTAACCGACAGCATAGTTTAAGAAAAGGAGCCACATACATGTGTAAAACCTTCTGTGACTGCTGTCTGTAGTCTCTCATTATTATTTGAAAATAGAATGAATAATTCATTAAATCAAACCCCTACAGATACACACACAGTGAGATGTGCATAACACACGTACACACAGGCACATTATCATTCGCTAAAGATGGCCAAGCTCTAAATGGCTTCTCCATTATTGAGTTTAGATGGGACAGCCCATCTCTGTCCAGATGATAATGGCATTAGATGCTTCCTGAGCCTACAAACACACCAGAGGCAAGTCAAGAAGATAGAATACAAACACAGGGAGGAGATAAAAATCAAAGAACAAAATTGGAGTAGTAAAAACAGATGGAGGTAGAGAGAAATGTTTCATAATGTCGAAATGTATAAGGAGAGGAATTGACAGAATGAAGACAATAAAAGGGGAAGGATAATAGCACACTTCCTGTATTTAATATGATATATAGAGGATCTACAAATTGAGATTGGATACTTAGTTATTACTCCTTTTCTGTGGTAGTACATTTCAGTATTAAATATCATCATCAGGCTAATGAAGAGGAAAAAGCACAGGCTAAAACATCTGCATCAGAAAACAGAGCAGTACCTAAAGTTGGTATTACTTCACATCAACAGTATGTATTAAAATTCTACTTTTCTGGAATAGATGCCCAAGTAAAGCATATGAAACTGAAGGTCAGTCCAGCTCTGTATGGATGAATGTGCCTTTTGTGTTATCCTATATTCCCTTTTTGCTGCATAAATTGGATTTGAATTGTATTAAACAGTGATTACAATAAAACTCAAAAACTCGATTTGTGAGTTCGGCCTGTGCTGACCCTGCCTTCAGACCACGCAATGTAATAACCAATTTATAGAATATTCAACAAACAGAAGCATTAACATAAAGTAATGTCATCAGCCGGGAGGTTTGGTTCTCGCATCTGATTCATCTGAAATAAGGCATTAGTTCCTTAATGCCCTCCGTGTCCATAAAACCAGAACCTTCACAGAAAACACTGCATGACATGTTTCCTCCAGACCCAGCAGTTGACGCAATAGGGGGGAATTTTGGCAATCTTGATTTCTATTAGAACCGTGGGTGCAAAATGCTATCATCAAGGGGCATGACTAAGTCTGTATCTGAGCACTGAGCCACAAAATAGAATAGGGAGGGGAAACAGGAGTAGAAGTATCAGATAAATCAAGTACATGTCTCTGGTGCTACTTCTACTAATACAATATGTTTTTTTTTTTTTTTCAGGTGAATTTCTAACCAGCAAAGTGGTAACAAATATATAAAAGGAACAATGAATATAACATCTACACCATCATCATCATCATCATCATCGTCAACAACGGCTGTAAACTCAACTGTATGTGTTCGAATTGGGGCAAGTGCCATCAGTGACTTGCTGATGTCAGTTTACATCCTGGCTTTTATCTTTGGTTTGATCTTCAATGTTCTTACCTTGGGCCCGATTGTGCAACAAGTGAAGCGACAAAACGTTCTGGGCATCTTCCTGCTCAGCCTGTCTCTGTCTGACCTACTTTTTATCTTCACCATGCCACTTTGGATCAATTACTATCAGCAGGACCACCACTGGAAGCTAGGTCCTACCTCATGCAACATTGCTGGCTTCTTCTACTACTCCAACATGTACATCAGCATCTTCCTGCTCGTTTGTATCTCTGTAGACCGCTGCCTGGTGGTCACATACCCACTTCGCTCCAAGATCCACCGTACGTCGTGCTATGCGTGGGCGCAATGTACTGCAGTTTATTTCATAGTGATTGTGCTGCATGTTATGGTACTGAAGAATGACAACCTCGCAGATGCACACGACGAGGTCAACAACAATGACCGCTGTTATGAGACCTACCCCATGACGCCTCCTATTGCTTTGTTCAACATGCTAAGAGTGGGGATTGGCTTTGTGCTGCCCCTGCTGATTTTGGCAGTGAGCTACTGGAAGGTGCTGGCCACTGTCGGTCAGAGTCCCGGTCTGAGCGCCCAAGCTAAGAGGAAGGTCCGTTTGCTGTCCTTTGGGGTAATTGGGATCTTCTCAGTTTGCTTCGCTCCTTATCACATTCTCTTGCTTGCACGCTCGTTAGTGTTCTACCGCAGTGAAGATACACAACCCGATGGAAGCTACTGCCAGTTTGAACAGAAAATGCACTTCTACTTCTCAATCACACTGGCTCTGTCCAGTCTAAACTGTGTGGTGGACCCTGTGCTCTATGTACTGGTCAGTAACGGGTTCCAAAAGGAGGTCAAACTGTGCTGCACCAGACAAAAAAGGACACAGACAGAAGATTGTGCCTTAACTGCATACAACAGGGAGAAGTGTAATAATAACTTAATATGAAAAATAAGCTACATGGTCCATATGTGGGGTACATAAGTGGGGATGTACATCTGTATTCATGCATGAGTGTGTCCTGTATGTGCATTTCAACCCGATTATGCATAATGTGTTGTTTTAACATATGACCACCTTCGGACTTAACGACTGAGCGGCAGGATTATTTACATGCTATACGCAACCTCTGACATGCAGACAATCAGAACAGAATCAATTTGCTTCCTGTTTTCTCTATCTCATCCCGAGCAGAGGCGGATTTGAATAACATGCATGTTGGTAATTGGATTTCAGTCCAAGGTTCTCTTGTCCCAAGAGTTCTTCAGCGGCAGCCACTTCTGCTTTGTGGATGGCTGATACCGGAGCTGAAGTGCACTTGTATTTTCCCTCCAATCAAACTAGGATATTGTGGCCGTAATTGTGCGACCCTGGTATAACTAAAAGTGCATTAACTCTAAAGCAAAATAAAAATAAAATTTATACATATATATATAT
>JAPQRQ010000006.1:20875810-20888723 GCA_037367365.1 Apogon talboti | reverse complement strand
TATATAAATGTTGCATTCTGTGTTGTATGCAGCTTAGACAAGTGTCCTGCTGTCATATGTATGTTTCTAATATGAAGGAGAAAATCTTCCGGTGATGGATGGATGGTGTAATAATATGTTGTGTTGGAAAAGAAAGTCATCCTACATATCAAGGTTTTATTTTAGCCTTGTTTTCAGTATATGGAGTTTGTCAAACTGAAGATATCTGTAAGCAAAAATTCACCTTTAAACTATGGACTTCCTTCTGAAACACACTATATCTTGCAGACAAGAATATAAGGACAAAAATCAAATGTTTAAGTGAAGTGAATGTAGTCTCAAGGTTCACTTAGAGAAAACAGCCGAGCAGTTTCTGAGCAACAGGGATGTCAGCATCAGAAGCACTGGGTGAGGCATGAGGGTTATTAGCTGACACCAAAGCTACACTGGATATTTTTGTTCCTGTTAGTCAGATGACTGAACAACTGGCATTTTTAAAGTTTTTCAAGGATTAGATGGACCTGTTGACCCTTCACTGGCATATTTTAATTATGTGCATTGTCGGATTTATGTGAAGCTTTCATTTCCGAATATAACCATCTAATCATAGCAATAGCTCTGAAAAAGGAGCAGCACTGAATGAATGTAATTTAGATCACATTAGTCAGTTCTCTGGTGAGGCTTTTTACATATGATAAAGTATTCACTTAATATCAAGGCTTTGACAAAAACAGAAAGCATTAATCATAAGTGATGGAAACTCAACAGAAGTGGCGCCATCACAAATAACACTTAGAGGCAACTTCATTGTTCATGAGCTGAATATTAATTAGCATAGATCATTGTGCCATTATTATTATTTTTTTCCCCAGATAAAGCCACAGCATTAGGACTTATCTGGTTACACCTCTCTTGTTTCCACACTGATTGCATTTTACATTTTAAACAGTGGTGTGCAAAGAACATATAAAGTGCAGATTTCTTTTCCCTCTGCTGTACATAATGAAGGTTTTACCACAGATGCAGGCAATTTCACAACATAAATATTACATAATGACACATAAAAGCAGCCAATGTGTATTACATCAAAATAAATATAAAATACATTAGGGATATTTATGTAAGACATACTGATACTAAGATTTTGCATCACTGACATTCACTATCAGGGACAACATGAAGTAATCACATTGCGTTTCTTTAACCCGCCTCCCTTTCTGTGGTGAGAAAAGTTCATCGTACGGTCAACTCCCTAAAAGTAAGGCATTTGCTGTTTTTGGATATCATGCCCCAGTAACCCATGTAACGCCCCCAGCCTCCAGCATCAGTCAGCCTAAAGCTGTGTTTATGTCACTGCTGACCTTTTGAAAGGTGCAGGATCTGCTAAGTGTCTGTGCCAGGAGCTTGGCAGCCCATAAAGAAAACAGTTGTTCCAAAAGATCAAGAAATCTTATTCATCATCGTTCTAAACTACAGTATGGTCTACTTCCTTGTGTACTTGTCGAAAGTGGCCTTATGTGGTAATGTGTCTTCGGAACCAAAAAAGGACAAAATGTTCAAGTCATGAATTGAACAGAGAAATTGAGATCTCTTTTTGTCTCCTGGATGCTTCAGACATTAAAATCAGTAGGGTGCATTTGAAGGTAATGTCAGGGCTCTGGTAAAACAGTTGTGTTACTACAGACACAGAAAAAACTCAGGTTCTGGATGTCACTCCCACCGTTTGCTCCTGATGACCGTGGCATGAGCACAGGTGACGTTTTAGATGCATACGTACTTTGCTGTGCAGTGAGGCGTAGATGAAGGGATTGTAACATGCGGAGCTCATGGCTATTAAATGACAACACACTTGTAGAACATTTATGTAGCGCTTGTCTATGATATGGAAGTCTGGGTCCAGGTCCAACAACAGGTTCAGCACCTGCACAGTGACATAAGCATATGTGTAAATGATCTGAATTTGTATTAGATTAACCTCCTAGGACCCACTGTCCATGTATGAGGACAAGAAATTCACAGCTTTATAAAAAAAAAAGAAACAACTGTCCAACGCAAATGACATTCCATAAAATTTTTTAAGAATGTATCTGAAAAAACTGTTGCATCATGATGTTTCCAATATAAGCAATTATTTAATTAAAAAAAGCCCAAACTCAAAAACCTGTGGGGCTTCTGGGTTTTAGGAGGTTAAATACAGGTTAAAGCTACAGTTCAGGATGTACTAATTCCTTCTATGTATGACCAGTTTCAAGTTATCCCTCAAAAACCTAAACAGACACTGGTGACCAAAAGTATCCACTGATCTAAAATGTTTAATACCTTTTGAATCATTAATTGTATCAATAGATTTATATAAATCTGGTAAAATGTGAGCTTTTCAACATCATCAGATATGACCCATTTGGATGTTCATTATCTCTGTAGTGAACATGGAAATGCAACACTGACTCACAAGTAAAACACATGCAGTTTGACAGATGACAGTGGTTATAGACCATTATTATTATATTCAATAAATTATATATTTTGCTGAAAAAGACCACTTTTTATTGAGTTTTCTTCTTGGATTTACTCTCAGCTCTTACAAACATCTACATGTGGAAAATTGTGAATTAAACATAGGAAAACTAGTTTTCGCTGAAAAATGCAGGGAATATTATAACAAATAGTGATAAAAAATTTCATTTGAAAATTGTTACAAAAACAGTTCTAGGTATTAAAATGTTATATATAGTATGTACCCCTTTAAGACCTGTGCAGAAGGTCATTTTTGCTATTGTAAATTTAGGCTGAATATAACCTTTAGCATGTTTCTTCTGTGATTTTCTGTTCAAGTTGAAAGTAAAAGCTCATACTACGGTCAATTTAATACCTTCCTAATATGATGATTGCCAGGAGTTAGGATTTTGCATGGTTCATTGTGGATATAATTTTGTCTTTGTTGCCACATTTACCTGATGATGAGTTTCTGCTGGTTAATGATATGGAAAACACAGAGTTAGAAATTCTGTCTTTTTTTTTTTTTTTTTTGTAAATCACACATTCCATTGAACATGATAAACACTGGTGAGAACAGTACAAAACTCACCTGCAGAGGAAGCCAACACAAGGCAAAGGCCAGGACTGAGGCCACCAGCAGAGAGAAGGTCTTCTTCCTCCTTTTGCTCCATCTCTGCTGGCTGCTGTACGGTTCTCCAGGTACTCTGTAATGCTTTAAGCTGACGGTAATGGCACAGTAGGACACGCTGACGGACAGCAGCGGGATCATGTAGGAGGCAATGAGAATAAAGCAGGAGTACAGAAGTCGCAGATTGCTACTGTTAGGCCAGAATTCTTCACACACCACAAGGTCAATGCCACTGGGCCGTAAATCCAGGTAGCGTGTATAGAAAGATGGAGGTGCAGCCAGGGTAAGAGACAACACCCAGATCCCCAGTGTCACTGCACCACAGCCCCACAGAGAGATCCTCTTCCGAACTGGATGAGCTGAGACAAAGAGTAAGCAAGATGTCACAATAACTGAAGTGAAAGCAGAAAAAAAACACTGTATTGTTTCACACATTAAAGCAACGGTAACAATTTTTTAATCATTGTTTAGACGTACATTTTTTTTATTTGCATCAGTCCAGGCAGTGACTGTGGCAGTGTTTGTGTTGATTATAGCCTATTTATCGGACAGCAATTTCTCTGCAATCAGAGTTTACAACAGCTGCTTTTAGGACAAACTACCAAACAACATGTATTACATCAAATACTCCAAAAACAAGTCTCTAGATAGAGGGTTTAATAAAGACTGCAAATAACCTTTTTAAAATCCTGTGTGAGATTTATTGCCAAAGTGGTGAAAATTGCAACCAAGTGAATACCCCTTGGCTTACCCTCCCCATTGAGGCAGATGTAGGAGAACCTATGGAGCCCCTAAAAGCATAAAAAAAAAGACTGGAAAGAGCCAGTGTTCAGTTTAGTTTGTTGTAAAGAACCTCTCTCTCTCTCTCTCTCTCTCTCTCTCTCTCTCTCTCTCTCTCTCTCTCTCTAGTTATGAGTAACTTGTACGAAGGCAACATAAAACACAATTCTCATCAAATAATTATATACTAAAGAAAACATAATCATGAAAAATTTATTCCACTGAAATGAGATCTCTCTAAATATTACCTTTAAGGGATAGAGGATTGCATGAATGAAATGTAA
This sequence comes from Apogon talboti, assembly GCA_037367365.1. Classification (NCBI taxonomy): domain Eukaryota; kingdom Metazoa; phylum Chordata; class Actinopteri; order Kurtiformes; family Apogonidae; genus Apogon; species Apogon talboti. The sequence goes on along the minus strand of JAPQRQ010000006.1, from coordinate 20,884,553 downwards.
CATCAATATTTATCATGAATAGTAATTATAAATATGAGTGGATTATGACATGTACTATTTGTTTGTGAATTTTGTGCTCCATTTCCGTGATAAGAGCTATTTTAATCTTTATTTTATAGGTAAAATAAGTAATATTTTTACAGAAATGGAATTCATGTTGTTGTGATGTTTCAACCACAGATTGTTTATAATTAGTGGATAGAGGGACAATTATATAACCTATCGTTTCTGAACTCTCCATTTGAAGAAGTAGGTTGCAATTTGACCACCATTATGTTGGTGTTTTGGAGGGACTTATGGCAGCCCAAAGGATAAGACAGATAAGATTAATAACTAAGTGCTTAATAACTTGGTAAAACGGTAAACGCCATCAAGCCATGTGTAGCAAAGTCATTTTACAGTCTTTTACAGTAAAAAAAACAAACAAACAAACTCTTAATGTTGTATTTATTAAAAGAAATTCATTGGAGCCAGGGATTTTTGAAGCCAAACCCAGTGACAGCCAGTGGTGTTACAACTTATGATAGGTGCACATTGGCTTTGTTTTGGAGCCTAGGTCCTTCCTCTTGGTTTGTACTGTAGCACAGAAGAAACTTTTTTTTTTTTTTCTGTTTTGTAATGGGTGGCAGACAGTGTCTTGTACTGGAATCCTGGAGTGTGGACCAGTGGAGAGGATCAGTTGTGGGGTATTATTCACTTGGTTGGAATCTATCAACTTCACCACTCGATGCCGCTATCTTAAATTTCCTACAGATTGTGATATTTAATGAGTTTATCGGCAACTACGCTTTATAACAGTGATGACATGTATGCTCACTATGTGATGACAGAATGAATGAATCTAAGAATAAAAATCAAGTTAAAGTACAATAAATGTACAGCTAAGATGAAGATAATCACAATCTCTCATCATTAATCTTTGACAGCCCTCAAATCGCAGTGTATAGCCCAACTTTACATACAAATTGTATGACCTCAACTTCATTCTAACTTTAACTTCATATTATTACAGAATTAACCAAACACTGTAGATGTAAATGTTCTATAAATGTTAGTTCCTGCTCTTACCTACGACAACATAGCGATCCACAGCAATGGCAGTGAGTGAAAGCACTGATGCGAACACTGTTGCGCATTGCAGCAAGGGCACCAGGTGGCAGAGGGGTCTCCCAAAACCCCACCCGTGACTGTCGAAGGCGTAGGACACCGTCAGTGGTACACAACTCAGACACATTAGTAGGTCCACAGCAGCTAAGTTACCAATGAAGAAGTTGGTGGCGTTGTGAAGTTTCTTGTCAGCCAAGATACAAGCCAACAAGAAGGAGTTGCCAACACCAGCTACCACCACCACAAGGTAGTAGAGAGGCAGGAAGAGAGCCTTGAACTGCAGCAGAAGCTCCATGCCTGTAAACATGTCCAGAGGATCGCTGTGGTTGAGTCTGTGACTTTTGCTGCCGTCAAGGTTTTCTTGTCCCGCTTCATGGCTGGTGTTTGTGTTCATGGTGAAATCTTCATCCATGACTATATCCATGTCTCCAGAGGCCAACCTAAAAACAGTATGTATATTAAGAAAACTCTGTAAATCTACATAGGACTCTTTTAAAATTGTTGAGATAATGAATATATGTGTTCTATAGGGATGTTAATGAAACATTGACTTATTACTTCATTATACTGTATTATTTTTACATCCCAGTTGGTTCTCTGGTAATACAGAACTTATTGGATTTATGTTTTTGGTTTTGGGAGCAGAAACATTTCTATTCTGTACCTATCTTCAGAAGTGATTGATTCTCAAAGAAAGAATAATGTTATTTCATTGAGAATTAATGACCCTTCTAGAAAATGTTTTTGAAGTTTCACTGCCTTGCCCAAGGACAAAATATTAGACATATTTTTTTGTTCATCAGTGCTTTGTGATATAGCATGCAATGAAATGCAGCCTTATTATTTTTCTTTTTCATCTGTTGAATCACATTTTGGACAGTACCACCACATCAATTGCTTGTAGCTCATAGAAGCTGAAATATGATGAAATAAATGAAACTTTAAAGTGAATCAGCCTGTTTATTTCCAATTTTCAGGAATATAGAATGGTATTTGCTCTTATGTATCTGCATAATTGCATTTACCACATTAGATTAGACGGAGACGCAAAATATCCCTATTGGCCTATTAGTACCCATTTAATTCACATTAACTGAATACAGACCAGCCCAGATGTCTCTGGATGCTACAACTTTTTCATGGGCATTTGAGGCATGTTTTTGAGTGGGGATGTGTTAAGAACTGATGAGTATGGTGAGACCATTATGATCCCTACCCCTTAGTCTTGTTTTGGTGATTGGCAATAAAATATAAAATACATATAACAGTACTACGCAAAAGTTTTAGGCCACAAGTAGGTTTGTTGTATTATGTTATATTACAATATACAAATGCATTTTTCAGTCTCTAGAACAGCATTAAAACAAGAATTTCAAAAAAATAACACTGAAGTATCTAGTATTTACTGTGACCTTCCTTTGTGCTTGACGTGTCTTGTGCAGACATTTTTAGATTTACTAAACTAATCTTCTAGTGTTTTACCAGGGCTGCCAACTCTCATGCATTAAGCGTGAGAGTCACGCATTTCATTGCTTACACATGCTCTCACGCCACACTTCCATTATCACATTTACCAGTGGCATTTCTAGCCTGTTTTTGGGGGTGCTGATTTTCTACAAGCTACAAAAATGTCAAAACCATATACAGTACGTGGTTGAAATGTAATATTTCAACAACAAAAATACAGCCCCCCCCCAAAAAAATGGTTTGATCCACCTGGCCCCTCCCACCTTTCCCGACCCAGACTTGAGGCTCAGACCAATGCACTGACAGTGCCTTCCAAAGTTGATGGTACACAGTAGTTTGTAAGTACTTGGCTTAAACCAGAATATGTGACACATTTCTTTGCTTCAACCACTCAATATCAACACATTATTATTATCACCACTCCTTATTTGTGCTGCATTGGAACAGAGATCACTGATTATGTTGTTGCAAATTTGACCCTGCATATCTCCAGAAACGAATGTTCTAGAGACTTGGGACTCAGATCCTCCAACATAATTCGGCCCTTCTGAACACGCCAGTCTTGGGTCCATGTCTCTACGACCTTCTGTTCCTGAGATACAGCCAAAATGAAGTTATTTCCGGCCGTATCTCCCGAACCGAAAGTCACACAGACTCGTGGTTGGTACCGTTGGAAAGCCTGTGGTCACTTTAGGGGGGGTAGACCTTTGTTTCATCTCAAAACAACCTTCCGTTCAAAAGTTATTCACGAAAAACCACATGAGCCAGGGTTCTCGTCCCCCCGTTTTCCTGCATACCGCACCCTACCCCTAACCCTAGCCCTACCCCTACCCCTAGCCCTACCCCTAACCCTAGGCCTAACCCTAGCCTTAACCCTAACCCTAACCCTAGCCTTTACCCTACCCCTAACCCTAGCCCTAACCCTAGGCCTAACCCTAGCCTTAACCCTAACCCTAACCCTAGCCTTAACCCTAACCCTAACCCTAACCCTAACCTTAACCCTAACCCTAGCCTTAACCCTAACCCTAGCCCTAACCCTAGCCTTAACCCTAGCCTTAGCCCTAACCCTAGGCCTAACCCTAGCCTCAACCCTAACCCTAACCCTAACCCTAACCCTAACCGTAGCCTTAACCCTAACCCTAACCCTAACCCTAGCCTTAACCCTAACCCTAGCCTTAACCCTAACCCTAGCCTTAACCCTAACCCTAACCCTAACCCTAACCATAGCCTTAACCCTAACCCTAACTCTATCCCTAACCCTATCCGTAACCCTACCCCTAACCCTCGCACTAACCCCAACCCTACCTGTAACCCTAACCCTAGCCCTAACCCTACCCCTACTGCTAACCCTAGGCCTAATCCTACCCCTACCCATAACCCTAACCCTACCCCTAACCCTACCCCTAATCCTAGCCCTAACCCTACCTGTAACCCTACCCCTACCCCTAACCCTATCCATATCCCTACCCCTAACCCTACTCCTAACCCTAGCCCTAATCCTACCCCTACCCATAACCCTAACCCTAGCCCTAACCCTACCCCTAACCCAAACCCTACTAGTATAAACCCTACTACCTAGTATAGTAGTGTATGTGAGAGAGTATAGTAGTGTGTGATAGAGTGTAGTTGTACATGTATGAGAGTATGATGTTACATGTGAAAGTAAGTATGATTTACTGCCTAAAGGGCCTCTCATAATATGCAGACACCGTTTTGAGGTAGATCTGGTTGCTCTGAGACAAACATTCCTTTTGAATTCCTTTTGAATAAAACTTTTGACCAAATTTTTCTTTATTAGTGAGTGAAATTTGGTAAAGTTTAACTTACTTACTTAACTTACTTTTATTCTGGAAGCATTTTACTTGTAGACCAGTGTAGTAGAGGTCCAAAGAGGTCATTAACGGCCTATAAATTAACTGCACAATCAGCATTAAATGATCTAAAGTTACACCTTTGTGTTACAGGGCCCTACATTCGGACAGACTCAAAGATAATATTTTGGCATAATGAAATGTTTGTGCTGTGTGAAGAATCACAAAATTTGAGCTTTATGCGTCAGAAAATTTTGGGCCCATAAAATCTCACTCCAAGGATTTCTGAAAAGTTGGCAGCCCTGGTTTTACACAAGGTTTCATTCAACACATGTCCAGTGTTTCTTATTGGTTTGACTACTTTTTTATCATTGGAAAAGACATCACACTAAATTCTGACTGTTTCCAGTCGAAGCCAAGTAGTTTATATTTTTTGTGAGTTTTTAATGCAGTGCACCATATTCTCCTCCATTTTATTTGTGTGTTTCAAATAAATAGATTGCGATATTATGCTCAGTACAACCATGTATACACACATGCACAACCATTAAGAGTCTGGTTTCGACCAGCTCTATATGTAAAGTGATGATGAGATAACTTTTGTTATGATTTGGTGCTGTATAAATAAAATTTGACTGATTGATTGGTTAATTGATTGATTGATTTATTGATTGATTGATGTAAATGTAAATGTGAATGGCTAAGTGTGACCCAATACTTATGCACAGTATTGTGTATTACTCACTTTTAACCAAATAACTGCCTATGCTTTGGTTTCTATGTCTGTTTAGCCCACAAATCACCTTTGTAGTTGACACCCAGTCACAGTTGCATGCTGAAGTCTATTTTAGAGTTAAATTTACTAAATTCCATAGCATTCATTGATTTTATTCATATTTTAGCTTTCCATGTTCCAAAATGGATTTTGCAAAGGTCAAGACTTATGTTTGTCTTATGTCATTTTTTTGGTTTATTTTTCATTCTTTGTTGTGAATACTGCATGCCTAACTTTTGACCAGACACTAGAACTATGGACAGAAATACTGTATGTATCAGCCTGTAAGATAATGAGAGAAAAAAACCCATACAGTGACAGATTTGTGTAACGGAAGTGAGCCATTAAATGGCAAGAAGACTGTAGCAGATGAGCAGGCAATTTGTTCAAGAAGATTTTCAATGCTTGAGGCAATCTATGAGTCAGATACCATTTAAAAGAGACAAACATTGCACTCTTAGAGCCCCAAGAAACCTGCTGAAGTTCTCTAAGGCAGGTGTATTTAATTCAGTCTTCATCATTACAAACGCAGTAAGCCTGTCTTCTCTATTCACCACCTGCAGTTCACAGACCACGCAAGTGTTTATACGTTCACAAACAAAACCTTTCAGCTTTGGCAGTTAATACTGAGCACTCAGCATTGCCTTTATGCTCTGAATCACTGCCTGAACGCCAAATTTCTTTCTGATGCCTTTGAATCTTTTTGTTAATGTCAAGTTGGCTTTTGACGAGAAAAAATCCTGACATTTCCCATTGGCTGAGTAGAGTGGATTTTTTTGGCAGTCTATCATCTGCTTGTGTGACTAAAAATTGCACACTGTGGTTCAGCTTCAGAGTTTGAAGAGGTTTTTCACAAGGCAAGGCTTGACTTATACAACAATGGAAATAAAGTACCTGTGTCCTGTGTTTTGGGAGTCATCCAGATAGGCCAAGTGTAATTTGTTTTATATTGCCTTTCTGAGTAACAATCAGGACAGGCTCTGAGAGTCATAAATGTTATGTTATTCAGGAAACTGAGTGAATCAAATAAAATTATTTTGTTTGGAAAGTGCCTTTGTTTTCTCTCAGAAAACTCTGATTGAGAGGCGGGTTATTAGTTTGAAGAGCCTGCCAGTGTTGTTATAGGTAAAAGACAATGCACTCAACTAAGGGCACAAGGGTAACTAAGGAAAAGTATTATTATTATTATGACAGATTTGGCCGTCAGGTGTGTAATAGGTTTCTTATCCACAGCCTGTAGAAGGAATTGTAATTTACAGAGTTTGATCATGATTTTTCATATAATTGTATGACTATAAAACTTTGTCATCTTCTCATATTCAGTTTTAATACCATAATCCGGATACATAAATATTTCCCTGTGTCTTTTGTGGATCAAAAAACCAAAACTGATCATGTAAAAACATATCATATCATACCATATCATATCATCTACTTTCCTACTCTGCTAACATTCATTTAAATGGCCCATGAACATATACAATTATCAATTAGTATTTAGATAACATTGAACTAACATTTGGCTTTGTAGCATTAATGTTAATAGCATAATAGAATTTTAAAGCAATACTTCTGATACTTCCAAATACTTTAGCATCTGATGCTAAAGGGTTCGGGTTCATTAACTTGCAGATTTTGTTTAACATGTTGTTTTGTTTTACTGCTCTTGGTTTCTGGTGAGTCTTATTTAACGTCAAAATGTAAAGATGTTGTTTGATTCACTGTAAAACTTCAATGGAACAAAATAGACTCTTATAAGTTAGGAAAATAATGGAAACACTTAAAAATAACGGAAGCATTCCATCAACCAGAGAAAACTAGAGGAAAACTTAGGTATTGTAGTTTGTATATTTTATAAGAGGTGAGAAAATTGTGAATCAGATCATTGATCATGATTTTACTTAAAAAGATGATATTATCCTTTAGCCAGATTGCCTAGCTATAAAGCACAACTCTAATATACAACAATAACATAAACAAAATAAATAAATAAATAAAAATAGAAACATTGATCCATTACAACTGAGGGGTCCATCTCATCTTTGTATGAATAAATGACATGGATGCTGATCAAATCTTTAGCTGATGTAGTGACTGATTCAGTATGTATAGTGCATCAGTTTAATCAAATTGACAGACATATAACAAATTGTCCAGTTCAGCGGCTGTTAGTGACCATTACCTGCTTATCATCAGTCTCCATTTAAAAGCTGCTTCCTCAGAGTGGCAGACTGTTCTGTCTTCAATTACTGATTTGTCATGCACGTGTCTCTAATCCCCACCAAGAATAGGTTTTTTGATGCCATCTGGTCTCACGCTGTCTACCTTATCTGACAGCATGAGAAGAAACCCACCCTCGCCTAGTAACGCTGTTGCCATGGCCTGTGTGGAAGCCATCCAGACCCTGCAGCTAATTTGCCAGGCGTGATAGGAATTGATAACCCTCAAAATGCAAAACAGGAAGGACGCTTCTGCTGATCACTGTCTAGCTTGCTTTTCTCATCTCTATTTACCTTTACTTTTTTGCTGTCCCTGATTCCATTGATAACTTTAGCGCATCATTCTTTTTCCAAATGTCTAAGTCCATTGGGGTGTGTGAAGAGGGACAGAGGCAGAGACAAACAAATAGAAGACACATAATCAATGTTGACTCTGTGACATTCTGATGTGATGATTAAATGGTGTTCTGCCCCGGCCTGCTCATTTTAAACTCTGCTTTTCCGTTGTAAAAAACTGTAAGGGTGGTTTCATTCTTTCAGTTACACCTTTATCCCTGTAAATTTCAGTGATACATTTTCATCACTCCTGTCTAAAACAGTTTTTAATTCCCATGACATTAAAGCCTGTGATAGATAGCAGGTGATTATAGTTGTTTTAAAGCCTGCACACTGAAATTTCACAGAGGGTTTTGCTCTGGGCTACTGATCAACTGCTGGCAAAATGTTATTATCGCTTGGTGACCCCTTCATTTGGAGCGGTCAAAACTTTAATAGTATTGGCTCTACCGAGAAACAAAGCCAACACAATTGATTTTGTCCAATCACACGTGTACACATTTGAACGGCTTGTCAAGGTGCTTGGTAGCAGAATTTATTAAGTGCTTTGGGTGAAGACTGTTTTTATTGTAGATTATACTTTGCATCATTGACTACTGCAGGCCTGGGGTGTGCTTATGTTCATTACTTCACTGCTAGAATTGTTCCAAAGCCATTCATGCAGATGTTTCAGCTACTCAGTAGAATGTTCTTAACATCTGTATTTGATTCTTGACTGACAATTTTCTAACAACATAAAGTACAAAATAATAAATGCAACTATTCAAGTCTGGCATAATGCTCCCATGTTGGCAAGATGCACACAGATGTTTAGTCCCACAAATGTTAAGGATACAAAACCATATTGTTATATTGTTAATCATTATACAGCATTTATGTTGCACTCATCCAGTTTTCCATTTAAGCTTCCTGTCAAAGTTTTCCTTAAAATCTGTATATATATTATAACTGTATTACATCTATCTATCTATCTATCTATCTATCTATCTATCTATCTATCTATCTATCTATCTATCTATCTATCTATC
>JAPQRQ010000006.1:20831560-20848481 GCA_037367365.1 Apogon talboti | reverse complement strand
TGTCCAGGGTGTACCCTGCCTTCGCCCTTAAGTAGCTGGGATAGGCTCCAAGCGACCCCCGCGACCCTAGTGAGGATAAAGCAGGTTCAGAAGATGAATGAATGAATGAAAAGTAGATTATCAGTTAAAAGAATAAAATTGGAGAACTACCAAAATGACACCATGTAGAAACCTGTACAAATCAGATAAACCTTTACTATATTCTGATTTAAAACTGCAAAATACAGAATCAGCTCACACACACAGCTTCATGAAAGAATGAGCAAAATTATCACAGTTCATAAAAAGATATCTTTATTGCACAAGGTGTTGAGTACTCTTTTTCTGTTTTTGTTTGTTTTCATAGAAAAGAAAATGTAGAGTTAAACACAAGCAATTGCAAATTTGAAGCAACATTTCCCCATAAAAGTTTAAGGAACAACCTCTGCATTTTTAAAATGTTTTAATTAATCCCCCTTTATATAGTTCAAATCACCATTTCCCTTTTACTTTAATAACCAGCAAAATTTTCAGAACATGCAATGCTGCTGTCCTCCTCCAAAAAAGTGGGATAATAAAAAAGCAAACTAAAAAAAGCAACCTGTGACAAAGTAAGAAAAAAAACTAAATAAAGAAAAAAAACAAGAAAAAATAGAATAAAAATAAAAACAGGAATAAAACGTAATCAATTGTCCTGTAAAAGAAGAGTTATTGTTAAGTATGCATGGTCCACTCTGACATGTTTCAACTGGTTGATAAATCAAGATAAAGCAGTGTCTGTATATTTCTATAGTTTTTCATTAAGTCCTCTTCTGGTTCATAACAATAACTTCAGTTCAAAGTTTACATTGTGCCCTGGTTTCTAGTGAAGATGTCGAAAATAGTACTCATTTTATACAAAACACTTTCCTATGTACACAAGTCTTCTATGGAGTAGAAATTATGTAGTAAATGTGGGCAAGGGGTAAAGTGAGGAGGGGTGGGGGGTCTGATTGGTTGAGCAGGTGTGGAAAAGGTTAGGGATGTAGCACATGTGATGTTGGCCTTACAGATACAGATTTTGTCAGTTTGAAGAAATGTCTTTGTGTTTTAAGGAAAAATCCACCTTAATCACCACTGTTCTGTAACTGCTGATATTTTTGTAAATCTTGCACTTTAATATGGGCAGAAATTTCACTTACCATCTATTTTTGTACACTTTAATATCATACATTATTTAACAGAGATATAATCTGTTTAATTGTACAATTAGTAATGAGACTTACCAACATGTATCAACATTACAGCGGTGCCAACAGTATTGTTATCAGAACTGTGAGAGCAAAAAGTCAATATTAGTATTAAATCATGTACAGGCTAATCTTTTATGTCCTTGTGTATTTTAGACTGAAAAGTGCCAGTATCCTGATATTTGGATAAAGCATATTAAAACTGATTAAGTATCATATTGATCACCGAATGACTATCAAACAAAATTCACAGAGATAAAAATTGAAGAAAGTATAAAAATATATAAATGTAAAAGTGTCTTAGGGTGGAAATTTTCATTAAAAACTGACATTTACTTTGAGCAAACTGACATGAAATCTGTGTTTTACAGTAAAAGCAACTTCACAAGAACAAGTGCCGGGGAAAGCTGATTGGGCAGGAGATTATTTCATCGCTCCATCCAATATCCATACAACTGGAGTTAGGAAGCTTCTGTTTTAGTTGCTAAAACAGACCTGCCCCATTCCCAACTTTGTGTTTTTTTTTTTTTCTGAAAATAAGTATTTGCATAATTTGAAACATGAAAGGCATCGTAATCATAAAAAATGTAAAGCAAAAATTTATTTCTCCCTTCTTGGACTCTAATTCCTGTTTAATTAAAAATAAAAAAATGTAGCGTGAATGCGGTAATGGGCGGCTATAGGGTTTACTATGTGGCATGTATTTTGACCTGCAGTCCTGGAGTCTGGGGAGGAGTTGCTATGACGGAGAAGTTTGTCTTCATTAACTATAGTCAGGTAATGGCATTGAGCTTGTGAACACACCTTTGGAAGGTACAATACAACATATTACAATAGGCTCACTTACTGTATAGGCTGTCCTTGTTTTACGTTTTCTTTTTCAACACCACACTTTCTGCACTGAGCCATAAACCACAGTAAACCAGCAACACAATCTCACACTATAATTTGACTTCACTGTGCTTGTCCGTTCAGCTGCTTCCTGCTGCACAGGCTCTGCAGCTGAAACATTTACAAAATCACAAGGAATCATTGTACCATTCCTCAAAACTCAGTTTCACCACTTCACTTTATTTCACACCATTTTCTTTCTCTACCGTCCATGGTTGTGTTACCCGTTTAAGTCATGAGCGTCCCTCTTCTTTTTCTTCCTTCCTTCCTTCCTTGCAGTTTTTTTTACTCTAAGCGATTGTCTTGTGATCTTTTATATATATTTTCAATTAGAACGGCTTTTATATTTCTCTGCTTTTTTCAATATTCATATATTTGCTATATATTTGAATAGAAATATATATGTACATACTTTTGAAAACAAACATATATCATATCTTTTTATTTTTTCTATTGCGAGAGCCCTGATGTTACGTTTTACCATTGCAAAACATTTGGAGCAACTCTTTTTTTTTGGAACGATCTTTGTTATGGGATTAAGCTTTGGGAGAAGAAATGGGAGTAAAAATAAATATAATGTTAACAGATACAGTACCATGCATAAAGCTTAAATCAATTTTGGTGAGGTGGAGGGACTGGAAAACATATATTTTAGCTTTGGGGACGAGTTCTTTCTGAAGAAAAAGGTTTCTCTCGCCTATGTAACCCCCTCCCTATTCCCTAAACAACTGCAATTTCTACACTTGACGTCTCCAAGTATCAAAGTCATTGTCTGTTCATAAATCACTTTATACAAATATGATTTCTTGTATACATCTCTATAAATTTACTGTATGTTTGCAACTTTTCATTGAGCATCAAATACTATTTCTGTCTGTCTGTGCATATTAGACCTAATCTCTCAGTCTGTTTTCTTTTTAACTAGCCAGTACGCTAGCTGTAGGTCACAGTGACACTGTATGGATATGATGGGTGGGTAATAGTAAAAGGTGGGGATGAGTAGAAAAGGATAGTGGGTACAGGTAAAATGGTTTTAGTGACGAATAATGGTAATGTGGCACCATGATGAAACATACAAGGGTCTCCTCGATTATGGTCTGAGGGCGGGAAAGAGAGAAAAAGAAAGAAACCTCTCTCTTATCATGTGTAATTGCTCTCTTTTGAACCCACTTCCTTTTCAGTGTTTCTCATTTCCTGGTCAGCGCTGTCAGTCACACTTAACAAAAACCAAAAAAATCGCTAGCATCATCATGGTCCCCGTATCCCCCTTTCACAGGTACAAAATGAAGATTCAGGGGAGGGGGAGGGAGTCAGTTTTGACACAGACGTCTGCCCAAGAGGTCAGCATACAGATTGATTTTAAAAAGGTCCACTGTTGGTGTGTGCCTGCCACATGTATACATATATATATTTACACATATACACCCACACGCACACACACGCAGGCTTGTGAAGGTTTCTGTTACTTGGATCCATTCTAACCTTTTCTTAGTGCACATGAGATTATATTTCCATCATCAGAAAATAAACAGAAAACTGATGAAAAAAAGGTTTGGATTCATCTTTCACTTGATGATGCTTAACATTTTTTTACTCCTCTGCTTTGAGTCTATTTATAAAAGCATCAATTAAGACCATTATACCATCATTCATTGCATGTATAAGAAAATTCCCCCTCGTCTCAAAACTGATACTGAGACAGCAGTCCTTTCACTGCCTCTACTGTATGAATCCATGATTGAGTAACCTCGAAGAGCCAGTGTAACACCAACGTTGGTGGTTAATGCATACAGTAAAAGCATCCTGCAATGGCACAATGCTGTGATATGAGCTCCTCTTCCATCAGAAACCAGAAAAGTAACTTATTTAAAAACCTAAAATCCTTAAACACATGTCAACTCAAACAACCTGGTTTATTCTACTACTGTCTTGATAGCAGAAAACAAGACAGTGCATGTGGAAAGCATTTTGTGCATAAGTACTGTGTCTTTACCAGAAGATGAAAAGATGAAGTGAAGAGATAAATCATTTACGTTTTGGCAAGTGATTCCCAGGGTGGAGAAATAAGAGATAGAGAAAGATGACTTAGTAGAAAGCAATCAGGCAGAAAGAAAGGCAAACCCCTGTGCTGTGGAGACCCGACTCTGACCCCTTCTTACAGTAGTGTCGATGGGAACCCAACCAGCTCCCTACAGTCTGGCACAGCTCAGGCACGGACGGGTCAGCTGTGCATGTGTATGTTCCTCACCCCACTTTTCCATAGAGGCTCCAGGCAAGCGCTGGCTTGACCAGCAATCTATTAAGAGTTACAGTGACAGGCCGCAGTGATGCCAGGCTACACTAGTGTGTAGGACTTGGAGTAGGCCCCTGACGCTCCATCTCTCTGTTTCTGTAGTCTGCCCAAGCCCGAGGAGCTGCTCTCCAACAGAGAGTCTCTGGATCCTCCCATCTTGGAGGAGGACGAGGAGGCACCTCCAGGGGTCCCCCCTGTGGCCCCTGCTGCACCACCTCCACCAGAGGATGATGATGCCCCCGCAGCAGCAGCGGTAGCAGCAGCAGCTGCTGCTGCACTCTGGGCCACTGAGGCAGAGGAACCAGGCATGGTGAGAGTCCTCTGGGGAAGTGTGGAGCTACTGGAGCTAGCAGATGCTCCTCCACTTCCACTACCTCCGCCACCACCTCCCGTTGCTCCTCCAGAGGAAACTCCAGAGGAAGAGAGGTTGGACAGACCAGAGTGGCCCATGGTTAGGGCCTGCTGCTTTGCAGAGTCCATAGTCACATGACGGCCCTGGGTGTGGTATGCCCTCTGGGCCAGGCCACGGATAGAGGCTTCACGTGGTGGAACCACTGGACATGGGTCATGATGCTCTGACTGCTTTCTGAAGAAGGGATCTGACTTCATGTACAGGGGTAGGTTGCAGTAGTCACCTGGAGGGAAGGAAATGTGTTATATTAATGTCAAAAGTAACTTGTGATAGTCATGATATTTTTTCAAACATGAGTTGTTTTAACCACCTCTGGAAAAAAACTCAGAGACTACTCCAAATGACCAGACTTAAACCTCTCTGAAAACCTCTGGGAGGTGATCAAGACAAAGATAGATGATCACAAGGCATCAAACAGAACTCAGCTGTTAGCATTTTTACATCAAGAATCATATAAAGAACTTCTACTCCATAAACAGTGGTGTCAAAGACTGATGAAGAGCATAGCAAGATGCATGTGATTAACATCATGGGTCCTTCTGAACTCTACCCAATGATGAAACATTAACATTGTCTTGGTTGTTGGATTATTTATAATATTCAACTTCTGAAAACACTACACTTAGTCATTTCCTGCAATAAATGTAAATTCAATACTCTAAATGCTAACACTTTAAGATACGTTCATGTATATCCTCATAAAGTTTGTCCATCAGTCAGTAATTTCCTCGGTCTACGTATCCATCTGTGAGTCAGTCCCATTATTTTTGAAAAAATTTTCACGGTTATATTACATCAAACTGATTTGAAACTTTCTATAAAAACAACAGTTTTACACAAACACATACCTATGAATAGTGAAACCAATGGCCTCTTAAGTTATTTTTCCAGAGCTGTATAAAACACCTTTTAAATTTGATGCCAAATGACAAATAAAGTCAACAAGTCTTATTTGTCGGCTGCTACTCACTCTTGGCACGGTGTGGAATGGGCACAGCTACATTCTTGCCACGATCGTAGTCCTGGGGTTTTGGGGGCGAGGCAGTGAAACGGCAAATACCAGGCTCTGACGGCGTACTCATGGACGTCATGCTATCTGCATTGTCATTGGTACCTGTGGTCATCTGGTCAGATGAGCTGTCAGAGATGAAGCATTCTGTAATCTCAAATTTGGCATGCTGCAGGTGTTCCTCCAGCTTGGCATGCTCATACGCTCTTGCCAATTCTTCGTAGGTGGAGGAGGCGCTTTCAGTTGACACCATGCTGTTGCGACCTTTATCTATTGAAGAGAACAGAAAGAAAAAATGGTTTGCACATTTCTCCTGCTGAACAAAAATACCCTTATTTATATGTCCATGTTAATGGCTGTAAGTGTCATTTCACGCATGTGCCAACCTGTGTCCTGCGAGAGGCTGGCACTGTAGCTGTCACTCTCTGTGACAGTGATGCCATGCTGTGAGCCAACTGTGCGCCAGTCTGAGGTGAGAGTGCGGGCTGGCGTTGACGCCTGGCACTTGGTCAGAGTCCATTGACTGGAGTAACGATTCCTAATGCTGTGAGCTGACTTTACACTCTTTCTTGACACTGGGTCTGGTGGTAAATTGATGAAGAATAAGCTATGATGTGCACATTATGTACATGAACAAACATTTAAGAAAAAACAGGGTCACTTTCACATCACAGTGAATCTCAACAGATTACAAAAAAAAAAGGCTCAGTGTCATAGAAACATGAAGTTCTACATCCACAAAAGAACTGTGGAGCTATTAAGCTCCTAAAACCAGTGCAAACAAGATATTTATATTTAAAAACAAAACAGTGCATCATTCACAAAGCAACCACAAAGGGTGAAATTCACTGCAAACTGTGCTGCCAAGCAAATAGCATCATGGGGCACCTGTCTCATTTGCATGAATGTAAATTAGGGAATATTCATACATTTGGTCCACAATCGGCCTCTTTCTATGAAAATAAGCCTTGTTGCAGAACTGTTTAATTGACAAAAGACCAGCACAAATTATCTCATGCAGTTAGACTGATACAATTAACATCCGCAGGTAGCTGGTATTAAACATAAACAAATGCCATCCTTTTCTTTTCTCTAATTTTCACGTTTGTGAAGCTCAGGTAATATCGACTTAATGTTACTTGATATTAAGAGTACATGTATTAAAATATATGAAAGTTGGTATGAGACTGTGTGTGTACATCTCTGCTGATTTAAGTCATTTAAAGGTTTTTACTAACTGCAGTTTTTATAATGGATTAATCTGTGTACTGGAAAAAAGGAAAAACCCAGAAACACTAAAACCAGCTTGGATTGGGTATTTGACACAAAACAAAGGTAAATTGTAAGATGCAGAACGTTCTGGGTGCTTAGCACTGGCATATTAGTGCAAAATCTTTTTGTGGACTGGGCCTTTAAACAGAGAGGACTGACAGAAGAAATGCAGCACTGTTAAAAGTGACAATTTAATACTTATTTAAAACAATCCTTTCACTGTTAACAACCCTGCTTTATTATTGGATGAAAACACTCCAGAGTTATGTCAAATGATCAAATATTTTACTTGTACAATAGACAATGAACAGAGAGTTCACTTACTAGTTCCTGGTCTGATGTCTGACATGTCAATCAAGGGACCAGTGTTCTGGATTAGTGCAGGATGATGCACAGACACGCCTGTGCAGAAACTCTGAGGGTTTCCAGTCTGGTTGAACTCTGTATCTGTTACCGGGATAGTGGCTTTGTCCTCACCTATCACAGACAGAATGTACATTTGATAAAAGCAGAAAATGCAAGTTAAATATTGAGGAGTTTAAGCCTAATGTTCTCAAACTCTTGTGAATAAACATGGATCACATGGACACAAACACAGTAACTGTCTCTGTCTCTCTCTCTCTCTCTCTCTCTTCCTCTCACCGATTTGCTTGATGCCTTCTTTGTCCTCGATCAGCAGCTGCACTCTGGGGATGTCAATGTGTAATCGTGGGCCCTGAGGAGGTCCCTTCACTGGGGTGTCAAAGCTGCGGTTGTTTTTACTACTCCAGGGAAATGAGATGCACACACAGATAGACATTCATGGTTTTGAGAAAATGCTAAATGCAGGTTTGAAGAATAAATTTTGAGTTCAACTGATATTATTTTGTGAAATGGAAATAATAAAAAAAAGACTCACCTGATCAGCATCTCTGCCAGACTTTTGGCATCTACAAAATAACAAAAAGATTTTTTTTTCTGGCACAAAATATATATTCATATACTGTATTTTCTAAATGCATATTTGTAGACTTAATTTAAGAATTTCACTAGAATCTGTTTCTGACTGCTTTAATCAACAGCTTTGATTGCTTTGTATACTCAGTGCTTCTACTTCAGTGCTTTTGTCTTCTTTTCTCACCTCGTAGTCTTTTTAGCCTCTTCTCTTTGCGTTTCTTTCGAATAATAAAGAGGAGTGCAACACCCAGAGTGACCAAGATCACTGGACAGCCAATAGAAAACAGCTTTTTGACATCATCATTTTTTTCCAGGGGAGACTTGATTGGTGGGATTGTACCTGTACAAAAGAGAAGATCAGAATGCACCTTAATGACTTTGGAAATTACCATTTGACTGTTAAACTTTCCTTTAAACACTGCAAGTTTTCTTTCATCAAAGCAGAATTTCTAACAAAGAGAGTCACTCACTTCCATCATAATCCAGAGTTGCAAACTGTGAGCTCTGATTGCCACAGCCAGCGCTGTTACATGCTTTCATCTTCAGTTCGTACCAGGTGGCCTCACGCAGCTCTGCCAGGAACACATCTGTGGTGGCATTGGTTCGCACACTCTGCCACGTCCATGTACCTGCAAAAGATAATAATGTTGAGTCTAGTTGGTTTATTGCTTTCCATCAAAGCAGCTTCACTTCTCAGAATAACACCCAGAATTTTTCACATTATCATTTAACCTATGTTTTTCGTATTCCTTTCTGATGCAAAAATATTAAGACCAAGTCAAAACTGAAAAATTCACCTTTTGGCCGAAATTCTAATGTGACCGCACTGATTGGACAGCCCCCACTGGCCCAACCCTGGAGGTTAAGGCGGGCGTGACTGGAGTTAATGTGGGTGAAAACAGGCTGATCTTTGTTGAACTGAGGTTCTGTAAAAAAAGATATGTCATTATGAGAAAAACAGAAGGTATTCTGGCTTTTTAATGGAACATAAAATCAGTCATTCTGCCTACTGAAACACAGTGCATAGTATTGTAATAAGACATGGGGCTGTTAGATGATTCATAATGGTATTACATATATTAAAATCTTCAATAAACTAAATTAAAAAATGCACAGATATATCTGTTACGTTGTTCCTGATCAGCTTTCTCTCTCTCCAGTTATTGATGTTACCAGAGATATAGACTTAAAAAAAAGAAAGCTTTTTTTTCCTCTTTGCCCTAATTGGAGTCTTACCTCTCCCATGGGTCTTTGCCTCGATGATCTCACTGATGCGTCCGGCTCCAACGCTGTTTTTTGCTGCCAGCTTGACTTTATACCAGGTACCACAGCGCAAGTTATCCAGTTTAAAAGAACGTTCTGTAGAACTGATGAACACATCTTTCCATTCCTCTGTGTTATCTACAGAGTACTGCAACACAAATCCTGCAAACGCAAAGAGGACACAGGAAATTAAATATGTATTTTGTTATTTTACCAAAATATTCTGACTCTCTTACTTTTAAAATAACTAGAAATATTCTTTCACTACCACCAGTCAGTACCACTGTTGTCCAGGAGGTGGCAGTACTATACTGTGCTTCTCTTGCCCACCTAGGCCCCAATTAGAGGATGGTCTAGCTGCACTCAGTCTACGCCACCATTAGTTACCTACAAACCCCAAGACTGGGATGGTGCTGACTGAGCATCTATGCAAATGAGGTTTTGCAATATGGTGACTGTATCAGCTGCCTCGGAGAGCCAACTCCCTCCTGTTCTCAGACATTTTCCATTTAATCCTTTGTCTCTGTCTGTCAGTCCTTTTGCCTGTCTGTCTGTCTGTCTAGAATTATTTATATATTAATTTCTCTCTCTTGTTTGTACCATTTCCTTTTTCCCTCTCTCTAACAGATGGTGTGATAAAGTCCAAAACATTAGATGGGTTAACATACAGATCCTGCAGTGTTTGTTTATATGGTACAGTCACCCTCTGTCTGTGACAGAGGAGAACAGATGACAAAGCCTAGGAGAGAGAAGAGTACAGAACAGACAATAACAAAACAGATCACAACATATTAGAAAAGTAGATTACTAGCTCATAGGGTATTTTATTTTTCACTTTACACACACTACAAAGCCAGACACAAAAAATAGCAGAGTTTTTATTTATTTATTTATTTTTAATAAGGCAATGTGTTTTATTTGAAAAAGAAATAGGCTGCAGATGCCACTGCAGTACTAATGCAAAATAGATGCTTGATGGGGAACTTCAGCAGTGCCTACTGCTGACACTGTACAGATGGCTTTGCAGACAAGCCGGTGCTCTGGTATACATAAAGTACAAGATATACAGATAGGCTTCATGGAACTGAGACACTGGATGATACATCCAAATACTGAGTAGTAGCCCTTCAGTAAAAGCTGCTTGCCATGGCACATACCCAAAACACAACTCTTAAACTTGATGTGACAGTATACTGACCTCATGAATTATGACAAAAAAATATTTTTTACAGCATGGAATAATAACTCTGTTTAATTGCGAAAGCTGTATATTTTGTAAATATTATGGTTTATGAATAGTTTGATCCTATTATTTCAACCCAGGATCTCATTCTTTAACCCATTTTGACAAACCAAACAACTAGAGATGAACATGTCTTACAAGTATTACAAACTATAATTTACAGATATGAGAAATGTAAAAATATATTACAGGCTAAAAGCAGCCCAATCCAGATATAAAATCAACAACAAATTATCAATGTCAGATCTGTGTATTCTGTTAAAATAATGTGCTTTTTATATGGTCTTACAGGCTCTAAGACCATCATAAACTTATTCTTTCTGCTCAACCTAGTGCTTAGGAGCAAGTAAAGTACAAAATCAGAACTCAAAGCAGTAAATAGGTTTACTGTCAAATCTTATATAGTCCAAGGCTTTGGTAATTTAATCAGTCTTTGTTATGAGATTATAGATTGCTATACAAAGAGTCTGTGACTGTTCAACTTTTCCTCTCTAAAGATGCATCAAGCTCTCCTCCCTGTTTCCTTTATACTCAGAGAACTGAATGGTCAGTAGTGGTCAGGAGACAGTTCAGCTGTTTTAATCTGTTCTCTCAAACATAACCTATTCTGAAGCAGGGTACATTTGCAAGTTATAATTAAGGTTTACCCCAGAAAAAAGTGGAGCGCCTTTGTGATACTGAGAACCCAGGGGTGAAACTAGATCTTGAAGTCCTCAGAAAACTTTATTTACTAACTTTTAAGTAGTGAGTATAGTGTATGCTTCACCTGAAGTTCTGTTACAGAGTGAATTTGTCTTCAGTGTTGACATTTTTCTTCATATTCCAAATTAAAGTTGACTTAATAAGGACCAGAAATGTAGATATTTTCTTTTTTTGCTTAGTATGAACTAAATATTGACTCAAATTCTCAATAAAAAAAACAAAAAAAACCCCCAAAACTCAAAATATGACTCAAAATCACTGTCTGACATGAACCATAGATTTGGAGACTCTAAATGTATAAGATGTCCACAATGTTGTCTTAACCACAACAGAGCACACACTTTGTCTCTTACAGGTACAATCAAAAAATAAAAAAGGAGCAATTTTACATTCAAGCCCATTAAGGCATGAACACCATGGCTATCTTCACAGAGACATCACCAACAAACAGATAATCAAACAGACACCTCATTAATGGGGAACACAAAAGCAGGAGGCCTATCGATAAACCTGAGATCAGTACGCACAGTAACAATGAAAGAAGAGACGGACAGGGAGTAAACTGAGATCAGAGGTCAAAAGGAAAACAGAATAGAGAGCAGTGCGATGTCGACATCTGCAAAGACGATACATCATCAGGGGAGACATCACATGGTGTAACCTTTAAACCCTCGAGTTAGTAGACATGTTGCAGATTAAGAAGACATGATTTGGACAAAGAGGCAGACAGAAGGACAGCAGGGTGGTGCAGGGATACATACCTCTGATAGAGCTCCCTCCGTTGTCTCCTGGTATCCAGGTCAGTGTGATAGAGGAGGTGGAGGTGGTGGACACAGTCAGTCGGGGCTGGTCTGGAGGGACTAAAGGGGAGACATGAGACGAAAACTCAGTGTTGCATTTATGTCAAAAAGATTTGGAGGAGAATTACATTTCTGCAAATCTAGATAACATCCACTGTGCCATATTTTCAGTAAAAGCAGTAAAAGTTAAATAAGAAGCAGCTGCAGAGTAGATTAAATGACACAGGCTGAACTGTATTAGTGTCCTCCTACCTTGTACCACAAGGTTGACTATGATAGTGTCGAAGCCGAGCGTATTGGTGGCTGTGCAGGTGTAGTAACCAGAATCTTCGGCTTTGACCGAGCGGAGAACCAGAGTTCCGTTAGCTAGAATGAGACGCTGTCCATCTAGAGATACCGGGATGGCTGTGTCTTCACTAGAGAGACAGAATCATAGAAACACTTTATATAGTTGAAATAGCACTAATATTGTCCCAGTGTTACTTGATAGGAGACCGTTTAATTTTAAAAGAAGTTAAAGCTAATATTCTCAAACATATTTGTATTCTTTCCTTACATGACGTTGTTCTTCAGTAGGCAGTATTTTTTGCATCATTTGGCAAAAGTGAAGTAAATTGTATCAGGTGTTGAAAAACTAACAGGTGTAATGACCAAAGGTTGTCACTACTCTATCAGACATGTCTCTAATGCAAAGATTCAATGACTCCCCCAACAACGCAACACAACAGGTTCCCTAGTAGTGATATTTTGACATGTCTGTATTTTTATTTAATCAATACTTAGGACAGAAAGCGAGAGCAGCAAAAGGAGAGTTGATGCTTTTAATTGAAGATTTTTCATCCTGGTTTCTGTCGATTCCAGCTTTACTAAATACAACATCTAACTCTGTAAACTAATACCAATAACATTTATAACTCAAGCACTTTACACTTCAATAACAAACAAAACAGCAAGAAGACTCACAAAAAACCAATAGTCAATATTCAGAAAGTAAATAGTGCAAAAATAAAACAGCGACTAACTAGTCCAAGGCACTCTGATGCAAGTCCTTTATTGCCTACAGTTTGTGTCAGTGCATAATACAAAGAAAAAAAAGACATGTGCTCAAATTTAAATGTTAATGCTAATCACACCATATGGCCAAATAAATAAAAAAAATAAAACCACTTTAAATCAACCGTAAAGTACTCACCTGTCTTTGGTCCATTTTATGGTAGGTGTAGGCTCTCCTACTGAGCTACAGGGCAGTCGCACCTCTTTCATCCAAGGAGTGGTCACTGTACCTCCAAATGAAAGGATCTTAGCTGGAGCTGATGGAAAATGCAGAGAAGAATGTAAGAAAGATACTACTAGGTAGAGGGAAAAATGATTAAACTATTGACATTAATACAAAAAGGACGAGGGTTCATTAAAGACTGCCAATCATTTAATCGCACCATTGTCAAATAAACAGTTTTCAAATCCAATAAGCTGCAGAGGTTTCACTGGGTTTCGAATCAATACAGCAATGTGACGGTTGATTTGCAATGCATACCCTGATTTATTTTCCATTTGGAATTCTGTTGGTAAACAGGATTTAGTAGATTGGGAAAAGTGCAATTTACTTCCTGTGATTCATAGTTAGTGGAACAGAAATGTGTGTGAAATGTGACAATGTCCAGCAAAGATTAGAAGACGAAGACAGCACAAAGAATGAGCAGAGAGGATATAAAAAATATCCATCCATTCAGGCACATAACCCTCTTATTCCCTGTCTATCCCCCCACCCACTTTCTCTCTTTTTTTCTAAAGCTTGGCATCTTAATGCTAGTGCTCTAGTGCACTTATGTTAAGGTTGAATGAAGTATTGAGTGGGCAAGCCTTGAGGACACTGCCTTTTACAGCTGCTGATCAGCTGACGCACCCGCCCTTATGAACACACACATACACACACCCAGCAGTCAAAGAAACGAATAGATAAAGAAAAGGATAACATGGTGGAAAGTGCACTCTATTCAACTCCCTTATTCCTCCTGTCCTTTAATCCAACAGCTATTGATTTAACTGCCCTCTTCATTTTCTTAAACGCTCTGCCTCTCTATTGTCTTGTGTATTAGTCAGGTCTGCTCCCGTGAAGTCATTTTTTCTCTCCTCTTCTCTCCTTCCACCTGCTGTCCTCCCTTATGTTTGCCCTCCTATCATTTCACTGGTTCAGGGCAGTTTATCTGGTACCCTCTGAACTCCAAAATCAATACAGCATTTTGCTTTGTTGCTTCAAGTCAAAACAGGCAGCCACACAGAAACAGAAGAACAACTTAGAGAGTAAAAGTACCGAAACACAGGGCAAGCGATGAAGTACGAAAGCAGAATGATAACGCAGTGGAGAAAAATGTACTTTTCAAATTTTTATATTGGCATTGGTTTTAAGAGCCTTGAAGGTTTGGAGGTGTGTTTTGATAAGAATACTAAAGGACCCACAAGGATCAGGAAGAAAAGACGGATGCTGAAGTTTTAAGAATCCAACCAAAAAAAGTGAATTAATTGAAGTTTTCTTTTCAGTTTCTACTTGCACATAACTAAATGTGTTTTAAACATCGAGCCTTTCTGTGTCTCTGAAAACAAAGCTTTAATTCCTGTTCATGGACTCACCTTTAGCAGCTGGCTCCACTGTGACCTTCTCGCTGAAGTTACCCCGACCTGCAGTCGTGACGGCTGCAGCCCAGATTAAATACTGCTGCCGGTGGTTGAGGTGGGTGATGCGGTAGAACAGCAGCTCGGGATTGGCTTCATACTCACTGGGCAGCTGCAGGGAGGCGAAAAGGATGAGGATGGTTATTAACAAGGGATATGAGAGGAACTGTACTTTTTACTACCCTATATTTGTCTGACAGTTTTAGTTACTTTTCTGACGGCAGTTTTTCATAGCCTTCATGTCCAGTGAAAGCCACATATCTCTAAATGTGTGCATTTTGGATGTGACGCTGAGGAATCGAGCCTCTCCTGATAAAGCTAAATAAAATCTGTCTTGACAATGCATCTCAGAACACATAAGGTCAAGTTTTCAGGATCATGACACTACAAATATAATGATCCTGGTCTGACTGAACTCAACCGTCAACATGTCCAGCAATTAAAGAGAACATATATGGATGTAGCTGGAAAAACGCCGTGTACTGTATAATAGCAGCTGTCCAATGTCTATGTTTAGTGAAATTCATACTGGATTAGTGTGAATTTAGTGCTTTGCTCACTACTTCCGCCACCACAGGAGCACACTCACACTCATTCTGCAACTTTGCTCAACGTGTCCGTCATTCATTTCAAGTCTTAAATGTTATTTAAGTTTTATCCTGGCAACAGTGTATATTCAGAGAACCATATTTCCATCAACTCTGGCCAGTTTCCTGAGGCAGACATAATGTGAATGACTGAGTGAACATCCTCCTAATATGAACCAAGTCCCCTTGAATCAGTGTAAAAAACCCGAGGGCTGGGTGAAGGTACCGCAGCTCTGAAGCAGTCCACGATAAAGCAAAGCTGTGTGGAAGGAAGTGAGGGAGGGGGGGGGGGGTCAAGAGGGTTGTACTGAGGGGAATAAAACCTTCTCCCTCTCCTCCTCTGTTTTCCTCAGGGAGGGTGAACAGAGATATGAGACAGAGGAAGACAATGGGTGAGAGACAAATGAGTCAGTCAGAGATATCATGAACAGTCATACACTAATGAGGCCCTATCTACTGCAGGCATCAGCATGACGGAGAAGAGGAGAGGAGAAGCACATAAGCAAACATAAATGCATCCAAATACCCACATGCACATGTATACCAACTGAAAACAAACAATACACACACTCTCATTTCTGCAGACACACATGCAGTGACATACAGTGCATGACCTGGAGGTGGATGTGTAATTGCAGTGTGTTTAACCCAGCCATGTGTCTGCTGTCTAGACATATAAGCATCACTGTCCCTTGAACAATACACACACTCAGACACAGAACCTCTCTTTTTTTTTTTTTTTACTGCCTGCCAGTCACTATTCACCTACCCAACAATTATACCTATTCCTTCAACTCCTACTCTTCTACTCCTCAGGTATCCCAATACACACATTCCCTCTTCAGCAGCTCCCGGTGATACTTTGCTGCTGGACTGAACTAAGAATAGAAATATGAGGGGAAAAGGAGAAGAAATCACAGCTATAACACACACAAAATAAGGTGGCACCTAACATTCTCTGTTGCCCTTTAAATCACATCTTTCACTACGCCTACCAGTTTGACTGACAGACACTCATGCACACATGAAATGAAGACTGCAATACAAGTGTCAAATGGTTGAAGAGTGAGTAAATGTGACAGACCAGTAAAACCTGCGAAGACACTGCAATGTTACTGAGCTCTGTCCTCCTGCTGGGCTGGTGTCTGCAGAAGAGTTCATTCTGGGCAAATAGATTCCAGTATTCATGTTGTTTTTCACATTTATGAGCAGGCCGTCACATGGTGGAATCCACCGGGCTTTTTATTACTTCCCTGTGTTCCCTGTTTATCATCCATTCCTCATGTCTCCATCCTCTCTCTATTTTCCTCTCTGCCCGTTCTTTAGTCTCTACTGCACCGTCCTTCCCTTCTCCTCCTGCCATCACTCTTCATCCCTCTCTTCATTTTCCTCTCTCTCTCTCCCCACATTCCCCTGTCATCTGTGGGCCCACTCCTTTCTTCGCTTCCATCTATACACCAGTACCCCCCTCTGTTTCGCATCCACCGTCTGCATTTCTCTCCCCCGATTCTCACATATGTTAATGTCTTCTTCTTTTCTCTGTTTTCTGTCCGTACATTTGTCTCTGCACTCTCCACTGCAGGCAGAAGTATGGACAGAGAGATGGATGGATGGATGGATGAATGGGTGGGTGGG
>JAPQRQ010000006.1:20808498-20828853 GCA_037367365.1 Apogon talboti | reverse complement strand
CACACACACACACACACACACACACCACACACTCTCTCTTTTTGGCTTCTTAATTCTCATTAGCACTGGTAATGGCACATCAGAGCACAAAGAGGTTCTAATCAGCAACCTCAGCCGTACAAAGACCCCCTCAACCCCCTGGCCCTGTGCCTCCCACAGTGCAGCCTAAACATGAACAAAAATATTTAAAAGGGCCCAAAAGATGTGGTCAAATCAAATGTCATATTACACCACATTTGCAGAAAGCTGTAGACTGATGTGAACTCACAGTCTTCGCGGGTTTGTATATAAAGAACGTTGCTCCGGACTCCATCCCCAGCCTGAGTGTAGGCCAGCACCTGGATGCTGTAGTTGGTGAACTTCTCCAGGCCTCTGAGCTCCACTTGTTCCTTGGTGGTGGTAATGTTTTGCATTTCACCCCACTCTGAGAGACAAAAGGACAGAAAGTGGCTCATACCAAGCACCAAGCTGCTTACAATTTTAACTGGTATAGAGATGACAGAATAACTTAACACACCTCCATCTGGGAAGACAGCCCAGAACACGACACGGTATCCCTTCAGTACACCATGCAGTGTCATTCTGGGAGGCTCGGCCCATGTGATTACTGCCTCATCTGATGTTACAGAAATGGCTCTCACGTTTTGAGGAGGTTGACTGGGCACTGGAGACGGAGAAGACAGAGGTCATGTAAGGTATATACACCACATGTACCTGGATATCTTACTATATGCATTTCATACATTAACTCAATATAGGAAGTATTTTGCTGTCTAAAAATCACATGCTAATTTGATAATAAGTATATAATTGAAACACAGATCCATTTTTCACTGCTGTACAACATAATCAAGTTATTTTAAAAAAACATTTCCCCTGTATTTAGCCTTATTTAGGCTATTGATGAAGTATATGCTTAGAAAAATTTATGGTCAAACTTTAATTTACTCCCTGTGTCTTCCTTTCAATTGCCTAATGATCAATTCATGAATATTTAACTTCCTTGCTGTGTTACATGCTGCAGCCAGTATGTCAATAGCTGGTTCACACAAATGTCATGTTGAAAATATAACTAAGGCTACGTTCAGACTACAGGCAAATGTGGCCCAAATCAGATTTTTTTGCCCATATGTGACCTGTATCCGATCTGTTAAAGACAGTTTGAATGGCACAAATCCGATGTTTTCAAATCCGACCCAGGTCACTTTCATATGTGGTCCTAAATCCGATACGTATCGGATATTTTGCAATGAGACTCCAGTCTGACTGGTCATGTCACATTTATCCGACTTTGACATCATTGAAATGTGACAAACGTCTTAATTCTGCATCCCAGGAGGAGGAGTGGCCGGAAAAACATATTTACTTCCATAAACACAGCCTACGTGGTCAGGTATTATGTCAGGACCTCTTTTGTGCATGCGGGTCACTTCAGGGTCGCATTCAGTTCATACGCAAAACTGATAGAAGTCGCATTTAATGTGTAATATGAACAAGCACACAAAAAATCCCAATTGTGCATTAAGACCTGCTGTCTGAACGTAGCCTAAACGATCATCTTATCATGTTCTTATATAAGCCCAATTTGCTCAAACATAGGTGCCACTCCCAGACTTTTGTTTCTGTTGACATGTACTCATATAGATACTTGTGTTTGAGGATGAACACCATATAATATTGTATTCACTCAAACTTTATTTATACAGAGAGCCCACTGAGAGTAGTTACTCTCTTTTTCATGGGAACCTTGGAAAAACGGGACAATAAAAACAAAAGGTCAATGAAAAACAATAAAAAAGAGCACAGTTCTGTAGGTAGGTTTGCACAAAACTGCAGAGCCAGAGAGATGCATAAGGTTAATAACTTTTAAAAGATGTTGTTTCTTTACAAGTCACTCAGCCGGTGTTTTGTGACCAGTTGATTAAATACATAAATAAATAAACCTTCTTTGAAACCCTGAATGTGATTTCCATATCAAACACGAAGTGACTAAACAGGCTTTTGACAAAAAGCCCACAACGTGTGTCCAGCCTGATGTATATAGGCCTATCTCGAAACTCCACGTCCCTTAGCCTCCTTACAAGCCTCCCTCTGTCCCCACCCAGCACAGGTGTCTCTTCTATTGGCTACTGCTGACCATTAGTCTTTCAAGCTTTGAATAACACACACTGTTGAGGGTGAACAGAAGTCAACTTGTGAGAGATGGAGAGGCAGGAAGAGAGGAAGAGGGTTGATTGAAAGAGCGAGCAATGAAAGAGAGAGATTGGGCCAAGTCCACCAGGGAATTTCTCTGCAGCTGGTGAAGACAGAGGAGGTGGGGAGGAGGACGGAGGAAGGGAGTGATGGAGAAAGGAGGATTAAAAACGCAACAGGGTTTTGCATGAATAAACCTTTGGGCTCCTAGTCGAAGTAATTAAATAAAACATAGCCTAGTTCCTCAATTTTCAGTCACACCTCAAAGGCAAGGGCTGTAATGTTTGAAGGAGTACATGCGCATTATAGTGAAGGGGTTTACAGGAGGAAAAGGTGAGCTTTCCAGTGACTACAACCTGCAAACAGCACGGATTATGAAAGGAGGGATGAACACATGAAGGAAATGGGTTAAATGTAAGGGGTTAAGAAGTGCAAAATAAAACGGTGTTAATGTTGATGCGTGCAAGTCTTAGATAAATAAACGCATGAGTCTGGAGAAGAAGGAGAATAATGAAAGCCAGTTTTGGACTGGGACGAGAGGAAGGAGGAGATGGGGTGAGGGGCAGAGGAAGAAGGGAGGCAGGGAGGAAGAGAGTTAAAAGCAAGGGGAGCAAGGGAAGGGCAGAAAAAGATGAAAAGAGGGAGCAGAGAGACAATGCACTCAGCTGTGGATAATTACAGCAGGAAGCTAGCAGAGGGAGAAAGAGAGACAGACACAGAGACAAGCTAATTATAATTATTTTTAGTATGCTTGTTGTTATCACTATTATCATAATGGCCATCAATATCACTGTCGCCACGGTGACAGCCACAGGGAAGAACTGGAGGGCTCTGTCTGCTCTGGACCAATGGGGCTCAGCCAACTGTTCACTGGGTGGACAAGTATGTAGGCTACTGTATGTGACATGTGTGTGTATGCATGTGTTGTGTGCATTTGCTAGTATGAGGGTAGGGTAAAAGTCAGACAACGTGTATAGTATGTTGTACAGATTGTGCAAATTCTTGAAAAATCACCTGTTTGCATGAAGGGTAAATAATCGTAATTGGGCTGCAGTTGAATACCATGTGAAAAACAAAAGGCGCAAAACCCACAACATTTTTAAGAGAACACATAAAAATAGAGAAATGTAAGCCATGTATTAGGTATTTCTGTGACACTTCTCCTCAGTTGAAGTCATCACTTTTTTGTACAGCCTTAGAAAAAGTGTTTTCCTTCACTGCTTTTGTAGTTCATTCATTTATTTATCCATACACTCACTTACATTCATCCTATCTACCTCCTAGCCATCAGAATACATAGCAGTATCTGTCTAAGTCTCACTGCACAAGGATGACTTGCTCCTCTCTGCAGTGCTGCTCAACTGTGTGTGGTGTCAATGACACTACGTGTGTCCTTGCTATTTGTAAAAAAGCATTTGGATTCCAACAGTCAACACTCATTCTTAGTGAGCGAAAAAAAAAATACATGTAATTTTAGGTTACAAAGCGTGGCATGCTTTGACTCTGTTCAGACAGCAACAATGGTATCAGGGAAAAAAAAGCAGTGACTGTGAATCAAAGCCAAGTCTGACAATGGGGGGGGTATATCAGGACTGAGGGTTATTTTTCCACTTAATACTGTTTATAACTGACCATTCTCTTAACAACTTGTTTTTATATTAAAGCTTATCACTAAACTAGAACCTGCTCACATTTGCCTAAATCCATTTTCATGCTGAGACACACTTTTATGCTGCTGATTTTCTCCTCACCATCTTCCAGGGTTGTAGCATTGATCTCTGAGCTTGATGGGCCTGTGCCGGCTCTGTTGAAGGCCTGGACAACTACACCATACTGGGCAAACTTCTTCAGGTTGTCCAAAGTGCAGACTTCATTATCTCCAGTGGCTTTCATCTCCACAATGCTGTACTGACCATTACTGCCAGGGCCATTCTCTCTATAACCAATCTGGTAACCCCGAATCACGCCGTTCTGCAGCTCCTTCCTGGGAGCCTGTGAGATAACATGAGAGAACACTAACATCTGAAACATCTGTACATATCAGCAGGATGGAAATCAGGATTAAAAGGTCTGTTTGCAAGCAAAGATCATCTTACATTATACGCTACAGGCAAAAACAAATTGATCTTGGGGAAGCAGTTGGAGTGTTTTGACTTTACCTTCCAGGTGACTCTGATGCTCTGAGAGGTAACTGGCTGAAGAATCACTTCCATGGGAGGACCATCCGGCTCTGAAAACAGAAGATAACCGACCTCTGTCAAACAAACCTCACATGGCTTTTATGCATCATCAAATGTCATGACTCAAAATGTTACGGACGTAAGCATTTAGAAGTGCTTTTTTTTTCTTTTCACTATAGTACACTTTGCCAGTGAAAATGTTTTTCAAGGATGATGGTTAAGAAGTGACTCAACATAGACATGTCTCATATTTGTGTTAGTACAAATGTTTTTATCAAGCTACTTACGTGCTTCCTCTGTACTAATGGTAAGCTCTTTACTGGCCTCGCTCTTGCCTATTGCGTTGTAGGAGTACATGCGTATGCTGTAGACAGAAGCGGGGTGAAGGTCTACTATATTGGCCTGGTTGTTTGTTGGAGAGATGTTACGAGTGGCATGCTTTAGCTCCCAGGAATCTGACGAAAGAAAAAAGACGGAAAAGAAGAAAAAGAACAATGTTAGTTCAGCAGTTGATAGTGTCTCATCCAAAATGTACTATTTACTGTCTTCTGTCTTCCTTAAAAATAACTTTGCATTGTTGGATTGTATTTTCTTACTTTTCAAATGATATCTCTTCAAACAATTAAACCTATTTCTAGACATAAAATGTACATTTGTGTTGTCATATTGAAATATAATTCATATTTGACATTGGTCACTTTCAATCCATTCTAAAAAGCTTTAAAATAATAATAAAAAAAAGTGGCTACAAGTTCCTCTAAGATTCACATTACCATCTACAGTATGTTTTCATTAAAATGAAAATCATGCTCTTTTAATGTACCTGTCTTGTTCTTATACTCAATATCATAGGAGGTGATGACACTGTTTCCATCAAATCTCTGTGTCCACCGAAGATTCATGCTACGATCCTTCACTTCTCGCACCTCTAATTCAGGAGGGTCTGGGGGTTCTGAGGACAACGAAAACAGGGACATAAGAAGGGAAGGGAGGCTGAATGGAGGTAAAGGAGAAATGTAGTAATCAATAGGAAGATGATTATAAATGAACATAAATACCGGACTAGTTACCTTGCACTGTAAGCTGAATTAGGCCTCGTCCTTCTCCATAAGAGTTGATGGCGTGACAGGAGAAAAAGACAGAATCCTCGCGCTCTGCTGGCTTTAACTGAAGAGAAAAGGATAGAGAAATAAGTGTGAGGCAGACAAAGACACAAGTTTTTGCAGTGACATTTTGCTGAGGTCCAGTGAGAATGCCTTCTGTGTCTGTTTGGTAATTTGGTGACTCACTGTGTTCTGAATTGCAAGGAGAAGTGCAATAGGTGGTGTCATTTAAAATTAACTGGTGCAAAATTTACTGTTTTGTGTTATTTCCACCTGATGAAAATGTCAAAAGTACACGACAGCTGCTTGTTGCCTTTTTGTCAGTTTACCTTCTTGGGGCTGAACTCTCTTAACATGTAATATGTAAGAGTGAACACTCTAAGTATGTATTGTGCTTTGTTTTTAATTTTACAAATTCTATGTGGATGTATAAGCAGACACATTGTTTTATTTTGATCGTGGTTAAATGTAATTGGCTAAAAATGTAATTGATGGATGTGTACATGGGGTCAAATCCACAAAGAACGGATGCACCTGACTATAGGCCTGTGAATTAGGACACATTTCCACTTGTAATCTGCATTCCTTAAAAGACTTATTCACAAAAGATTTTGCACTGTTGATATACTTATGAAAACACCCATAAAGTTACACTTAAAGTTTACACCTGAGCGCCTTTTGCCCCTGTTTTTCACCAGAGCTCCTAGTAACTCAGGCTTTATCCACATTTTAGCACAGATTCATCCATAATGAAAACCAAAGAAAAAAAAAACAAAAAAAACCTTAAATTGCAGTTTTAACAGAGATGTGCACACACAGAGCGCTCACACTCACAAAACAACCAATCATGTATTTAACTTATTTTGTTCCTGTATTATTTCTCATCTATAACACAGTTTACTGAAATATTTGTCAAAGGAGGCTATAACTATTAGGTCTGCATCTGGGATTTTGCACACATTAGTACAGCTCGATGCAGCACGACACATCAGCTACTCAAAGATACGTTTTCAAAACAACATGAGTAAACCTCTGAACCACTAGGTACTGTATTTGTTCACAACCAATTAGAATTCCTCTCTTTTTAAAAAAAAAAAACTAATTTCATATATATTAGGATGGGACCCATGCAATATCTATATGTACACTATGATTATATCTGCTGATTAAAAATATGTTGCTTCTCACTTGTGTATTGATCCTCAAATATGTGTCAGATCTGGTAACCATCACATGTGAAGTCCATTCAATAGTCAAAATCTGTTAGACGTAAATGATTATCTATGGCCAGAAAGCTACAGGACATCCAGTCTTTAGTGTAGAAGAGTTTTACTGTAACAAGTCGTGATATTTAAAACAATGTACAATTTTAAGAAACACAAGAATGAACTTTGTAACATAAAACCCTCTGCATCTGTGGAGTATTCAGTTTAATTCAGCTCAGTTCACTTAGCTCGACAAAAATATCGTTCTAGTCCACTAAACTATTGGCCCACTGTCACAGTGACAAAACATCTGAACGTTTTGACTGCTGATGTTTACATAATGCCAAAATATGGTTTCATTTTGAGGACATTAATTTTTTATACGAGGAGATAACTCGCAAGGGCATGAGTTAAATATTTTGTGTGAGATATAACCATTTGCACATGAGTTATGGCATTGTGCTGTGCCATATAAGCTGTTTTGATAAATGTACTTAAGAGGTTTGAGAAAAACTGTAACACTTTGTGTTGTACACAGTGCACTATGATACAGTGAGCCAGTGTACAAATTCTCTGTACATTGGCTCAGGGAAACAGAGCCAAAAAAGACAGCAGGGAGAAGAGGAAAAAAAAGAAGAAAATCGAAAGCTATCTATTTGTCATCTTAGTAAGAGTCATAAAGACAACGCTGTCTGATTTCATTAACTGAATGCTCTACTATATATAAGTGTTTCTTACCTTGAGTGTAGACAACACCTCGTCTGTCTTCTCATTGGGACTAGTGGTAATAGAGTATCGGGGGTTGCGGTCAGGGTCAATGACCGTGTCGCCTCTCTCCCAGCGGATGATGATGGGCCATTCTCCCCTGGCCGTGCAGTTCAGCTCCTTCACATGACCCTTCTTTGCCATTGTAGTGTTGGGGTGACTGGTGATCATTGCTGGGACTAGAAGGAGAAGGGAAATGAAGTGTGAGATGATGAGAGGGTGAGGACAAATGGAGAGAGACATGGTGACAGTAAACAGATTGATGAGAGAGATATTAGATAGCAGAGGCAAATAAAAGAGGGAGAAGGGGCAGGAGAGAAAGAAGTAAGTGGATAATAAGGAGGGTTTAAGTGGGAAGGGAGAAAGAATTTAAAGAGAAGAAGGCAAGGAAGAAGGGAAGGACAGCTGGTAGTTAAAAAGGTGGAGTTCAGAGTAGCCAAGTTCCATTGCGGTAGAGTAATGAAGAGCTATGGTCAATGAGGTAAAGTCAATAAACCTCCTCTCTCATTCTCCAATAGTTAACACTGGGGTCTAGGTGAATGAAGAGGCAAAAACGATAGACTCTACCTTTTGTGTACACTCTATAGACAAAATCACTTGCACACTCAATCTTCTCTGGACACACAAACGCACACATAGACACACACATACACACACAATATTGATCTGAGGAGGGTTCTGCTGTTTTGTTTTCATCACTTATTCATCTCACCCTCCCTCTTTTCCTCCCTCTCCACTGAGCGAAACAGACAGAATTGAGGGAGGCAGAGGAGAGGAACAGTTCAATCAATAACACTAACACCGGAAAGAGAGAGAGAGAGAGAGAGAGAGAAAGGGAGAGAGAGAGACAGAAGCAACCCCGTGGCAGCAGAACATGTTAAATCTATAGGACGCATTTATTTGCACGGTTATATGTGTGGGTATGAAAGTGTCAAAATAAGGCAGATAAAAAGCATTCACATTGCATTTGTGCATACGGCTGTTTTGTAAGGTCAGTGTACTGCATGAAAGAAGGTGTACAGGCTTTACATAATGCCGTACTGGATGCCGACAATCGGTGGGTGTATGTTTCTATTTCATTTTCACATTGCATTACACAGGGAGTTACTGACAGCGAGGGCAGGGTGAAGAGATTGATTACAGATAATGATTAAGCTCAAAGTGTTTTTGATTGTCAGTACATAGATCCCAAGAGTCAAAAGATCAATCGCTCAGCTGCTTGGCTTCTTGCTGTCTATCAGATACACACACACACTTGATTCTCTCCGTGTTCTTTATTGTTTTGTTGTAAAGTCTACGGTCACCTTTGCTCCATCAATTTATCAGAACTGTGTGTGTGTGTGCTGTGCTTGTGAACGCTCATGCTCACAGTGAACAGAGAGAGTGTTACGATTTGGCCCATTGGTTCGACACAGTTAGTAAGTGAGACTGTGCATTAAGGCTAATAAAGCAGGGGCACTGGACCGTCCTGGATGGCCTCACTGCTATACTGTGATAACTCATACTCTGCTACATTAGCCTGTGTGAGTTTGTATACTTACTCTTGACAGTGAGGACCATGCTCTTGCTGATGTCTGAGCCCACACCATTGGAGGCCTGACAGAGGTAGAAGCCACGGTCCTCTTCCAGGACATGTCTGATGAGCAGGGAGCCATTACTCATGATCTGGATACGCCCTGTCAGAGGCACCGGGTGGTACTGCTGTGGGTTCCCGATACCAGCTGGACAGACAGAGAGAGAGAGAGAGAGAGAGAGAGAGAGAGAAAATGAGTGAGCAGCAGAAACAGAGGATTTTTATTAAGTGCAGTATAACAGTCCATCCTTGTCATTTAATAACATTTTCAGGGAAATCATGGACCTGTGAATAATTTTCTCTGTCCACTGTTAAATTCAAAGACACATAACAGCACAAAGATAAAAAATTAAAGATGGGTCATGTACCTAGTGTACCTTTGGCATGCTTCCACATGACCTTAGGAGGAGGGTATCCATCTACTGAACAGTTTAGGATCCCTGCCTTCCCATAAATCCCATCCTGGTTGTTAGGTTGCACCACAAAACGAGGAGGCACTGGAGAAAAGAAGTTAGTCAAGTGAGTTAGTCAAACTAACACAGTTTATTTCCAGTCCAGGGACCAAATTAAATACTCCTTTCATAACCGCTGAACAATATTTCAGTCAAAATGTCCAAACAGCATGACTAGATTCTAAACACTGGAACCTAACCTTTCATATTACTTAATTTATGATCCAGTCCAATACATGTAGCCCCAGTCGATTTAACATATTAAGGTCAAATCAGTGATGACAACAAGTACTAGGAAGCCTTTGGAAATCATTGTACAATGTATTCCGTGGCTGAAAAGGGAAGCTTTTTTGAGACCAAGAAAATTGCTTAGTATAGATACAATCAAGTTGTTCTCCAGACTACAAGTGCTCTCGAAGCTTTGCTCCAACTGGCTGGTATGCTTTATGAAACATGCAGACATTTATCAAGCATGAGAATCTAACAATTGTATTGTAATGGCAGGATGTAAAGCTGTCTGAGTGTTATTTATAGACACTAAAGGCAAAGCGTAAAGCCCCCTGATGCTGGAAAACAGATATTTTTCAGTGTTTGTTCAGTGTAATCTTTGACTTTCACTGTGCAGGATGATGTCAGTTCATATACAGTTTGAAGGGTTTTTTCACATTTATTTTCTGAAGAGAGAAAGTTCCTTCATGATCACTAAACATCTGAATTGAAGAGGCAGCAGGATATGGGACATCACAAATATTTTGAAGCCAGTCGTTATCTAGTATATAGCTTGCATTTACTTTTGAGTATGAAAGCATCAATGCACCAGGATTTAAAGCAAATGTCTGAGGGGGCAGGAACAATACTGGCTCAGAGATAAACTTAAGAATATCTGTATATTTATTCAAACTTTCCAAAAAGGGTGCAGGGCAAGATATCAATTTAGCCATTTTCAATGGGGTCACTGAAGCTTTTTTGGGGGGAAATATTAAAATGAAATGTATTTTTATATGTCTTATAACTTATATCACCTAACTTTGTCAAGTCTACTCACTTTGTGACAGAAAACTCTTTTAACTGTTTCTAAAGATCACTTTGATATATTTTCTCACCCTCTGTTCTCTTACCTGTGACTGTGAGCTGCCTCTCTGTACTCACAGTAGCAGCATCGTTGCTGGCAATGCAGGTGTAGTTGCCATTGTGTTTGAGTGACACTTTGGATATCTGGAGGGAGCTCATGAACTCTTTTGTGTCGATGGTGATGCCTGAGGAGGGCACAATTTCCTGGCCATCCTTGCGCCAAGTGATGCGTATGGGCATGTCTCCAGATGACACCACACAGGCGATGTACATCAATTTACCAATGGAAGTTGGTGGAAAGTCAAATGGCTGGATCAATGGAGGAACTGAGGGAGATGAAAGGAGTGTGATACAATGAATAGAGAGTAAATAGATGAGTAGTGAGGAAAAATACAGATGGGAAAAAGTGAAAAAAAAGATAAAGGAAGATACACCAAGCAGATCAAGTCAAGGAAACATAATGATGAAAAGAAGAGGCGAGGAGAGAAAAAGCAAGGACAGGCAACAGGGTGAAATAAAGGGTATGAGAAGAAGACAGAGTAAAGCAAAGGGGAATGGAAATAGAGAAGAAAAAAAAGATGAATGAAAACAGTTAGAGGGTTGTTTAAATGAGCGGGGTGAGGAAGAGGTGAAGATAGAGATTTGAGGCAGATATGAATAAGTGAAGGATAGAGAAAAGAGATAAAGTCAGATGTGAAAACACAGGGAGAATATGGGCAGACAAGGATTTGAAGATTCAGGGGGCATCGAAAGGACATTGAGTGGGAGAGTGAGTGAAGTAAAGAGAGAAAAGGTGGGGTGAAAAAGACACACAGAGAAGAGGAGAGAGACAAAAAAGGCGTCAGATTTATTTGAGAGGTCATTTTCACCTAACAGCCTGAGTGGTAAACTAGTGATGTTTGCCCGTAGGTGATCAAACCTGATTTCTTGAGTCTGTCATCTAAGCTTTCACCCCCAAAGTGTCCACTACCCACTCTGCAGCCGCCTCTGCCCCCTGCCAACCCCTCCACTCCATCCTGCCCTGCCCTGCTAAAGCCAGCCCATAATAGCTGCTCTAATTAGAGCCCCATCCGCAGGGGGAAGAGCAGTGTTGCCATGGAGACCGGTGGAGGTGATGGCGGTGGGTTGGAGTTGGGGAGGAGGGGATAGTGGTGGTGGGGTTACAGCTGAGACATCTGGGGGATTTAATCTGGGCCTCGTTAAAATTCATCTAATTAAATCAGAGACATGACGAGCACACATACAAGCTCATACCTACATACACACTAGCATGGAGATGCACACGCATGTATGCCCTTAGAAACTCTATGAAGACCACCGAGCACCGCGAATTTCACACATCTGCTAATGTCAAGCCAAAACACACACAACGTACACTCAAACTCAAAGATGTCCTAAGACAAACATGTCACGCTACTGCTGCCAAGAGCAGAATAACATAAAAGGTGACATGAAGTATATACATAAAGCACTCACACACACACACACACTCATTCACACTATGTGCTTGTGCATGGAACACACACACACACACACACACACATACATAAATACAAATCTTATACAATAGCACTCCTGCTCTATGTAATTGGTGAGTGGTTGAGAGAGCGCACTAGGCCACTCCGCCCTTTAATCAGGGGTTATTAGAGGCAATGCATACAGCTTTTCCTTTCCTCTCCCTCTGTTTCCATCATCACCCTCCTGCTCCACGCATCTTATTCACTCTCTACGCCTCTGACAATCACAATCTTCGACATTCACAATTTTTCCAACTGCACTTTAAAACTTATGACCAAGCGTCATAATTGCAGAAAATGGTGGACATTCAGAGTTTCATGTCGCAATGTAGATATACACTGTAGATATTCATTGAGAGAGAAAACCTAAATTCATCAGAGTTGCAACATCTCAAAAGATGGGGAGATGGACATACATGGCAGCTACAATGGGGAACATTTCTATTTTTTAACAATTATCTGAAAGCAGTGAACCTGCCCTTGAGAACCAGGGAATAATGTCAGTAAAATTAAGTAAAAAACAGACTTTACTCATTCAGTGTGAATGCACTACATGAAACACAGATGAGATGCTTTAGAGTAGTCTATATAAAAACATAGCTGCAGGAATTACATAGTAATAACAATGGTATCACGATACAGCAATGCTCTGATACTTGATAGATTGCAAAATTATCATCTATAATATACAGTAAAATACTAAAAAAGGAACAGAGTAGGACATATATGTACTGTATGTGTTCACTGCACTGTGGCGTCAGTTTTGTACAATTTGACAGAGAGGAAACAATCCACACAAAACCTGTACAACTTCCATGTCCCTGTATGCTCAAAGGGAGTCCATTCAGAACTCGAACTTGCATGTTTTAATAATTTGGCACCAGTGTATTGATAATACATTACATGAGAAAGAAATGCAATTAAATATTCCCGTACTGCTATTTTGTTCCACTACTAGTATATATATACACCATTTACATCAGGCAATGCACAAGATTTAGTGTGTTCATGTGTTCTAGAATATACTACAGAGAAAGCTTTGTGGATATCCACAGAGGGAAAATGAATATACAATGCACTTCACAAATGTCAAAATGTTTTTTAACCTCATGACTGACCTTTGACGGTGACATAAACAGTCTGTGTGATGAACAGCTGTGGTTGTATGAGCACGCTGCAGACATACGCCCCCTCGTCCATCCCCTTCTGAACGTCACTCAGCTTCAGAGTCCCGTTCTCATACACCACCTGAGCAGACGGCAGCAGAGTTACACAGAGAGAGCTGTAAATTTAAAGGAAGAAGTCCACTGATTTTACACAATGAACTTACAAGCAGAATTATGGATACTACTGTACTAATGATGAAAACTGTACAATATCTCTGCAATCCAGTGTTTCTTCAATACTGAGGGTGTAAAAGACAGTATCTCACCCTCTAGTGAATTCATTTTGACCCCTCTGCTTTGACTCAATTATGGAAGTTCAAAGCAAAATTCGTCAATTATGCCTTTACATGAAATGATTCTACTGTATCATCAAAACATACAGTAGCTGACACAGACACAAAATATTTATTTATGTCTGTTAGGGATTCTCCAGCTTTAATCCGACAGAAATCCTAAATTGATGAATCTCACCTGACTATATTAATATTGATTTCTTACTACTGCAATGATCTGATCTGCTTTTAATGCCTTTGAGCAATAATATTAAACCAACTCTACCTGGCGATGGTTGTCAGGCAGCAGAAGCCCCTCCTTGTACCAGTTGATTGAGTAATAAGGGTACCCAATCACACGACAGTTTATAAAAGTGTTTCTTCCTGCTACCGCAGTAATGTTCTTCATGGGCCGAATCCTCGGAGAACCTGATGGAGAAACAAAAACAGAGAAAGAGATGGGCAGATAGGGAAAGAGAGGTGGGTTGACCAAAGAAAGGAAAGAAAGGGAATAAGAGGAATATCATTAGTTGATGTTGTCAGCAGTAGGGCGTGGAATTTTAGGAATAAAGGGGGGAGGTCACAGGGAGGGAGTTGGGAAGAGGGGAAGGTTTAGAGAAAAGAGGAAAAAGTATGTTTTGGTGTTGGGAGAGAGAGAGACTAGAATAACCTGCCTTATTGACAAAAAAGAAGCTAAATGTGTTTGGTACTGGACAATTTCACAGCACTAGACAGAAGAAAACTGATTTTGCAGTGATGTTTAACATACTGATTACAGCAGAAATGTCTCTGAAATGAAAAAAAAAGCACAATTATAATTTAATACTCATTCTATGCCTTGAAGTGTATTTGAGTGTTTAGGTTGTATTTTCTGTCTTAATATGAACATTTCTTGTTCGTGGTCAAATAGGTATGCACGCATGGCCCCAAATCATGCTGCTATTGGCAAGTATCAGAATGGCTTTTATTTTTTGGTTCTTGTGTGATTGGAGAACTTTCACTGTGTTATCGTATCATCTACTGAGAGAGAGACACTTAGATTAAACAGCCCCAAACACAACAGACAACAAAGTTTAGCCCCTTCTGCCTATTACTCCTCTCATTAGTCCCATACACCTCTATGTTTACAGGTGATACAAGGCCTGTACAAAGTAACTATAGTATGAGTGAATGGATATGTTGTGGTGTTGTCACCTAGATTGAAGTTTGACTCTCAGAATAACTTTTCTTACAGCCTATATTACACTAAATAACACTAAAATGTGGGTCAAGCTTTAGTAAACCATTCAGATCTGAAGACTTGTATGTCAACATAACAACCAAGTGAACAAACTAATCGAAACCAACTAATCGAAATTGGAATATAACCCTTCAATACCTCCGGCCATCACTGTTTCTGTCAGCAGATCTCACCATACTCCTACCCTTTGACCAAAAAACAATTACATGAACCTTGGTCCTGTACATTTTTACAGTGTATGTGTACTAATCTGTTTATTGAGCTACCTTTACACAAAATATAACCTAATCAAATGGCACTAAGTTTAAAAATGTGACGCTTTGGGTAGTGGGAACACAGAGACAAAGAAGGAGTGTCTCTGATATCAATAGATCAAATCCAGTTCTTCAATTTGAGACTGCTATATTTCAGATTAGCAGCGACTGTGTTGCCATTTACAGGTCAGGTTAGTGATGGCTATGTGTAATACGGCTGACAATTAAGAAAAATCCACATAAGTGATTACACTAAGTAACAGAAAGAGGCAAACAGAGTGGAAATAGGACATAAACTGAAACTATGAAGACTTTGAGGATGATGATGCATTAGGATGCTTGAATAAAGCAAATTAATGCCAGTAACCTTTACAGTGGTTGCTGCAGATTACAGTCCTGTTTTACTCTCATCATATTTATGTACCTGATCATCAATTATTAGTTTACATATGTGTGCAATTTTCTTGTAATTCGGTGTGGAGCTCAGACACAGTGCTCTATTTGTTTAAAGGTCAAGATACATCTGAGTGAGAGTGACACAGCCATAGCCAGTAAACAGACTACTGTTAAAGGCTAAAAGATGTCAAATGCCTTAATAATTTTAAAATCTGACACAAATAAAGTGAACTTCCTGGCTATGTTGGATCTGTATTATTGCCAAAAAGACAAAAAAAACAGATACTAGACAGAGAGGGCTATGGTGAGACATGCAGGCACACAGTCAGATGGACAGAAAATGTGTTTAGCATTGTTGGAAGACACTGAGAGCTGTCACTCAATCATCCGTCACTCCTTCTCTGACCTTCTCACCATTGTTCGTCTTGCATCTTTGTTTTTTTCTCTCCTTTACGCCCTCCTACCCCCACTTCTCTCTCTCTTTTTCTCTCCTCCTTTTCTCAGTGTGTGCTGAGCTTTGAAGTCACAGCTCTGACAAGTCAAAGATGTATTATTCAGAAGCACCGTCGCTCAGACACCCCCACACACAAACGCAGATATAGTATATACACGTGCGCGTATTAAACTATGTGTGGCTGAGCACCTCTGCTGTTGCACTCTACAAGGTAAGTGTATCATATTTCAGCGAGTGGAAAAGCACACTATGGCGTGTTACTGCTATATCACGTGTGGCAATGAATATTGGTGTGTGTGTATTTGCTTGTATTTGTGTCAGTTTGTGCTGCATGTAAAGCTGTTGCTCTTTGGCAATGGGCTCATTCTCACTCCAACGATCATTTTGGCACATTTCCTCAGAGCGGACTTACATGTCACAACTACATGTCTCTCCAAAGGGCAGAGAAAAGAAAGAGAGTGAAAGAGAGAGAGAGAGAAAGAAAGCGATAAACACAGAGACAGAGATACAGCCCTGTCCACCGGTGTCACTCCTCATCCTTGTCATCTCCGACGACAGTGACATCACCAGTCCTGTCACCAGAGCTCACCATCACCCGTCCGACAGACACTGGCACTCTTCCACTCGTCTCCTTTTCCATACTGTCTCATTCCTCTTCTCTCATTTCATCTATTCTCCCTCTTCACCCCATCTCTGGCCATCTGTTTCTATCACTTCTAGAGTTTCTTCTTCCATTTGTCTCACGTTCTCACGATCTCACTTTAGTCACTCCATTCTCTAGATGTTAATATTCTATTGCTCTAAGTTCTGTCTGACAAAGCATGCACTTTGTGTGTGTATGTACAGTATGTAGGTGTGCATACAGCTAAATAGGTAGATGAGTAGGCGTATTGGGTTTTGTTATGTGTTGATGTGCTTACACTCAGGCACGAGTGCAGATATACAGTGAAAAAATAGGTCAATATTTAGAAGAAAGATTTCACAAAGAAAAAACAAGTCAAACACATGCAAGTGCCTGAAGAAAAGCACAATCACTTCTTCGTGGCCAACTAGTCAAGACGTGAAAGTGAAGAGATTGAAAGAATTTAATAAAAGAGATTAAGTTTTCTTTATTACATATCTCACTATATTAATATGTCTGATTCCTTGTTGAGAAACATGCTGTTTTCTCGCACTGTTTTTTCACAAGTCTGTAAATGAATAATGTTTTGAAAAGATAATATCACAGTAAGCCTGATCATGTCTATCCTTACAACACAGTTTTGTGAAATTGCGTCACAATGTGCATATGAACTCTTGCGTTATGGCTAAAAATGGGTTTTGTGCAGTGACAGTCACTTCGACCTTTCACCACCTAAAATCACCTGAGTTCATCTTTGAGTTCAAATAAACATGTGAAAAAGATTTATCAAGGTGTTCAATGTTACACGTACGAAAATGCAACGAATAGTAATCCTAAAATATAATGTCCTACAGGCTTAATAGAAACACTATGATAGTTAACAAACTGGCTTTACGATTAATACACAGTGCAAATAATAAACAATAA
Organism: Apogon talboti; assembly: GCA_037367365.1. Lineage (NCBI taxonomy): Eukaryota > Metazoa > Chordata > Actinopteri > Kurtiformes > Apogonidae > Apogon > Apogon talboti. The sequence goes on along the minus strand of JAPQRQ010000006.1, from coordinate 20,811,463 downwards.
AACTAGAGAAAACAAAAATCATACATAGGAGAAAGTAAAACATATACAGAGATAGAGATATAGATAAAGAAGGGTACGGGATAGGATATGGGTCAGGGTAGGGGTCAGGCTGTGACAAGCCTCTGTATGACTGATATTGAAAAGTAGACAGGCACCTCTTACGTTTATGCGCGCTTGGTACTCGGCGCTACCGGCCGAGTTTCGTGCGGCGCACCGATACACTCCTCCATCGCGAATCTGTGGGTTGCTGACATTGACATGGCTCACGGTGCTGCCATCGGAGAGCGTGTACTGGCTGGCACGGACTCGCATCAGGTCCCTGGCCACAGGTTCATCGTCCAGGGTCCAGGTTATGGTGGGTGGGGGTGCACCTTTGGCAGCGCACATTAAGGAAAATGGTTCACCTGGGACTACCACCCGCTCACTGAAGGAGGCAACGATACGGGGCGTACCATCTGCAAAACAACCAAAGGAAACAGAGCTGAGGTGTGAATACATACATCTGATGGGTAATGGATTTGCATTTACAAAATTATTTTATTATGGCAAACCTTTTCTAGTACTTATGTTGTTTCTTTCACTCTGTTTTATCTGTTTGTCTGTGTTTTGTCTGTTTTAGCTCATTTTACCTTGTTCTAATTGTCTAAGATTCATCGTTTTAATGTTGTGTATCATTATATGACTCACTACAATATGTCCCACTGGATTTAAGACACATGACATTTCCCTGCTTCATATCATAAAACTGCATTACATTTCAATTTATTTAAACAATATTATTAAAATGTTTTTTTTTGTTTTTTTTTTACATAAATGTGATTTAATTGAGTGTTTTATGTGAACATTTTTCCATTGGTAAATCAGGGTAAAAACATATTCCTGAAACTTATACATAAGTTATAAGATATAAAGATATATAAGATATAAACTCTCACTAAACACTAAAGCATAGTACATAAACACATACAGATAAATGAGTGGGATATATGTTGAACGTGTACTGTATATCTATAGTATGACTGGATTGTTTTGAATCACAAAACATAAATGTAATGCTTCTAAAATGTCTCTGCATTGTTGAATTCATGATTGTACACTTTTCTGTCCTCACCTTCCAGCAGTATGATGGAGAAGTCCTGGGCAGTTTGGCCCTTACGTGTGGCAAAACACTGGTAGGCTCCAGAGTGTCTTTTTTGGGCAGCAGAAATGAACAGGGTCTCATTGTGAGCACCCTGAATGGAAAAGTGCTGATCAGGCAGAACGGGTTCTGTATTTCTGTACCAGGACACGGTAAAGTGGGGGGAACCCTGGACGGCACAAGACAGGATGACTGTACTGCTGATCCCTGTCTTCAGGTTCTTGGGAGACAAGGTGACCCGCAGTGGCTCTAGAGATTTAAGGAGAGACGGGGACAGCAAAGTCACAAAGAGACTTGTTGACTCCAGAAATGTAATGTAGTTGTAAAAAGGCAGTCACAAATATAAAAAAGACATTCATAAAAAGTTACTAGACTGTAACCTGTACCCATATCTGGATTTACTGGGGGATTTTTCAAAGAAAGTGGTCTCAAATAAGCTACACTGTCCTGGGCAGCGTCATAAATCACATTATGGCAGGATGAGATGTACATTTATTGCTCGTGTGTCAAGATATCTGCTATTGCCTTTGTGTGTGATTATGTGTGTATGAGAATGTGTATGTGTGGTATGCACAGAGGAAACCGAGACAGAAAGACGGAAAGGGTAGAAAATGTCAGTGAGCAATAAAGCAGCTGGTGTTAAGTGCTGGAGGCTGCTGAATGTGTGTGTGTGTGTGTGTGTGTGACGGTGGAAGCATGTGTAGGTCTCCGTTCACGTACTGTAAGTGTGTCCTTAAATGTGTGTGTCCCACCTTCCATGTCCTGTCATAGCAGGTTTGTGGGTTATGCAGTGATGTGCCCTGTGGCCAGTCTGTCCACTGTCCACTGACTTCACCCTTATCCCTCCTCCCTCCATCTCCGTCTCCCCTCTCCCCTCTCCTCCGCCTTCATCCTTTCCTCATCCTCAGAGCAGCGCGGCGATCCCAGCTCTTCTATCACTTCCTCACATCTCAATCAATTATACACACACCACTATGAAACACCCTTCACGACTTTCCCTCTTTGCTCTCGTGTCCTCGGTAAACAGAGCGTCAGGACCACTGTTCTGCACTGTCACCGTAGCGACACCTTAGTGGGATTTGAGAGTACGGTAGGGAAACAAGCCGTCCTCGGAGATCAAGCTCATGCGTGACCAAGTTGACAGTGGGCCGGGGTTTTGTGTAGGTGAAGGAGGGCAAGGGCACAGCCAGCAGAGCTTAAATGATGTCTCCATCCTTACTGTCATTCATTATTTCTGTCTGTCTTCATCTACAGGTGTCAGTGAAGCAGTATAAGACAGGAAGACAAAGTACGAAACTGATATGTAACGTGCCATAATCTATGACCAGAGCAGGACGTGAGTTTTGATGCTGCCTCTCCACCCACCTATGACATTGAGGTGACCTGTCACCTCTTTAGAGCCGAAGCTGTTGGTGACCTCACAGATGTAGTTGCCGCTGTCCTCGAGCCTCAAGTCAGAAATGGTGAGGCCGGTGATGCGCCGCGTCCAGCGGGAGTCTGCTGGTAATGGCCGTCCATCCTTCAGCCATCGGATGGTGGGGTTTGGATATCCGGATGCGATGCAGGGTAGTTCTACACTGTGCCCGATTTGCACCTCGCCGGATTGGAAGCTGTCAAGCACTGATGGGGTGGACTCCGTAGGGTCTGCAGGTAAGACAGTTATCATTTATTATCTTGGAACACTCAATGCAAAAGATAACCTGCTGTTCACACTGAAACATACTGTTGGTGGAAAATAAAAGATGTAACGAGAATAGAATAGAATAGAATAGAATAGAATAGAATACTGTATATTACAGCAATAATTGCACTTAGACAAGTACTGTA